>JAODJU010000029.1:306167-327912 GCA_026776725.1 Gnathonemus echidnorhynchus | reverse complement strand
GATAATTACCGATTCTGATTGGGCTACAGAGGCTTCACACTGGCTCAAACGTAAAGGAAGGCTGGAAAATCAGCAGCGTGGCTCCTGAGGGCCTCTGTCGGGGGTGGGGCCGGTCCCTCGGAAGTGTCCTTCGCCCGCAGGTGCCTGGGCTTCACTGGCATGGTGGCCACCAGGAGGAGGCATATGATGTGGATGCAGAAGTACCACGACCTATCACAATGAAAGGGGGGAGGGGCCTACAAGGTCAAACATTCCACTGACCAATGAGCTGTCTCTGCCACAGCTGCAGGAAATGTGCTTATTTATATAGAAGGCAGGTGCTCTAGGACTAAAAACCTGAATGACACCAAGGTCTCAAGCTAGCCAGCCTCCGGTGTGGAGTTCAAGTTTAATTAAGCCTGGTTCAAGAAAACCTCTGTTCAGTTTGAAATTGATAAATTATCATGAAATGAGCCAATACAGTACAGTTATGAAACTTTAAAAGTCAGGTTTTGGGCAGCAAAGACACCTCACTGACAAATCCCCATCACATGGCACCCAAAGACCAATGTAGAAAAGTAGCTGTTGATTAAAGAAACATCACGGTGGTGTAATTACAGGGCTCTGACTCTAGGGGGGCGTTCACATAGCTTTACTTATGCCACGCCAAGTCTCTTTGGAATGACAGAAAAACATGGCTCTTGTTTTGCTCAAAGGACGCTGGCTGAGTAAAGTCAATTTTTATGTGAGGCAGTAAACAGCCCTTCTGAGGGCAGTAAATCAGCCTCATTATAGATCTGTAGCTATAGATCTGTAGCTGAGTTACTCAAATGGGAGAATCACCACATTCCCACACCATATATTAAGGATTTGGGTGGTGAGCAAGACTATATAAGAAAAAGTTTGCCAATGCAGGGAAGGATTCCAGAATTTATTAAAGAGGAGCCATAATTCATACAGAGGGGCCATCTTCATCATTAGCCAATGATATGTTTTGAATCGGTGAGTGACAGAAGCCAGGCCAATCAGCTTTAAGCTGAGACCAGTGACCCTGTGGACCTGCCCCTCAATATGCGCCTGCTCCAATATGACATATTTATGAGCAACGACTCCCACAAAACCTTCCCCCCCCCCACTTCCACCCAGCATGGGGTCTTTTCTCACCTGTAGAATTTCAGCGACGGGCCCACGGCCAGCAGGACAAAGGGCACCACCGTGTAGCATATCGCGATCTGTGTCGCTACCCACGTGATGATGTCATAGGCCAGCTTCAGCGAGGCGGACCCCTGGAAGAGCCGTCTCAGGTTGTGCCGCACCTGGAAAGGGGGCCCAGATAAGTCAGGGGGAGTGACTTCAGTTCATGACAACACGGAACCCAGCAACAATAGAACCCAGCACTGTACCATACCCACAGAGCACTCGCAATGGCGAATGACGAATCGTCTAATTTTGGCAGCTGTTAATGTGACACTCAGGGACAGTGAAAACATGTTATACCCAGATAAATCGGCTTCAGTAAGACATCAAAAACAGCACATTTCAAGGACTGCGAGTTGGTCAGGATAAAAATATCTGATTAGCTCTGAAATCTGCCGCCCCAAAATAATGCAGCTTCAGTTACGTCTGAACCTTCAGCTTCAGCCAGTCTGGGGTCAAGTCAAGGTGCGACAGGCAAAAAGGCAGCTCGTGTCACGTGTCTGGACGTTACAGGAGAGACAAGGATGGAATGAGTGCCCACATGTCACTTGGGACCATCACGAGAACATACGGTCTGACCGGTACACAAGGAAAACAGAAATGATAGACATAAATAAATAAGCAAGCTTATTTTTAAATCAATCCATCCATCCTTACCCATGCACGGTGGAGGGGGTCCGGACCCTATCCCGGAAGGTTAATTTTTAAATAAGAAAATTTGGACATGAAAAAAAACTACCTCTGTAAATTTCTAACACGTCTTAAAACATGGCCGGGCTTGTCTAATTTCAAAACATATTTCTTTGTTTCAATATCCAAGTATCCAATATCGGATATCTTAAGGGATTTTCCGGATCGTTTGCATTACTGTGACTCAGATGTCACGTCTGGCCCAGCCGGATGGCTTCTGGGACTTGATCACCACAGATCTGAATAAATCGGTGCCGATCTGATCCAAATTAAAGGCATGCTCTTTTTAAACGGACGCGAGGTCTGAGAAATGAAAAGTTCTTACAAAGGGTCTGCATCCCAAAGGCTGCACAAGAACAGGAATATCTGAGGGCTGCAGCTATCTGAAGGCCCTGCTCTCAAGCGGTATTGAATCTTAAAATAAGCTTAATTTGCATAATTCCGACTTCCAGTAAAGCAGTGTTCGCAGATGCGCTACATTCTTTGTATTAATGCTTTTTCTCCGCTGTTTAATAATTAATCGTCCCACACCTGTATGTTTTACAAGTGTAACTGTATCAGTTACAAGTGGGGATAATTTTTTTCTTTTTTTTTTGGGGTCGGGGATAATGATCTGTTTTGAGCATTTTGAGTGTGTGATATTTCAGTCAGTAAGGTGGTAATATTTTTAGCCCGTGACTTCGACAGGTAAGGAGCCACTCACGGCGCGCGCTGCCAGGGTCATCAGGATGCCCGATAGGAAGGTGAGGTAGTAGCCGGGATACACGCCGTGCCAAATGGCCGACAGCAGGAAGGTGGCCACCGTCGGGTTGTAGGGACAGCGCTCGTAACAAACCCTGTGGGGAGAGTGTATTCCCATTCGCATCAAGCCCCACATACAAAAAAGACATTTCTGGGTACACAGCCACCAACGAATCAGAAAGCAGCTTACATAGCCGCTAACAAATCAGCAACCAACTTACACAGCCACTAGCAAATCAGCAAGCAGCTAAAGCGGTCAATGACAAATGAGTAGTTAGCACACGGAAACAGAGTCAGCACTGACATTTCACACACGTGCATGAAATGACACGCGTGTCACCGGGGTCCCAGCAAGTGACCCTCACCCACAGCATGACAAAAGATACAAACCAAACACAAACATATGCTACTAATCATTTATTTGATTTATTTGGCATATGTCAGCAATGGTAACAGTGCCAACAGCCTCACTGAGCATTACTGAAATGCCAAACTAGGGCTACCTATTTCATTGACTCTCAGGTGTGTCTGAAAAACAAACACATGACTTATTTACCTCTTGAGCCAAAGTGCCGTCTGGATATTCCAGTTGTCGAGGAACATCTTGAAGCTGGTGGCGAACTGGAAATCGGGGAGAGCACGTCCGTTAGCGCTGCTGTCGCGTGACGAGGCCTCCTGCTTTACCTGCTACACTCTATCTAACCTGCTAACCTCTATGTCCAGTATCCTCAGATTAGATATCAAGTCCCATCTGGGTGTGCCGTCCTTGGTGTAGCCATTAAACCCGAATCCAGCAGCGTTGTTGATGGCGTCAGCTGTGGGAAAACAAGGACCACAGAGTTACGGCATAGCAAGTTATCTATGCTGGTTCGTGTTGTGTTAATGAGGACAACAGCTCGAGGGATATGAACAGCCAATAAGCGACACACATATCTGTGTACCTTCACGTTAACTAGGATATCAGCATTTTTATAATAAGTAACTAAATTAACGCTTTTCAGAATCTAGCTTCCGTTTTACTGCTTGAGAAAGAGAGGAGTATAAAATCACGAGATATCACGCTTCCGTAATTCATTTAGTGAATGATAGTGAGCACAATTACCTGAACTACTGCTTAAAGGCTGCTTTTGGGACAGTTCTCTTTACAGCCACATGGGGGCAGAAGATGACAAGAAAACTATCTTGGGTCTAGTTGCTAGACCTGAAAAGCAGCTGATTTTGCCATCAAATACTTTTCCTGCACAAATTAGTTAAGGAATTATTAATTAATCTGGTAAGCTATTTTGTTTTCTCAAAATCTATCCTAAGGGTACTGTAAAGTTGCCATCCCTGTTGCTGGCCAAATATTTGCACCACATTTTCCTGACAATTAACAGAACAGTTTGAAATGCAGAACTGGACTTGAGGCAATCCCCCATAATCCCCCAGCCACTGCACTGTGGGCTACTGGCTCCACTGACCCACATGCTTAGAGGAACCTGTTCGTTCAGTTCCACTCATTGCCCAGTAGGTGTCACTATAGAGCAATGCGCATAAGAGGATACCAGCTGCCCAACCTCTCTGACGAAACGCGAGCTGATTAGCATTTGCTGATTAGCATTTGCTGGGCCTCTTTGCCGACAGACACCTAATGTCTCTGGTCCTCCAGATTTTGGTAGCTAGCTCTAGGTAATTACGACGTGGGGTCATGAGGGGAAACTCTTACTGCTCTGCAATAATCGAAGGTGGTATGTCCCAAAAAAGTAGATCTGGATTGCACTTAAATGTCTTCACATTAGACAAATCCCACATTGTTGCCTGCCGCTTTAAACAAAGCTCCGCCCCTGCATGAAAAATATGTACAATTTTGAAGTGTGAAAAATTTACACGAAAATGGCTGAATCGAGGGAAACCCCATAGCTTACCGAGAGTCCAGACGAAGTAGTACTTCGGTCTGGTGGCCAACATGGACAGATAGAGGTAGCCGACCTGCAGGTAGAAGGGCGTGCCGGCGATGAAGTCGTCCTGGATGTTGCGTTCCACGGAACACACCCGGAAGACGGACAGGTAGACCAGCAGCGACGCGGCACAGACGCTCAGCTTATAGATCACATCCTTCTGTGGGAGGAAGACGAGCTCGTCTCAGGGGCTGGACAGGCGGCCTTCGGGCAGCTTTCGCACTCTCGCTACGTGGAGGACGTGAAAATCGCACCGGCACAATGGCAGGCTGTGTTTGTGCCATCAAGGAAAATGAAATCACCCCAAAACATGGAAACATTCGTGGGAAAATAAGTGAGTGATTCAGATCAAAATAAGCAAGTGATTCAGTTATAAATAAGAAAGTGACTCAATTTAATTAGTGTGTGCTGAGCAATGAGAAAACCAAAATAGTTGGTCTCCAGGAACTCAGAAAGCACCACGTTTCCAACCATACTCGCTATATTTTACTGCAATTAATCTTGAAACAGTACCAGCCAATTTCTTTTGGCTTTTTGCGTGTTTGCGAGCTGAGAATTCAAGAGCAATGTTAATACAAATCCTCTGTGCACTTGGATTAGTTTTTCTCCCCCTGTGTTTATCAAAACAAACTGAGGAACCATGTTTCTTCATCCCAAACAGGCCTCCTACAGGCCTGCAACTCAAGCTGGTGATTATTTTTTAAAGATGCCCGTAAAACTACTGAAGGCTGCATCTGGCAAAAGTCCCAGTCAGAAAAGGGAGGGAGCTCTGGTTCAGGAAAATGTCAGGACTGCCAGGCGACCCTGAAGGAAGCGGTACGGGGGAAGATCCGGCGCTGCGATGCCATGCGATGAGATGCGGCAATCGAGTGTCACATGCCGGTGTGACTCACGAGGATTGGGATGTTCCAGGACAGAAACTGATCGGAGCCAAGCTAAAAGCTCGAGCTCCGAGAGACACAGCTCAACACGCTAAGCAAAGACGAGTGGATTTTCTTACAACTAGCAATGCATGGCCCAGTTGAAGATCACACACGACATGCTCTTATATCCCCAGCTCACATGTGCCAATCACGAACCATGCTAGCCAGTGGCTAAACGTTAGCGCAGAATGCGCAACATCAAGCTAGCTAGCGTGCGGCTAAACATTAGTATGCGGCTAAATGTTAGCATGCAGCTAAATGTTAGCCTGCGGCTAGAGGTTAGCACGCAATATAAAATCCATCGCGCTTTTGAAAAGTGTGGCTATTATGAAACACAATCCAGCATCTGTGTGCCCAACACGGTACCTTAGGTGAGGGATCCCTTTGCTTGTACTTCCCGTTCTCCTTCCCGTTGGACTCTAGCTGCTTGAGCTGGTAGGCGGTGCCTTCGATAAAGGCGATGTAGTCGTTGTAGGAACATGTGGGTCCCGCCAGGACCCCCATAAAATTGCAGTTATAGCTCAAGTATTCCAGCAGGCTTGGGATCCTCCTGTCAACGCCAATAGGGAGCCATTACTCCGACGGCATGCGGTAGGCAGATTGAGCGATGAGCGAAGGCTTTCATTGAAGGAAAAAAAAAATCGTAAAAAGAAAACCCCAGAAGATGGAGTGAACATACACAGACCAAGGATGACGTGCCTTTTAAATCCAGGCGACTGCTTTGGGAGTAGTTTAATATTTACAGGAATTTTCATTATGCTAACAGATGTACCAGGGGAACCATGCCGTGAGATTTACCCCAGCCCGGCTGCACTGCAGCATGACTTTTAGAGACCACCTTTTGATTCCTTGGGTCTAAAAAAGACGCCGTGAATTCAAGAGTCCTGCCACACGCGGGATTCCAAACCAGCGTCCTCCGCCATCCTCCTGGCCCTCCTTCATCCTCTGAGGTACGGCTGCAGAAATACTCATTGGCTGCTTATTCTAATGTTACTGGACGCTCACTGGCTAAGGTTAGACACCCTAAAAGGTTCTCTCAGACCCCCAGATGTTCCTATAACTACTTTGTGCTGCGTAGAGACCAACGTGCTCTCTTGGAACTTTTCTGTAGCCAAAAATCAATCATTGCACATTTTAAATACTGTAACTAAAACCTATTACTGCACCTTTCTGTCATTCAGGAACTGCAAATGCAACTCAATGCCCATTTGTATAACTATATTACAAACTTTTATTGTATTCTTCTCTTTATCTTGTGCCCATTTTTCAGTACGTCGTATTTAAACTGTATTTATCTTTCAGATTTAATTTTCTATCACTGTTTCTTGCCCTATAGCTGACAAGATCGTACTGTGATCTAGGTATGACCCATGCATCATATAACTGAAGATGACAATGAAGATACTTGGATTTGACGTTGACTTGAAATATAAACTGTGTAACAGTGATAACACAGTCCGCCAGCCAAGCAGATTAACATAAGTTTTTGACACATTCCTAAGCGTCAGTACCAAGATGTTGCAGGCCTTGGTGTTTGGACCATTTTCAACTTTAAAAAAACAACATCTTAGTGATTCTTACGGGTGTCTCACTGCCTTGTGTGGATTACCCAGCTTCTTCTGGCTTAGACACCGATCACACGGCTGCGTGAATGTGCCGTTGCCCTGGAAACGGTGGGGAATCCTTCAGCGCTCGGCCGGGTTCCCTCTGTACCTACCGCGATTCAAATCCTGTGTTTATGTTTTATGCTAATATCCGCCGAATATGCCCAATTTGCAGAGTCTGGCATCTATCTGGGTTTAAAATAGCACAAAATATTTACTGAGGCTTCTGTCTGTCTCGCAGAATCTCTCTGAACAACGAGAATAATGCGAATAATCCGCAGACTGGATGAAATTCAAAAGAAAATGCAAGACGGTCATTCGAGACGGAGGGGGAAAAAAAAAGCTATTTCAACTGAAAGGGAACAGCAAGCCTTTAGTCACCGTGACACACGGCTGCGTGTATTTACAGCACAGCACCCCGTTCACGTTCACAGGATGAAAAAGGAGCTTTTGTTTCTGGAAGATACAAGGTTCTGTATGGCACCACACTTTAGAGTGTAGGGGAAATGTACAGGGGGTGGAAAAGGGCATGCACCCCCCCAGTATGTAAACAGACCTTTGTATTTAAACTGTGTCCTCCCCAACATCAAACTCTCTCCTATGCCACTGGTCAAAAAAAACTGCTGAGCAATGCCGATGAGATGATGTCATCCCCCATAACCCCCCCCCCCATCCCAATACGCTTGGCATACAGTGCCCCTCCGCCCCCCCCCAGGGGCCGCACACATACCTTCGGAACATACCTTACAGCTAAGCATCTCTGGCTGGCAGTGAGCATCTCCTCTTTGACCGTCATCCCTGCGGGAAACAGAAAGGACACAGTCGTGTGGTCAGCCCCGGTCGCCGTGGTTACTCAATGGACCGGCACGGAAGTCCCTGGGAGAATGGCAGGGCAACCCCTTGCCTCAACATCTGAAAGTCTGAATGCGTACCATGATTAACCAGCCCAAGGCAGGATTTACAGAGTTCCAGCTACAGTAAAGTAGCTGTTCCCTCCAACTGCAAACCAAAAGCTCATAACTATTACAGTCGCACTGGATACACGATCTAAAAAGGACTTGCTTTGGTGGAACATTGGAAATTTTGGGATAATTGTAAACGCTCCAGGGTGTCCCCCTCTCCTGTGCCCTGTGCTTCCTGGGACAGAATCCAGGCTCATATAAACCCAATAATGGATAAGCGATAGGATGGATGGATTCTTTCTGTCTGCTTTGGAGCAATAATTTAGGACAAGGGCACTAAAAGAGAACACCCAACACTGATTCAAATGTGTGTGGGACAGTATGCGAGATTAACACGAAAATCTGAAGAGGCAGACCCAAACTTCTGATATTTTTTAATGTAATCTTGGGTCTTCTCTTAAGATATATTAAACCAGCTGTGACGAGTCACATATCGGAAGTGAGTCTCAACACCTTTAACAGACCATGACTCAGGCTGCTCACAGATAAGGAGGGAAGGTGCCGGAGCAGGAAACACGCCTGGATCTGAACCATTCTAGGTGACAGTTCTGACAGTTCTCCGCTCCGAGAGATCACTCCTAACATGAAATTACCAGACACGCAGGGGTATTTACAGGGGGCGGGGCCACGGGCCCTGGCTGAAAGCTGATTGACCCTGAAGTGCCCCCTCCCTTGTCATTTACCAATTCATAGCATTGGCTAATGAAAAGGTCGGCCCCTCTGTATGAATTAAAAAAATCCTAAAATTGCCCCTGCAGAAACACTACATGAGATAATGTGATGATGTAATTTAAGTGTCCCTCCAGCAAAAAAACTGACATCTTCAAGACAGCTGAAAAACAGCATCTATTGCTTGGCACCAATCCCTACGCATAATTCTAGAATAATCCGTCCGCTGGCCTGCCGCTAGCCTTGTGCTGCCTCAGATGGCATCTAAGCGGCCATGCTGAACGAGGCGGTCTGGATAATTCCTTGTTTATCACAACTGTTGTGCCGATAATGAGATTAGCCTGTTAATCAAACTGTATTACTGATAATTCCTTTTGGGGGGGGGCGGTCAAAATGCACCATGCTTCGGCCTGCTGCAACGAAATGGCACAGCCTTTTACGCCAAGCATGTCCTGGCTGGTCCAGATGCAGTGCTCCCCTCTGAGACACAGCGCCACCTTGTGGCGGCGAATGTTAAGACATCATTGGAGGAGAGTGCAGGGATGTGCCGCCAGATGCAGGGTATGCAGTAGGCAGGGATATCAAGCAGATTTTAAAATTAAATTAAATTAAATTATATTAATGTGAGCAACATCTTTATCTCGCTTCCATAAGTGTGAGGGTTCCAGAATCTTCTTTCAGGCAGTATTCCCCCAACACGCCTCTGAAAGCGAGTCCTCACGAGTTCCTCTAGAGCGACTTTGTTGACCGCAGTCACTCTGTGGCGGATGCTTTTAGAGAGAAGAGAGGATGATTCAGAAATAACCAGACAGGAAGTAGCTGGGCAGACTGGGAGGTGAACCACAGGATCCACTAGGTGTGAGAGAGAAAGGCGTGACTGCGACAGCAGCAGAGCTAGGAGCTCCAATCCCTGACATGGCGAGAGGGACCATTAAGAAAGGGGATCAGACAGGTTATATTCTGACCCCAAGGATAATCCATGTCGTTTTTTTCCCCCCGTCGTTTGTGTCACTGAACGAGTCACACCTTCCGCCAGCGATAGACAGGACCATGTGCTGGGGCGGGGCCAAGGGGCACCAGGCCAAGCTGAAAGCTGATTGGCCCCCACAGATCCTCCTCATCCGTCACTCATCGATCCCAAGCATATCATTGGCTGATGATAAGTTTGGCCCCTCTGCATGAATTATGCCCTACCACATTAAAAAATCCCAGAATCACAAAGGGGCTTTTCAATCTATATATATATATTTTTTTTTTTTTTTTTTTTTTTTTTACAGTTAGCATCCAATTTTAACTCCCCTTCCCATTTCCAGTTTTCACCTGTGATATGCACTCTTTATATACATTATTACATACTGATCACATATTGCACCTATTGTCTCTGTTATTGTTCACTATTCTGTTATTTCTTTGCATTGTTTTTCATTGTTATTGTTATGTGTTGTTTAAGTTGCAGGAAACTACAAAAACGGTTCATTGTACTTGTACTCGTACCAGTGACAATGAAGCTTTTGAATCTTTGAATCCCTTCATGTGAATTATAGGCCTGGCTTCTGTCATTAGTCAACCAGCCTGCAAAACAGCAGTAAAAACTTTTAACGGGATTTGGACAAAAACGTATCATTAGCTGCTGCATTCCAGGCTACAGCTAAAATAACCTTCGTAAAGAGAACGTCTCTGTCATAAGCCTCAGGTCCAAGGGCTGTACTGACACCCACTGTTGGTCCCCCCAGCCAGGGTGAAACTGGGGGTGCTTTCCAAATGGGTTAAGAGGAGGAGCCCCCCCCCCACGGACCCGGTGGCCCCCACTCAGTCTTCCTCACCGTCGTGAATCTCGAAAGCCAGGCTGGTGATCTTCTGTGTGATAACCATCATGGGGCTATCGGAGAAAAAAGAAACACACACAGTGACCAACTAGCAAACTCGCACCTTAACCACTGTAACAAGGTTCATTTTATAAGTCAGGGCCTGACCCTCCCCAGCCAGCAACCCCCCTGCTGGCTGGGGAGGTTTCACAGCATCAGAAGCAAAATGGGAATTTCCCCACTGGGTTCGATAAAATATCAATATTCTATTACTGGGGACTGGAAACACTGTCCTAGTGGATTGAGTGAGTCCTTGGAGTCGTGATTCCAAGCAGGTTTGAGCAGAGCACGGTTTTCGATAATGCCCCCTCCCCCTCCATCGTTTCCACGGAAACCTCCAATCACCGGTCCGAAAAAAACTCGTCAGCGCTGCTCATATTAACCCACGTTGAAATCTGCCGCACAGACATTATAATGGCAGGAATCTTCTCACTGTTAAAATCGAGATTCACGCTAGATCACATATCACATCGCCAAAATCCATACGGCTCTGACCTTTCCAGAGTGCAGTCCGAGTTGCAGCTACCCGAAATGAAAGGGGTTCTACAGCGCTGATGACAGCACGCAGCTACCGCGTTTCATAGACCGCACACTCCAGGGGGTCGTCGATAGGCCCGGCCGCTCTGGGAGCCGGCAAATGCCACCCCTATTAAACAACCGGGCTGGGGAGTCCTAGCAAATGTCACTGGGTGAGTCTGTACAGCTTGGGGTAGGAAGTTGTTCGGACTGGATTGTAAAATGCTGGACAAGGCCTCTCGTTGCCCCAAGATACCCAGTGACCAGCCATCCCAGAGTTACCAGTCAGCTCGACCGACACCCCAAAGAATGTAAGGACCTCCATCCAGTCAACTTACCTTCCAACACATCACAGATACTGACTTCAAAACCCATAGTGGGTGGGTGTATGGTACGCTGTCAATTGCCGATTGGTTAGCCCGCCTTCCTTCGGCCACATCATTGGTTCTCTTTGGGTGATTGACAGCACAACAAACCCCGCCAACTGCAGGTTTCAAATTCTATACGGTTCCAATTATAAATCCAAGCATGAGCTAATTAGACACAAGTGTCCAACACTGGGGGTGGGCAGTTGGGGGGGCTTACCCAGTGAAGTCAGCGGAGTACATGCCGTAGTCGAAGACGTAGACCCGCGTGATCTGGCAGAGGCTGAGGTACCCCAGGGCAACAATGAAACAATACCTGAGAAAAGAGAAAGAGATCACCAAAAATCTCAAGAAACAGACTGGCTGACCCTATTACCCAAAGCCACTTCCATCCATCTGAACTGCTATCTAATGGTACAACAGCAGACCCAGTGATTTGAACTGGCAGACAAAAGTTACAAGTCTGCACCCTTAACCATGTGGGACGAGTCACGAAGTTTGGTTGTGTGAGTGGCCCAAAATGGTTTGTCGCTTCCTACTGGACGTGCCGGGTGCTGCTCCCCTGCCGATATGAGGTCACTAAGGATGGGCGGATCCTGTATCATGCCACTCTGGTGACAGAAGACCATTTTCTTCAAGGGTTTTTGTAAGAAGCCGAAACAGGGAGATACTTCAACAGGATAACTCCGGGGGCAGGGGTTCAGGGGCTAAAGGACAAACCGCCTTTCTCTGTCAAGCCACCATTAACACCCTAAGAAAGGAAGCCTTTCATTTCAGTCCAAGGCAACAAAAAAAAAAACTATGATTCACGCAGGACACCAGGGGGAGCCATGGAGCAGGGCATGGCCCATGACCATGCACCGGACCCGATTCTCAGACCCGAAGTTGGGCCGGACTCCTGCCCCGCTGGGCGGAGACTCCGCCCCCGGAATAATTAACTCTCCCGTTTAGCGGGCTGGCATCCGTGGCCTCCGGGTTCAGGCCCGGCTCCAGACAGATGGACTAGCAGGAGCTGCCAGCAAGCTGGCCTTCTGTCTGCCTTCCGACAGAACCAGACCCGTGTCCAAAAATCTGCAGGTTCGAAGATTCAACACGCATGCCGCTTATCACATTTTAATAAAACCTTAGCCATCAGTACTCGCTCCCGACAAAGCGAATGAATGTGCAGGTTAACAGCCGGAAGACTAAACTGTGGGTCCCTTTAAAGCAGCGTTTCTGGACCCGGTCCTTGGGGACTCTCAGAAAGTGAACATTTTTGCAGAGGCAGCCTCGCGCCGAGTGGAATGGTGTGACTGGAAGATGTCGGGTTAAAAATGAAGCGATCAGCTGTAATCTGGAGACAACTTTGTACTTAGGCACTAGTGCTTCAGTATTTGTAGGGTCTCTCTCTCCCTCCCTTTCTCTCTCTCTCTCTCCCTCCCTCCCTTTCTCCCTCTCTCTCTCTCTCGAGCTCACATGGCAGTGATCTCCCTGGCCGACGGGGACATGTGTTATTCAGGTCAGCTAGGCGGCTGGGTGTGAAATTACCACCCCTGACACAGGGAGAGAGTGCAGACTCAAAAATAAAACGGTCCAACCCGGCCACACCTTTGGAGCGAACGTGGGAATGAGAAGCGGAGGGCAGGAGGAAGGGTGGGGGGTGGGGGGGGTAGCAGAGAAGAGGCAGTGATGGGGGGAGCAAAGATGGAGGGAAAGAAAGAGGACAGAGTGGCTGAGAGAGGGGGAGAGGATGGGAGATAAAAAAGGAGGAAGAGGCAAGATCAGGAGACAGAGAGCAAGAAATAAAAAGAGGAAAAATGAGGTGAAAAGAGAAAAGAAACAAATGAGAGCAGAGGGGGCACTGTGAAGGTATGAGGTGAGGACTGAAGCCCACAGCAGGGGTCTGAAAGTCCAGGACGACCTCTGAACTCCGAGTGACTCTTTGCCTGAGACCAAAGTCATGATACAACAGCATCATTCATATTTTCATGACTCTTCTGCAAAAGCGTCATCTTACTCACCAGTATCCTGAGATCAGAAGACATTAACTATAACATGACAGGGACTCGGTTAAAAATACATTTATTGGCTCGACCAGAGACCGGAACGGAGCACCGCAAACTGGGCCATCTATCCACAATGCCAGGTTTTCTGCCCACTGGTTCCTGAGACAAATGGAACAGCACACCGCAGGAAACCAGTAACCAGCGGGACCAGGCCTGCCGCCTGGATGGTGCGATAACAGACAGACTCAAGTGCAGAGAGCTAGAATTCCAGAAACAGGAAGCAGGACCCAGGAAACAGGAAATGGTGCTGAAACACAACAAGATATCCACAATGAACAAGGCAGGTGGCCAGTGCACCAGCTGCAGAATCCTAATCGAGACCGTGAACCCAGGAACAAGAATAATCGAGACCGTGAACCCAGGAACAAGAATATTCGAGACCGCGAACCCAGGAACAAGAAGAATCGAGACCACGAACCCAGGATCAAGAATAATCGAGACCGCAAACCCAGTAATAAGAATAATCGAGCCTGTGAACCCAGGAACAAGGAACCAGCCTACTAGGATTAATAAACTCAAGATGCCAGCCAAGCAGAACTAAGGACCCAGAAACAAAATGGCAGCACCAAAACCACAAAGCCGGTGACAGTGCTGGCAACCATTTACATTTTATTTATTAAACAGATTTGTTTATCCAAAGTGACGAACAGCTGATGAGGCAGGGTCAGACAGTCACTGGAGCAACTGGGGTTAAGGGCCACCCTCAAGGGGCCCAATGGTGACATCACTCTGCTGACTCTGGGATTCCTAACCCGCTCATCCACACACTGGCCTGTGAAAAAAACCCAAGAGTAAAATACTAACCCAGCCGCACAGAATCAGAATCAGAGTCAACCAGGCTCCATTACCTGGTTACAGGACGGGCGTAAGCAAGACATGAACCAGCCCCAAAGTCATTGCACATCACTTTCACTTCAACTTCAGCCATTTTTAACACCTTTCACTCTCCTTGTGCGGCCTGTAGGTCCCGATCGGAGCCTGGGACTAAAGTAGACTGTGGCCTAAATAAGAAGAGACACCAGCTGGCTAAAGCTGGGCCCAAATTAGCCAATCAGTGAGCTCATGTAGGGAAACAAAAACATCCAAATCGGCTTATGGGTTCAGCTGTAGGGAACCTGGCTCCCATTGGCTAGTATAGCCACCCGTCCGCCTCTGCACCAATCCCTGCACCCAGGAAGCACGATGCCTACTTCCTTTTCTTATGAAGGAAAACCAAGAGAACTGCACACGTGTAATACCACAGACCATCAGCTGGACGCGACAGAGCGGGCTTCATGGCGACACGCTGCTCAGCTCTCGCTGCATCAGGTGTCTGCACCAATTTGAATGGAACCTCCTCATGCTCCTGGCATCCGGCCGGCCTCTGCTGGGCGTCCTGGAATAGCAGAGCTCCGTCTGATACAGCCAGATGGTCCTGGATATTGCAGGATCGACTCAGACAAGGCCGCAGTGGCTGAGGGACACGTGCAGCCTTCTGAGAACATAGACATCTCAGACTGCAGCGGTGCACAAAGTGAGGCACAGACCGCCGTCAGCTGCGACGAAGCACAGACCGCCGTCAGCTGCGATGTACAGACAATATCTGGTCTAGTAGAGCACAGACACTCTGGTCGCTATTGGGTGGCGCTGAAAAAACCTCATATCTAAGTAGAGGGTCACAGTTTTGGTGCGTGACCAAGGCGTCAGTCTGCTGGATGACAGCGGTCGCTATGGAAGGCAGTCTGACGGACAGCGTGGCCATCAGCCAAGCTGGGACAGGCCTAATCGGCCGCAGAAAATACCACGGCGGGTCAAGATTGGGGAAGAGGATCGATGGCCAATCGATGGGCTGGGCCCTGCTCCGAGGCCATCAGGACAAGACATACAGCAACAATTAGGTTTAATTTACCATGCTGTCACCCGGGTGACCAAATGTCCCTCCTTTTACTGAAGGAGACACCCACAGAAACTAAATTCCACCCACTGTGAAAATCTACATCAAAGACCCAAGCAGTCAGTGCCAATAAGGCAGGCCTGCTAACGACATAGGGCAGGCCTGCTAACGACAGACAGTCAGCGTATTCCCGAATATTCCACAGACAGCATTCAGAAACACCGCAATTAGTTTATTTCACATTCAATTATAATTGTACACTGCCTTTTTAGTTTAGCTGAATTACTGAAGTTCGTGAGAAAGTCAAATTACGCAGCTATTTTAGAGAACAGCAGCACGGTGCTTTAAAATAAATTTCCTGTAACATTTAACCTACATGCCCACGGACGTTGCCATTCCCTGTTTGCGCAATTTCACTTCAACTCTGGCAGTCCGTACAGAGTAACAGCCATTAAACACAGCTAAATTACCCTCTGAGGGCTAACACTGTACTCCTAAACAAATATCTGTGGACATGAGAAATACTGACTGCCATTTATTATCCAGGCTTAAAGTTAAATTTATTTTAAGCCCAGACCTTCAGTAGTTACCCATAACCCCACTGAGGTGACACACTGTCCTCGCAACGGAGTCTTTGTTGTACAGTTGAGGGTTACAGGGGGTCCAGCACGAGGCAGGGAAATGGCCTGAACAGGATGCCGGTTCACTTGCGCACACGCACACACACACACACCATCTATGGAGAATTTAGGGAACTAATTGTGGACAACGGAAGGAAACTGACATACACAGGAAGGATACACAAATTCCACACACAGAAGATTGAAACCCACAGCCTACAGGATGTATTAAATTCAAATCCCAAAACGTAATATAGATACCAGAAGCATATTGTGCCATAGGTTAACAGCTTAGACCCTAATGAAGACATGCTGTGCTTTTAGTAAACATTCTGGCTGATCCTGTCTTAACTGGCCGTGTCTAAGCTCCATCACTGTGGCAGCCGACGAACTTTCTCATCCAAAAGAGCTGAAATCCAACGGGATCCTTCAGGAAGGTGTTGAGGCGGACACAGATTACGCATCCTGTGAGACAGATCAGCGGAAAGACGCGGCCGGGACTGGGGGGCCGTCACCATGGTCACTGCAAACAACAAAAAAGACCAGGAGGAAAAGGGGGCAGGAAGCTGCAGCACAACCTGCGAGGGGCAACCTGACAGCAGCCAGGGGCAAAACCCTCCTGCCTGGTAAGGAGATGATGGCCAAAAAACACACCTCCTTCCCATCTACCAGAGCAGCTACGATTATTCCATGAGTGGTTTCAAAGAATTAGCCGAGATGGACGTAAGGAACATCAAAAAATGTTTGTGCTGATTTTTCCAAAGCCACTGTGCAACCGGACATATCGACGGCTGACGGGGGCTCAGGACTGGACCGCGGTGGTGATGGGGGCTCTGGTGAGCCAGAAGATTCTCAGAGGGTCATGTCAGGAATGCTTTGGAGCTGCGTAATTTTAAGCATCAAAATTTAAAATTTGTTTTTAAGTGAAGTGATCAATGAAAACTCGTTTGAAGCAGCTCAACATCCTGAATTTCATGAGTTTCTGATACAGGAAGATAAATCCGGGGGCAGGGACAGCATCCTAACGTCTGAGAGGGGTGTGACTGTTACACTGCTCGGCCAGCAGATGGTGCTGTTCATGTTTCCCGCGCTGCCGTGCAGAACATGGGCGGGAACGCTGCCGTGTGCGGCACAGTAGCCAAGCGGAGCGCCTCGCTGACATCACGCGAAACCAACTTGGCCAAAAGGCTACCTGCACCACAGAAAAGGGACACATAAATGACCTCAGCATCCTCCCATGCATGAGGGGAAGCAGAGCACGCTGTCCAAAACCAATAAGGAGCGATGGCTCCAGCTAGCCGGCTAACGGCCCGCGGCATGGGGCCAGCACGGCCCTCTGGGAAGTGACCCACGTATGCGCTTTTCTCCATTTCATTACTGTGGAGATTTATTTGTCTGTCTGCCGCCCCCCCCCCCCCGCAGGTCCACTTAACCGCGGCCTGTGGAGGACGTCCATCTAGCTCATTTTAGTGCTGTCCAGAACCCACCGTTAAATGGTTTTGGCGAGGGGGCAGGAAGGAGAGGTGGGTCTGTTGGCTGACAGCCACGACAGCCCTCATCCCCCTTAACCCTGCAAACGAGCGGCTGTAGCTGCCAGAGGGAAGCCTTTCTCTGCATATCGCCTTTCAATATCTTATCGTAGTTTCCGGCATAAATGTCTTCATGTCACCTGTGTCCCTCTGAACATCTCTGCCAAAATAAGCTTGTCATACACGGCCTATTAATCAGTCCGCCCCTTCTCACTCCCTGCCCGCCTCTTCCTGTCACAACCTGACCTCGGGCACTCATTCTATAAATGCTTCTCTTTCTCCTTACCTCCCCCACCCCCCTGTACAGGTGTTTGTCAGTAAACCCACCCTTTTAATGTTCCTCTCTCTCTCTCTCTCTCTCTCTCTCAATTCAATAGGTTTTATCAGCAGAGCTCCTCGATTCCCACGTTATAAAGAAGAAATTTGCACCAATTAATACTAAGGAAGTCCCCCCCCCCCCCATCAGTGAGGGAGCTGATCGTTTGATCCATTCTCTTGAGCAGGACAAAGATTTGCCTAAATTACGATTGTCCTTGAGAGAAAATAATTTTTGGTATCTCGAAGTGCATGGCATTTTATTACAAAAAGATGCCCCCCCTCTGCCCCCCAGCAGGGAAACCCAACAATTGCTGTCCAATCAGCAGCTCCATTTATTATCCAGGCTACGGAACCCCCAAACGTGGCTTGTTCAGAGTAGATTTATTTTATCGTTAATTGTCGTGTTCTGTATACTTTTAAAATATATTGAAAGTGAATAATAAACACAATACACACACACACACATATATATATATATATATATATATATATATATATATATATATATATATATACACACACACATATATATATATATATATACATACACAAATCAGCCATAACATTACAACCATCGGCCTAATATTGTCTAGGTCTCCCTCATGCTGCCGAACAGCTCTGACCCATCGAGGCATGAACTCCACAAGACCTCTGAAGGTCTCCTGTGGTATCTGGCACCAAGACGTCAGCAGCAGATCCTTTAATTCCTCTAACTTGTGAGGTGGGGCCTCCACGGATTCGACGTGTCTGTCCAGCACGTCCCACAGATGCTTGATCAGATTTATATCTTAAACTATCGGTCTTTGTCAGCTGACGTCACACTCGCTAAAGCCGCAGTGTATTGTGGGTCGAATCGCCATGGTGGGTGTATACAACTCATGCACCAGCCTTAGCGTACGGCATTATCTTTGGTGAGATGGGACACTCGTGCTGCGTGATAGGCTGTCATACTAAGTCACATGGTAGAAATGGCAGAAAGTTGGACCACAACGTGAGATATTTTCGGTTTCCCACTTGGAAAGGGGGATATGGACAGCAGGTGGAGGAGGTAACGAAGAGGCCTGGGTGGCCTGGGTCGCAGCAATGAGATGAAACCAGTGCTGAACAATTTTTACTGTGTAGCAGGGCACACACACAGTTGGTATTATCCTGTGAACAAACATTGAGATGGAGTGCTGTGACAGATGATCTGGCCCCCCCACAATCCCCGACCTAAACGCTATAGAGCTGCTCTGGGGTGAGTTGGATCGAAGAGTAAGAGCAAGGTAGCCAAGAACTTGTGCCCAGAACTTGTGGAAACTCCTTCAGGATTGTTGGCTACATCTGGAAGCTGGTTGAAAAAATACCAAGAGTCTGCAATGCTGTCATCGAAGCTAATTCTCAGGTGTTGAGCATTCTTGTTCATTGCAATATTTGATATGTAATACTTTGCCTCGAGGCCTTTTACTATAAACTGAATAACAGCTGAAATAGAGAGAAATGCATTAGAAGCAGGTGTATCCAAACTTTTGACATACATGTATATATAATATACAGTACAGATTTTATACAGTATATCACGCATACACTCATATGAACTTTTTAGCTCATGCTTAAAGGCACAATGCCACTCTGTGTACCTTCAACCACAATAGCACCTCTTTCTACTCTGTTACTATATCCAGCAGAAGTGAGTCCACAGGTGGTGAATCACAGCTTTTCTGAACACCTACCCTCATTAACAGCCCTGACACAAGCCTCCGGTAAACCCTGCGGCTGACTGGACTTCCCTCCACTCATCCTCCAACACAGATAACGCTTACAGACCAATGCTTAGGAATGCTCAAAATTCTGACCAATTCAGCCTGTGACAGACACACTTCCCATATCCCGTTTACCCAGTATAACACAGTGAACATTTGTGAGGTGTTTACAGAGTTGCTGTATAATGCCTACATTGATGAGAGCACCACGTTCCAGTTAAGAAAGGAAGAACGGGGTTTTAAAAATGAGTCTTCCCTGAGGACAGACAGCCATATCGATCCCATGTAACATCAGGAAGTTATACAACAGAATCTGGGCAAAACACTACCAAACAAGTGCCCGGAATTAACAAGAGACATTTAAATAAAGTAATTACCTAGCCACAAATTCGCATATCTTAATCAGTAACACACATGCATCCCTCCATCTTTCATAACTTCTTACAATGTACAGCACTGTGGTGGCAAATATTTTTATAAATATTATCCATCAGCTGGGAAAGCTTGCCTGTAGTGCCACAGTTTACAGTTTACAGCTTGCCTTCATCCAGTGTTTGTGTTGGTCTTAATCACTGCCAAACTCTTATTTGTGACTCGCCACTGGATCTTTCTGTGAACCCAAGGCAAATGATCCACTGCAGCTCAGCCAGTGCAACAGGGAGGGGGCTCTGTGCCCCCACCAAGGCACACGCCGCGACCTCCCCAAATTAGCCAGAGGATAAGGTTTGTCAAAAAAAAAGAATGACCACATAGTGTAGAATGTTCGGATTCTTTGTCCGTTTACACTGCAGTGCATCGACAGATCCCAACCCCAACTATGACACCATAGACCTGGGATAGGGTATCACAAAGCTAGATTTGTTGGTTAGCTAGATTTAGGGTACCCTAGGTTAAATGGACTTAATCTTCATTGGCTTACATTTAGCCCAGGCTACCTTAAATCTGAGTTATCTTGCTAACCAACAAATCTTGTTTCACGATACAGGCCTCAGGAGCACTCCTCCAGTAAATGATGGTTCGCATCTGGTCTGAAACACAATATAATCAGATGACCAATTCCCCCATCCCCCCCCTCCTGCCCCATCAGTGAAATTTACTGAGGGAGAACCCCCCCCCACCCCCGCCCCCCCGACCTTGGCTTTGAGTGCCTGATGGAATCCGGACTTCAGGGAAAAATAAAATAATTGACTACTCTTGCCATAGATGACAAAATACATAGGAATTAAAATGGAGGGGGCTGCGTGATGGGGGGGGGGGTACTTACTTGTGCATGTGCTCAGCTCCAGCGAACAGCATGATGCAGTAGGTGAGGCCACTCTGGATGAGGAAGTGCAAAGAGTACCTGCAACAGGTCAGAGAGGCAGAGGGACATCAGGCCCACAATGCATTTCAGCACCAGTGGAAACATCTGACCAATAACGGTTCAGCGTACATAGTCAGCCGCTACATTTAGATTAATATCATCATTAATAACCAAAAGCAACAACAGACACCAGATGTCTGCCTCACAACTATAAATAACCAGAAAAAAATATGCAGAGGAAAAAGTACAAAATTGAAGAGTTTTTGCATATTGCCAGGGTGATGAATAATTATTTTGGACTGGATTCCCATATTAAACGCTCCGAAAACAACCCGGAGGAGCCTGAGAATATATAAACAATGCCTTGTTTGTATGTATAATAGCCATTTCTAGCAAATAAACACTTTGAGAGCTTTTGCCCCTGGTTCAACTCAAGGGTGACTTTACAGGAGGCTTGTGGGAGGACAATCGATAACGGCCCCCGTCGGCAGGAACACCCTGTTCTTCTGAGGCATCTGAACATCGCAAGGGGAAAAAAATGAGAGAGAGTGGAGGAACCCCCTCCCCCCAGGCAAGGGCTGTCCAAACCTGTATCCCATCATTCCCTACACTAGACTGAAGGCGTTTATCAACCTAAGGAGATGCAGAATAGAGCTTAAGGGTGAGCACTGATAACCACTGTCTGCATGCACGCTTCTTCCCAACATAGCACCGATGACCCAGATGAGTCTACATGTCCGCATTCCTGCAGTTAGCGGGAGAACATTTTAAAACAAATTTGAGGAAGCATTTCTTTACACAGCGTGTAGAGTATGGAATAGTCTTCCTGCTAGTGTAGCGGAAGCTAAAACCCTGGGTTCCTTTAAA
>JAODJU010000029.1:295962-306067 GCA_026776725.1 Gnathonemus echidnorhynchus | reverse complement strand
TCCTTTAAATCAGAGCTAGATAAGATTTTAACAACTCTGAGCTATTAGTTAAGTTCTCCCCAAACGAGCTTGAATGGCCTCCTCTCGTTTGTAATTTCTTATGTTCTTATGTTCTTATGTTTCACGCCACAGTGGCATTCCCAGGCAATATGCAACGATGCCACCAGCAGTCAGAGATAGGAGAAGACATGAGAGCCAGGGGTGGATGGTAGAGGATATGGAGACAAGCCGCCCCTCTTCTTTGGTGGCCAAAGCTAGCAAGGGAGCCTGCATTTCATAGCTCTGTTTTTGAATATTCTCAATCCATGGTGGACACTTCATATGTAACTCCTGGGTAAGTGAAAACACTGCAAAGTTCTCTCTCTCCAAAAAGCTAGTCGGCCAACTCGTTGGGTCCTTCAGCAAAGTCGATAACCACAGTTACTCCAGGGATGCTGGCTGATGCTGCTCAATGACCCTCATCTGGACAAAGGCATCTGCTAAATGAATCAAAATGTAAATGGGATTCAAGCAAACTGTTGACCGGCAAACTGTTGACCACAACACAAAAGACTAAGTGACAGATGGCCAGAAATTCTGAAAGAAAACTTGAGGGCTGCCCAAAGAAAGGTCAACAGTGGGTACTCAGCTATGTCCGAGAACATGGATCACATCGATGAGGAGTCATCCCATGAGTGTTAAAGCTAGAAACATCCACCTCCAGTCAAAGTTGCAGAAGAGATCCAAAGACAGGAGGGAGGTCATACTCCGGTAAGGAATCTGCCATGCCCCCACAGGCCTTCTCAGGATGATTACGTCATCCAGGGTGCAGCTCACGCTGCTTAAGCATACTGTCGCAGTCATTCTTATCGACGGTGCCGGGAAAAGGGTTAGGGTTAGGTAACGTTGGAGGCTTATTGAATCAAGGAGTGGGGGGGGTCAGTGAATCAGCGCAGAAGCTTGAATAGCAGGAACACGAGTGCCACACACAAGCTTTCATTGTGCAACAGTCCGCCACCGTCGCATGCCGGCTCCTGGTCCGCTCAAATTACCACAGGGCCTGCTAACGACAAGGTGTTTAAACGATGCTGTAGCCCGAGACAAACACAGACGCCTTCCTAGAAAAAGTGTAGAACAACAGGAGTTTACACCTACAACCTTGTAGGGCATGAGAAATGGCAAACCTGTTACCATGCCCGTCCCGTTACCGCAAAGACTTTACTGTGCCGATTAAAGGCTCCATTGGGCAGGCGAGACCCAAACGACGTTTATCGATTCATTTGACATATTAAATGGTATCCATTACTGAGTCTGAAATCTCAGTAATGTTTGAGATATCAAACACTGATTCAGTTCAAAGAAGATTAGGTTAATAATCTTTGGCAGCATTAGGGCTTCTACACATAACATAGTGCATATTTTCACAGTGACTCTTAATATTTCGGTGAGAAAACGTAAATTCGCAACAGTGATAATGCCTGTTAGATATGTCAATGACAGGTAGAGGAGTGGGTACGAGAT
The DNA here is from genome assembly GCA_026776725.1 of Gnathonemus echidnorhynchus. Lineage (NCBI taxonomy): Eukaryota > Metazoa > Chordata > Actinopteri > Osteoglossiformes > Mormyridae > Gnathonemus > Gnathonemus echidnorhynchus. The sequence continues at coordinate 304,567 of JAODJU010000029.1, read as the reverse complement.
GGGCTGGGGAACTTGTGATGTTGGGCAGGAATGGGTCAGTGGGGCAGGGAGTGTTCAGGCTCCAACATCTGAGGAACCTTGAGCTGGTTATGGACATTAAGATCTGGGACCGTCACAAACACCCAGCAAATTGGCTAAGGACCACTTCCCCTAAAGTGGAGCGTGATGACAGAGGCAATGGAGACGCTTACCACCCGAAGCAGAACACGGCCAGGTACAGGCCCAGCAACGTGGCCACCATGTGCCGGACGAAGGTGCTTGTCTTGCTGGGGTGCAGATAGAGCCGGAACCAGAAGGCCATCAGGAGGGCGAACAGCTGGCAGACCACGAAGTTCACCTGAGAGGAAGCACAGACACAGGGGATGGTCACTGCATCAATCTGGGGACCCGGATGTCAAAGGTCCCAGTCACTGAAAGCTACTCAAGTGACCTGAGTGCTAACTCTCTGCAACCAATCAGGATTTGCAAAGAGCCTTCCCATTTCCCCCTATAGCAGCTGGGCTTCGTCACTGTTGTTCCCTGATGTGAGTCACCAAACTTGGAAGCCGATCAAACAATCGTTCTCTTTGTTTCTCGCTGAGATTCACGCTTGCAGGCTCACAGCGGCACTTCCACCCCATGTAAGGGATGGCATGGCCACAGGATGATAGGGAGGGAAGCGCGTGTGTGTGTGTGTGTGTGAGTGAGAGAGGGAGAGAGAGAGAAAGAGAGATACAATTCAGGGTTTCACCATCTCTGTTTACCTTCTACGTCTGCCAGTGTGGCCGCCTGGGCCAGATAGAGACTCACAACAAACATGCAGAGGGTTGCAACACAGACAGATGATAAGAGGACACGTGACTGCAATGAAATGCGGAGTTACAACAGAGGGCGGTGGCTTAACCGTGCCGGACAAGTTAATTGTCGGATTACAAGCACGGCGTAAAGGAAAAGCCACTGCACATCGCACCAAAGCCAACCCATAATCAGAGTTCAGGAAGAAAAAAGCAACATTCCAAGGAGGCCGAGTCATCAGTCCCTGGGTGTGGCTCTCAGCCTGCGAGCACGATTCCCAGACTGGTGCAAACTGGGCCTTCATTTCACGGGCCTTGGATCGAACACGCAGGGAAAAATGCAGGACCCCTGAAGGAAAAAGAAGGGACCCGGACTCATTCTGACATAAGTGTCCATCGCTCTCCAGTCGCTGTGAGTTAATATCAACTAATTATGTGTAGGAATGCTCAGGGTCCAGACTGCACAGCAAACACCTCAGGATATACATCACTGACAGGGGTATGGTACCTCAGTGTCTGGGGAGTCTGACATTGACCGAACCTGGACATGCATAATTAACCACAGAATTTTGGGGCTTCCCACAAACAATTAATCCCAAACAATTTTTAGAAATTCCCAAAATCCGATCAAGGAGGTGAAGGATCTCCACAAGGCACTGATGATAGAAATCAGAGCCATAGTTATTCCTTGGCAGAAAGCCAGCAGTTCCCATCGTAGTTTTGGATGAACGAGGGAAGTACTCTGCTTCACATACAACAGTCCACTTCCTCACCCAGAGAGGTCTCCACACCCGGATGGCACCTGGCAGGGCAGAATCTGGCAGGACAAACCTTGGTGGGACGGAACTTGGCAGGACAGAAGTTGGCAGAAAAGAACATAGCAGGAAGGAACCTGATGAGAAGGAACTGGTGGGACACAATCTGGCAAGAACAGAACCTAGGGAGACGGAACCTGGAGGGACAAAATATGGTAGGACGGAACCTAATGGGACAGTATCACGAAGTACGGAACCTGGGCAGGATGGAATCCGCTAGGAAGGAACCAACATACAACCATGGCAGGACAGACCTCAGTGGAATGGAACCTGGAGGTATGGAGTCAGGAACCAAGAAATGAACAAGGAACCAAGGAGCCAAGATAGACTGTTTCCAGGACAGAACCTGGCAAAATGGAATCAGGCTGGAAGGAACCAAGATAGAACCATGGCAGGGAAGGTTATTGCCAGACAGAATCCGGTGAAAGGGACCCCAGCAGGATGTAAAGACTTTGGATAACCTCCAGCACAGTACCCCCACCACAGTTCCTGCAAGGGCAACAGCATCTGCATGCCAGCCATAGCTGATCCCGGCATTCATGATAGCTGAACAACAAAAGAGCTTGTTGTTTGTGATGGGGGGGGGTCACATTCAGCTTGGACGATGGGGGGGCATTGTCTGACCCAAGAAACCAGAGCTTTCAGTTCACAGTTGTGTTTTATCGATCGTCTCACCCTGGTAATAAAGCTGGACAAAAAGTACAGAGGAACAAGGGAGCAGAAAGGCAGGGCGTCTTTCAGACTGTCCTGTCTGCTGGAGGAGGGATCAGGAGAGACTGATGGAACTGATAACAGCTGCCAAACATCAAGCCAGACATCAGCACTGCACAGGCAGCCTGTGAGCTACCAGGTCTCCATGATCTGAAGGCCACGTGAGGCCTCCGCGTGGCAGAACAGGAACCCAGCGGATCAGACTGGAGGGTGACAGCCAGGGGGCAGCTGACGGCAGCGTCCGTCCCCACCCTCAGATGCCCCGCTCCCAAATCGACCAGCCCAGGCTTCTGTACGTCCGCCAAAAACAGTAAATTAGAGAACGTCGGCACCTGAGCGAGTGACCACTGCGTCATGGGCCCTCAGATCATGCAGAGCCGTGTCGTATGACAAAGCGCTTTAGCCCTCCGTGTGCCGCTGCCGGCTCACGCCACAGCACATTTATCCTCACGTTAAGCCCCGCGTCCTAATCCAGCTGGCGGTTAACTGCCAAACGAAGCATCCTGCTGGCACTAATTACAGCAGAGTACGAATGTTTAATGAAGGGGTTACGACCGTTAGCAGGTATGGTTAAGGCGTGCGGCACCCGCCCCAGGTTTGGGGGGGGGAGGGGGGTGTCCCCGCAGACCTGCGGGCACCTGCGTTACACGGAGAGGGGTGGGCCGCCCGCTTGCCACAATCCCCTAAACTGGCACTACACCAGAACCGGTCCAACTGCATTTCTCTACTGGCATGCACTCAGAGAAATAAAACAGTGATCTGAGCCTAATCCAACACCTCTGTCGGGGGTGGATACATATTTAGCCCCCTTAACCTAACCCCCCCCCCCAACAACCTATGTTTCGGCCAACAGACAGCACCGCTTGGCCCAGCCAAGGATCGTGTCTGGCTTAGGTAAGTTCAGCCTGGGAAGAGCGTGTTAGTTTTTCCAAAACCGTTAATTAAAAGCATATCCTGCCCCCCCCAACTCCAAAGCAGTTGTGCTATAGATAGGCATTCTCCACCCTCAAACTGCATGCATGACAAATGACTCACAAACGACCCACCATCAGGCACCCAAACAAACAGACGCACGGTCTCATCCAAAACGAGCCTCCACTTAAAAATCTTCAGCCGTCATTTCTGCCTTAAACAGCTGTTAAGGGTAAATTTATATTGCCGATTATTCGCCGAAAAGCCCACAAGGCCTGCAAGACTCAAATTTGCGTTCCCAGTAAGATAACACCATCCCCAAATGTAGGATTTACAAAAACACATTCATAATACCAAGGACAAAAGAAGTCTTGTAGAATACGATCACCCTGGATATTAAATATTTGTAATCAGTAGGCTTTAGGCTAATTTAATTAAGTCAAGGTTGGGAACATTTAATCATAGCAACAGCAGAATGGAGAGAAGGAAGTGAGAAAACGGCTGGGAGAGGGAGTACAGAGCGGCCTTTTGCGTTACTACATATTTATCACAGACGGGCTGCCTAGAGGGTCCGGGTTCGATTTATTGCTGTATGCTTGGTGTGTGTATGTAGTATGTTCCTCAAATGTCTGTTTCTGGCTCATTGTGCTTCAGTTCCACCCTGCATGTGGTTGAGAAGGACCACTGTCTGTTTTGTGTGTGTGTATGTGTGTGTGGGTCATGCATATATTATACTGTGTGGACCAAATGTCCCAACAATTTGAAAACAACCTGTTATTTTGACCTTGTGGGGACCCTTTTTTCGGTCCTCATGAGGGGTAATCCAATTGTATGAAAATCTGTGAATGCAATGCTAATTGGCCAGCCTCACGCAGCACAGGAGAGCGGCACAGCAGAGGTAGGTCCAGGATCATTATTCCCCTCAGATAACAATGGAGAAGCTTCTCAAGGGCACAGCTCCCAAAAATATGGGGTTACTCATTATCCTCAATCTTACACTCATGGGTGATTCTAGGAATTCAGGCCTCAACCCTTTATAGTCATTTGGGACAACATCGCCAGGACACCCATGATAAAATTTGCTGAGCAGGGAAGACAAAAAAAAAATACAAAGTACAGGACAAATCGATAAATGGTTTTAGAAATAGGGTCTAGAACCGCCTAGAAGCAAAGAGGGTGTAAAACTGCCTGCTTACACTGAAGCCCCTAAGCAAGGAGCGGCTGTGTAAGCTAATGTTAGCGCCCGATGCTACGCTAGGAAAACTGAGCCAGGACGATGATAGACGGCTTCGGGACTTGAAGAAAGAAGCCCAGACGGGCTTGGACCAGTACCGAGATGGCTATGGGGTTCAGAGGATGCTTTGCATAGCAGCCAGTGGCCGTTCCCGTTTCGGGAGTGACCTATCTCGCGGAACAAGCTAGCCTGTTTGCGAAACCCAGGCGAGATACGGGATGTCGAGCCTTTGCCCCAGGCTGAGCCCACTCTGGCCCAGCAGGTCAGCATCCTTTGCATTCCTTCCTGGGGAGGCCGTCCTGTTTGCAGGGCATTTGCTCATATCCAGAGTCTCCCCCTCACGTACCTGTTTGCAGCTACGTGACGGGTCTCAGGAACCACACCTTCCTCCCTGAGGGCACCCCCCCCAGCCACTGTGAACCAGTTACACCAATGCCCTCCCGCCCACCCCCCCCCCACTCGAACCAGCTAGCAGGAACAAGCCCGTAAAAAAACTGTAAGCGATACACCCACATGACAGAACAGACGGTTAAGAGTGACAGGGATGGACCAGCTAGCAGGCTAATGCAGTTAGCCCCGGCGAATCGCATATATATAAAAGCTAAATGTTCAGATCTTCTGAATGAGGCGAATGAATTATGCAACCCAATAATGGAAATGCATATTTATTATGAATGGGTGTGAAGTACATCCTGACATTTGCTAAATGTATTTTTAATGGGCGCAATAACAAAACGGACCTGAGTGCTTAGAGGGTGTCGGCCCATGTCAGGATAATAGTCACACGGGCCACTGTCTCCACCCAGGAGCACCGCGTTCACACAACAAGGTGGTGGGTGCAGTGGGAGCCAGAGCCGGGGGTGTTGTCTGGCTCAATAGAGTAGGACACTGTGCCTATGATCAGATGGTTGCTGGTTTGAATCCCAGAAGCAGACTGCTTTTACCATCAGGCCCCTGAGCAAGGCCCTTAACCCACAGCTGCTCCAGGGATTAGCTGAGCCTGCTTTCGCAAAAATGTACGCCGCTTCGGAGACTGTGGCTCCGACCCCCCAGCACAACACCCTGCCGGTTACCGGGGACAACAGCAGCTCCTAACAGCCGTCTCATGCGGGAGATTGGGCTCCCAGGGCTAAATGGAGCTCTGGTCCTCTAAGCAAAAGCATCCTCATAACTGTCATAAACAGTGATGTACTGATGCCAGACCTGACAGCGGCCAATCAAAGGGCCACAGCTCCCCGCTTCCTCAAAATGCATCCCCAACGGTGCGCGACCGGCGACACCTCACACGCACCCTCATCCACGCCACCCATTCCTCATCCACTTCCATTTTCCCCACTTTAACGAGCTTTAACGAACCCAGGGGGAAATCCCTGTGCATAAACAGCGAGGCACGCAAAGTGCACACAAACAAACATGTAGTGTGGAACGGACAATGTGACAAAGACGGCACACATAGTGCAGACACGTAAACGCAGCGCTGACACATGTAGAAGGACACGGTACTTCCAGATATGTACAAACTGAATATCCTGAAAGCAGAATTTTAAGGAAATAATGACAGATTAGACAGACAGACAGAGAGACAGACAGATAGACAGAGCAATAATATGTAATGGTAATAACAACAATAATAATAGTCTTTTAATGTTCCCCATTACTCTACCCATCCCTAAATTAAGCCTCCACCCCCACATCCTTCCACCACAGGCCTAATCGCCGCCCCACCCTCCACCTCCCTCCCCCCTCCCCCGGGGCAATCCTAGCACGCTCAACCAAAACGAATGGAGCTGGCGGAGTGGGGAGTGTGACGCCGACAGGTGACAAGCGAGGCAGATTCAGAGCACAATGAACGGCCAGATGACACGCTCCTGCTCGGATTCGGCTGGGGGGGGCGGGATGGACACAAAGCATGCGACAGTAGGTAAGTTGCCGTGGCAACCGCCAGGAGCCACGGGAGGCGGTACGTCTTCGCCCCGTTGGAGAAGGATGCTGGGAGGGTAAAGCCAGACAGGAAGTGATGACACAGCGAACAGGGGCTGCAGACAGCAGATCTACAATTCATGTTCTGTTAAAGTGGGGGCTATTTTCCCCACAGAAATGGACTGCAAACACCTTTAAGTCCAATAGAGAGAATGGGGAGGACTTTCAGTGGCCGACGCACTGAGGGGGGCCGGCTTTGCAGATTTTATCGTCAGCACCCCCCCCCCCCCCCACAGCTCGGCAAAGGGTTGGACCGGCCCCGAGAATTTTTCTAAGCCCCAGCCGTGTGTCTGCATGGCTCTGCAGGCGCCAGAAGAGTCTGGTACATTTTAGACCTGAGCTTGGCAGGGAAAAGAACAAGGATTCACCACCAGGAGATTAGGCTCGACTACTGGCCCAGATGCCGGAAGCATCCGATAGAAGAAGAAGAAAAAAAAAAGTCACAGGATATTTCAGACAGCCCAATAAATCAAAACAAAAAACAGTTTGGTCCTCTTAGTTTAGAAAGACGATGCATGAATCAGATCAATGAGAAAAAACAAAACAAACATCTACTCTGATATTTATATTTTAAAAATTGTACCTCAGCAAATCAACTGCGAGAGGGTTACAGAAAGCATAAAAGAACCAGTCTGACCACTCACACCAGTCTAAAGCGAGTCCGAGCCCCTGGCCCCTAATCTGCTGTCTCCACAACAAAACCAAGGAACCCGGGCTATACGAGCTCCACTGTCATCGCCATGGAGATCCTCTGTGACCCGAGGAGGGACGCTGGGAAGGCAGAGGCTGGGGACAGGCAGATGGTGCCGCTTCCAGCGACGTTCTAAGCATGCTCCAGCGGTTCCCATGATCTCACGCTGAGCCACTGTCCCTGCAAGCCCAAGGGCTCTCCAACTCGTCCGACCTGTTCCCCGCTTTCCCTCCAGAACCTGTACGTGCATTGCAGCACGCCGCGCACTGGAATCTTCCCAGCAAACCCCTCTCCTCCTTCCTCACTGGACAGGAACCGATGCATTATCTCAGAGTTCCCCAAACGCTCCCGTAAAGTTTAAGCCCGCCACCTACAGACAGTATTATTCCAGGTTAATCAATGTCAGGCAGGGTTCCCCAGTTCCGGTTCTGGAGGGCCAGTCTGAAACACAACTACTAAACCTGGCAATTATCTGGTGAGCTGAATAAGGTGTGTTTGAGCAGGGAGACCTGCAAACTGTGCTGCAGACTGGCCCCCCCCGGACTGGAAATGGGGAATTCAGGTGTTAGATTTGCTCGCGATGAAGCTGCAATAGGAATGGAGCGGCAGGAGGTGCAGCAGGAGGTGCAGCAGGAGGTGCAGCAGGAGGTGCAGCAGTAAAGGACCACAAGTAGAAAGATAATGATGAGAAGGAGAAGCCCTGCTGTTTGATACCTGGATCTGGTAAAAGATTCAGCTGCACAAAAAACTGAAAGCTGAAATTCAAAAGGACCAAAAAAAAAACCTCCATAAAACATAGTAACAATTTGGAACAATTTAATTCTTCAAAAAGAATTCAGATACTTCTAAGCCGTTTCACCGCTTCTGAGAACACCATGACAAACATGGTGACATCATACCTAGAAAAAACGACAGGTACAAGGGAACAGGCCAAGAAAAGGATGGTCAGGGCGCCAGCGAGCGCGACGGGTGTGGATGGGAGCAGCGGTGCCCTTTCATCCGATTACCTCTGAGAAGGTCAACAATCACACATATGGAGTACAAGAGGGAAACAGAGAAAGCAGGTCCTGCCCACAGAGAAACTATGTCAACACACCTGTGCAAACAGTACTGAGTGGGATGGGGAAAAAAGACTGGAGGATCAGACAGACAGATGAGCACAGGAAGGCAGGTAGACAGGCAGGGAGACAAGCACAGACATGCAGACAGATAGGCAGGCAGAGAAAGACATACAGACAGATAGGCAGGCAGAGAAAGACATACAGACAGACAGGCAGGCAGAGACAGACATGCAGACAGACAGGCAGGCAGAGAAAGACATACAGACAGATAGGCAGGCAGAGACAGACATGCAGACAGATAGGCAGGCAGAGACAGACATGCAGACAGATAGGCAGGCAGAGAAAGACATGCAGACAGATAGGCAGGCAGAGACAGACATGCAGACAGATAGGCAGGCAGAGACAGACATGCAGACAGATAGGCAGGC
>JAODJU010000029.1:247209-275724 GCA_026776725.1 Gnathonemus echidnorhynchus | reverse complement strand
CCCAGGCCCACTAGTTTCCCCAAGCGCCAACCGGAGCTCCAAGAGCCGCCACATTAGCTGCGCCCCCCTCCCCCCAAAATGTTTCTCAGAACCCGTCAGCGCATGACGAGTGCAGCGGATTGAGCAAAAAAAGATGGCTGTTGAATCTGTGTCCATTTATAGAGACCCGGCTGGACAAGCGAATGGAGATCGACAGCAAAACCCACATCCCGTCAACCCACACTGGCACCAAAAACCCCACATCATCTCACCATGACACCACAGGTCTCGCAAACTGGAAATCACCTCTGACGAACCAAAACAGCTCTTCCGTGCTAAAGATTGTCAATGTGGCCAGAGGTCGACCGCAGAGCCTCAGACGGTCATTAATGTGCTGGATGTGCCACATGGACCCAGCAGCTCCAGTAATTAAACAAACGAATAAAAGCTTGCCGTTTTACACAGGGATACGACGGCCTGAGGAAATGCTTGCCTTGTATCTGACCTCAACTCCTCCCCCCCCACCACATGCAGATGCTGATTGAATTAATCTACATACTAAACCCCCCCTCTGAGAATAGCCCATTGTGACCGGACACAGACAATGGGACTGATGTAAATGTTGCAGGCGTCCAGCTCAGACTATATTTAACAGGGGCGAGTTGGCCCTGCTGATGGAGCGCAGATCCCCCCCCCCCGTCCCTGTCATAATCGGCGGCCACCACATCGCAGACAGAGAAGCCCCCTTTGCCCTTTGGTAAAAAAAATTTTAAATAAAATTATTAATTTCAGTAATTGGCTGCCAGGTAACTGAACTGGACAAGACTGCCGGACTTGCTCAGCAGGGACTGATTTCACCTTAATGAGCCTCACGCTGTGGCTGCCTGGGGGGGGGGGGAGGTTGGGGCCTTTAATTAGGTACCGGAGGTGGGGGCTGGCGATGGCAGTGCCCAGCCAGTCTAAAAGCACAATTGCTGCCAGCCTGCTAATATGGCACCGGAAGATGGGTCAGACATCGCTACAGGGGCGAACTGCAAGTGGTCCAGTCATCTTGGAGGATTCACCACGCTTGGTGATGGTGTTTCCACACACCTGCTTGGAGCTCCTGTAGAACTAAATCTAAATGGCTTCCAGATCAAACGTGGTTATTGATGGGGGGCAGTGTGACACTCAGCAGGATAGGACTCTGTGCCTGTGATTGGAGGGACGCAGGTTCAAATTCCAGGCTCGGTGGCGCGATCCCACCTTCAGGCCCTTGGATCAGATCCTTAACTCCACCCCAATTGTTCCAGATACTGTTTTATTAAAAATGCAGAAAACGGGAGGGATACAATAAGCAAACAAGCCAAATGTAAGCATTAGCTTTTATTTACGGAAAATTTACGGAAATCGTCAAAAAAGGGTTTAGGATAGTTACATTTTTTCTTTCTTTTACAAGCATTATGTACAATAAGCCGCTCACCGTGAACTAATGCGATGAAGTCATGCCCACCGTATTCATTTGGGGGGGGGGGGGGGGGGTTATGGTGAAGGGAATTCGCTGTCACGCATCAGCTGAATCCCCGCCTTCAATCACAAACATTTATCTCTTCAGAGGAAGCACTGAGTCATCGAGGACCGGCAGGTCCAGATGAGCAGGTTTGCGCTGTTTGCCCTGCGGCGGGGGAGGGGAGGGGTTTAGAGGGAAAACGTTTGTAGCTCGAGGTTCTCAAAAAGGGGATCAGAAGAAGAACGTGAAACCTGGGAGCTGGAATGTAAACAGAGCCAGGCCAGCGTGCCCTTCGCCTGACCCACACGTCGCCCTGCCGCCCAGCCACAAAGGAACCTCACATTCATGTCGCTTCGGCCCAACAGGTGTTTTCCTGGTGACACCTGGCTCTCACGTCTGCTGATGTTCATGGCAGCCTGGCCGTTAGCAGCAGCATGGAGAGGAGATGGCAGCAGTCGCTTCCAGGTCACCCACAGCCTGTCATCAGAGCCAGATTCATAGATCTCGTCTCTTCTTACCTACAGCATAACCGGCACTTTTGATCGAGTGCAATGAAAAATAACTGGGTTCATCACAGATAATACTGGCATCTGTCCTGGTCCAGATAAGCCGTTAGATGGATGGATGGATGGATGGATGGACAAAACACATACAATGGTACAAGTGCCACACATTAACCTTCATGTAATGAATTACTAGCCTTTTTATTTAATATCCTATTTTAATATCCTATTTTTCTTTTCATCACAGTCACCCACTAACTAACATATATTTTCTGTATATGTATATTGTTTTGTATATTTAGTGTCTGTCCTGTGCTGCCTTATGCTGTCTTACACAGTCATACTTCTGCATAAGAAGTGAAATTTTGTTTGTAATCTCCGTATGTTGTCTATGTGCTCTTATCTTTTTATGTCTGCACATTGAGCCTGGAGATACGCAGTTTTATTTAGCTGTGCATCCGTTGTTGTTGGTGTGAATGACAATAAAGTTCACTTACTACTTATTACTTACTAATAATAGTAATAACACAGTGTATACTATCATACCACTTGGTGTAATGACAGTATGTGTCAGCTCCAGAAAACTGCAACGTCAGACTGTACCATCTTTCATCTAAACTTCAGTTTAAAAAAAGAATATACGTGTGTTACGATGTGTATGTGTGTGTGTGTGTTTCTTCTTTAGCTTCTCAAAAACCCCCCTTCTACCTGAACGAGGGCTTTGGGCTTTAGACAGAATAGATGGGAGCCAAAACACCAGCTTCTCAAACGAGAATCTCCCTTTTATTTCGTCGGCCGGGAATGAAAGTGGTCAAATTGAGCCTGTGAGCCTGTGAATGGATTTTTCCCTCCAGGAACAGTAACAGCCTACGGCAGCTGGCCTGCGTCGAGAGCTCCGGTGATCCCTGTAATCACAGAGCCCGCTGGCCTTTCGGAATGGGGGGGGGGGGGGGGGGGGGGCAAACGCTTCCTATTGTCGAGGCCACACAAAACAAAGCAGAGCAGCATCTTTAGCAGGGTGTCGCCAGGCCTGCCGTGGCCTTAACGCGGATGTGGCAGGCCTGTCTCCCAGCCAGCAAAGGCAGGCACTTCCTTAGCTACAGATACAGACACATCATATTATATTTGCATGTTGTGCCAGGAGAGAAATTAATCTTTTATAGATTAAATGTTTAATTATTGATGCAAAGTACAACATGCAAATGTTTCACCAACACTTATTTAGTTAATTATAGGGGACGAACGTTTCGGTTCGGTTAGATCTAACGGAACAAAACGCACAGAAATGAACTCCTTTTCCGGATGCTGCTGTAAGGAACCATTCCGCAATTTCTACTTATTCCTGCATGAGAGAGCCTTTTATATCCCCGAATGATGTCACCTCAGAGCCATTTATCCACCGCTCTCTCTCCCAACTTGCTGAAATGGTTCATTTTTTTATCCTAAAAATATTCGCCTCTGCCCACTTTCCCAGGTAACGGCAATACCGTTTGGTAGCTGCGGGCACACATATACTCAGCGTTCTCTGAAAACAGGCCATACCGCTATTGTCAAAAAGTTCCAAATGCCGCTACTGCCATACTGTATGTGGGTATTAAACATTTCTCAGACTTGGGAGCCGAACCTGAACAGTGTGGGCCGGAGCTAAGTCAGTGAAACAGAAACAGATGAACTCATCATGAACCCAAGACTCAGCACAAAACAGTTTTTTTTTAAATAATTAAACTCTCTATTCTGGGGGCTCCACGGAGAAACGTTGCCCGGCGACAAGAATGCGAGGGGGGCGCGGGCGGAGTGAACTTCACACAGACGCTGCAATTTACAGCCCGAGGTCCGGCTGGCGCTGCCGCCTCTATATTTACAACAATGTCCGTCCCGCCGAGGCTCGGCGGATTCGCGCAGCGTCAGCAGCTCCGCTCCGCTCCCCCGGCCGCATTAAAAAAGCGCAGGCAAAACAGCAGCCCTCCGGGAAGCCGGCTCGCAGGGGGAGGGGCGGCCAGCAGCAGCGGTACAATGCGGCTCTTTTCCTCCCCTGACTTCACACAGGTGTTTGGATGCGAAATAAGTTTATAAACCCTTTATATTATATATAACCCTTCTTTAGTGACACTTAGATGTAGGCGGGAAATTTAATTTAGATTCATTCATCCCTCAAGCTGAGTGCCTTGAATGAATCATGTACCCCACCCAAACCGGCCGTGCCAGCATCCCCACGGGGAATACGGCACTCGTGGGATGGGTCTACATGCAGGCATCCAGCAGTCCTGCTTCCGAGATCCAGCCTCTCCGGAATAGGATCATCACCCGGACAGTCACACCGCAGTCACACCGTACCCGGGGAAAAGGGCTCGCGATTGGCTGCGCGAAGCCCCCCCGCTTACAGAGTCCCCTTTATCATCACAGACTTGCCCAAGCACGCCATTCCTGCCGCCCCCCCCCCAAGTCTGCTGCAGAATGACTGATGAAGAAGAGCGAGAGAGCATCATCTTTTTCAATGGCGTCACTGTCTACAGCATATGGATTGATTAACTGTTTCTGTGCATCACAATGTAACAGGCTTTGTTAATATGTCCCGCCCAACACAGCGCAGTCTTCGATAATGCCGGCGTCAAATGAATCACTTATGTGATGCACTTATGTAAATTATGGGGATTTATGACCCGTTGACAGGTGCACATAAAAAAGACGCTTAATATGGCAGTTCACCACGAGCCTTTTCTGGATAAGTGACTGGGACTGGATGCACAGAACAATGGTGATTTGAGTCCATTGTGCAAATGCCCTGTTACGGGAATCTCTAAAAATATATTTAAAAAATGCTAATTAAGAGGTGTGGATATACAATGTATGCAATTGAATGATGTATTATATCAATCTAAATGTGTAAAATCAATATTTACTGTGCGGTCTATATAACCAGTGATTGAACACATTAACATATGCTTGTACTGACAAAAACATTGGTTCAAAAACGTAACTAGAAGCGCAGCATTAAAGATAATTTGGCATGATCCGGTTTAGAATCAATTTTCTGCATAATAACCTACGGGTAATGTGGTTTGGCTGGGATAGAGAAAAAATCCTGAGTCATTTGGAGTTATCTGTGGGTTACTTATACAAACGATTAAACACCGATTAATCTTCACTATAACAGCAAGACACATAAAACACTCTTATTTGACTCATTGTTTCAAAGACAATGTAACCAGAATAAATTGCCACTTGAAGGCTCAGTTATAGACATCAGTTCTGGGTTTGGTACTTTGTTGTCCCTTGATGACCTGATAACGAGAAATCGTTAACAACTGCCACTAATTATTAGAGGCACTGACATACAGAAAGCAGCAGCGCAATAAACTATATCTTCGGGGGATTACATGCGCTTTTTTATTTCCAGAAGAATATCGCTATTTTCTTTTTTATTATTTGTCTTGCCTGTGGTACGTTAAGAGGAGACCAACGTTTCATGCCGGACCTTTTGAAGTATATAAAAAGGTCTTATATGTATGATTGCCTCAATAATCAAATTTGTCTTAATAAATGCCCGATTGCTGTCAAACACGGTTTTCCTTTTAAACGATCATTTTGCATCTCATGGCTTGGGCTTTTCATCTGTAACTGAGACCTGGCCTAACTTCAGTGACATCACCTCAAAGCTGCAGTTTCTTAAATTCTCCGATGACTACCGGTAGTGGAGGAAGAATATAGCCACCGGTTTTACAAACTGATTTAAAAACTGATTTCTGTCTGTCGATGTTTACTCTTCTTTAGAGCTACAACCCATTATAATTAATATCGCTCCCCCAGTTCTTTGTGGATCTGTGTGAAGACCCCCTAAAAAAACAGCAATTTCATTCAAGAGTTGTCTGATCTTCTGTCATTTATGGCCTCTTGATGATAACTCTGTTGATTGTAGAGGATTTTAACATTCATATTTCCTGTCGATCGAAAGCTTTGTCAGGGAGTTTTCATGCCTTGTGGATTCTTCTAATCGTATCCAATCAGTATTGGTTCCAACACATCGGAACCAATCAGGTTATAGAGAAGGTGGGTGCAAGCAACTAGAAAAGGTGGGACTGAGACATCTGATTGGTTGGTCCCATTTCCTCCAGTCTCTTGGACCCACCTCCTCTACAAACTGATTGGTTTTCTCTCTGAACTAATAATTTTTTGTTCTGCCCTCAGAACATTTTGTTTAAGTAAAACCCCCATGGGCCGTCTTCCCAGCCCCATGCCCTCGCCCAATATATAAACCCTGCAGCCACTTGTTTTGCCAATAAATTAATGCTCACTCACCTGTTATCTCAGATGCCCTTCTTCCAGGCACTGATACCCTGCATTGTATAGCTCCCTTAAAACGAAAGCGACCACAGGCGAACAATGCTGGCACCCCCTGGATGAATGGTTTCACCCACGCTCTTACAAGAGACTGCAGAAAGGCAGAGCGTCAGTGGAAAAAAGACAAACTTCAGGTCTCTTACAGAATTTTAGGAGATTGTTTAAAGCTCTACCATTTCTTTCCAAGATATTGGAATGTTGTGTTCTCCCAGGTCACATCCTACTTGAACAAGTTTAACATCTTTGACAATTTCCAGTCTGGCTACAGAGTTTTGCATAGTACAGAATCTGCCCAGCTGAAGGTGCAGAATGTCACCCTTCTTTCTCTTGATTCTGGGTTTTTGTACAGCCTAATCCTACTTGATCTCATCGCAGCATTTGACGCAATTGACCATGACATACCTTTAAAATGCTTGGCGGTGGAAGTTGGTCTGCAGGGCCCAGTGCTGCAATGGTTTATCTCCTATTTAAGAGAAAGAAGCTTCTCAATCAGAACAGAAAACTGCTTCTCAACCTCCACCCCCATTAAATGTGGCGTTCCCCAAGGTTCCATTTTAGGGCCTCTTTTATTCTCACTATACATGCTCCCTTTGGTTCTATCTTTGGTTCTATCTTTTTTTTTTGCATTATTCTTTTGCACATGACACACTATTCTACCTGCTAGTCACACCTGATATACAGAAGAACCTGCTAAGCTGCTTAGATGATATTAAATGGTAGGTGGCGAGGAACTGCCTCCAAATTGCATGAAAACAAAAACGAAGTAGTCGTATTTATCCCCCTAAACTTTGTCACTAGCCTTAGCAGCAGGCTTGGTCGACTGTCAGCAAATTAGCATAATGAAGTAAAAGCCTTGGTTTGTTTTTGGATGCTTCTTTGATTCTCAACAAACATGTCAGCAGTGTTGTAAAGGGCAGCTTTTATTATCTTAAAACTATAGCCAAGTTAAAGCCGATTTCATCTCTTAAGGACCTGGAAATAGTTATCCATGCTTTTTTCACCTGTCTGCTTGACTACAGTTATTCCCTGTACATGGGATTGCCCCATTCCATATGTTCTTGATTACAAATCATTCAAAATGTAGTTGCTAGAATATTAACAGCTCACTCTTGTTCTGGCTCAGTTGCATTGGTTGCCTGTGAAATACAGAATTTGTTTGAAGATTTTGCTATTTGTTTTGAAAGCACTCGACAGATTAGCCCCACAATACATTTCAGATCTGCTAATTCTGTATTCTGCCCCCAGGTCACTTAGGTCATCCCCACAACAGCTCCTCTCATTCCCCCACTCACCTCTCAAAACAAAAGGTGACTGGGCTCTCTCTCTAACTGCCCCCAAACTGTGGAGCAGTCTCCCATCCAACATTAGGTCCTGCTCCACTATTGACGGGTTTAAATCAGAATTAAAGAGCCACATTTTCCCCTTCTTGCTTTCAGCACAGTTTGACGTTCTACTCCTAATTTACTTTTAATTCATTTTAATAACACTCAATTTATTTTTAATTGCTCTTCATCGATTGTTTGTTTTAATATATTTCTTTTAATTATTATTTTACTACCTAATTCTCATTTCTTGTATGCAAGTTTTCATGTTATTTTTATTTATATATTATATTATGTATGTAGTACTTGTTAATCCTTCATTTCCTCGACTGGAAAGCACTTTGGGTCAACTCCAGTTGTTTTTAAATGTGCTATAAACTGACTTGACTTGATTCTTGCTTGGGGCAAGAAAAAATCATCATTTTGCTGCAGGGGAGGTTTCTGCGCCTTAGGACACCTGAAATAGTTTTGTGGGCAATTCCCGTATTCCACCTTAAAAGGAATTGGGCCGCGGCGGTGCACTGGCATTAACCACGCCTTCCGCGCGTTACCATTGGCTGTAAGGAGGACTGGCGCTTCTTCCCATTGGTCGGACCTCGTCCATTGAACGCTCGGCCCCTTCCCTCCGTTCCTCCACCTTTTACTTTGTCAATTTTCTGTGCTTTCATTGAAAGCCCTCAGTTTCCCACGCCGGGAAGTTTGCTGATCTCCGTGGCTGCACGGAAGCCTGCGGAAAGTCAGCCTTCTGGCTTTTTATCCATTTTTTTAAAGGATGCAAGAAATTAATATTATAGCTTTTATTCTCCCCTACTAGTTTCGGCTGCGAACAACCCGATTAAAACCCCCTTTGCAGCAGAAGCTGGGAAAGAGATTCAGGGACCAGCTGCCCGTTGCAGCGCTGCTGGGTTTGGCTCGTCCAGTTCGTATCTCCCGGCGTAGTGGGAGTGGGAACCGCGCACATCCAGCGATGGACTCCCCCAAGTCAATCCGTCGGACTTTCTTATGCTAAACTTTTGTTCGTCCCTGGTGTCGGCTTGTTTTATCGTCTTTATTTCGGGGATCAGCACTCTGACATAAAAAAAATAAAGGAGTTTAACAATAATAACTTTAATATGCCGGACCAGATCACGGTGGCGGAATTCGTGGCCGAGACAAATGAAGATTATAAGTCCCCGACCGCTTCCAACTTCACCACTCGGATGTCTCATTGCAGGAACACCGTGGCCGCCTTGGAGGAGGTCAGTCCCGCTCGTTATCGCCTGTGATCCAAGGCGCACCGCTGCCTTTTCTCCCGCTTCACACCGCATGCTATAGCCCTGTTTCCCTTTATATCGGATCCCGCCGTCGGTTTGTCGAAACAAGCGTCCGGATCGATGCTGACAGCTTTGGGATTGCAGCACTTGCCCCCCGTGTGATTGTTTGTTCTTGACGGGCGATGGGGCTGGGGGGCGGATTTCTGGTTACTTTTACCTAAAGGGTTTATGCGCAGTGTTTGCCCAACCCTAAAATTACTGCAAAGCAATCGGGGGGAAAAAAGAAAACTGCCCTTTGTTAATGCCATTGTGGCGCCTCGCCGTTCCGGTATTGCAGCTATGCACCGGGGATTGAGGTGGATACTATGTTTCCATAAACTTAGACATCGCTTTTGATCAGTAACTGGACACCCGCTTCTGTCGAAACCTGTTTTTTTCTTCCTTTCCCTCCCAACCGCATCAAGTGCCAGGATGATCTGCAGCGTTGTTGATCTTAGAGGAGATATATGAGTGACCGGTGTTAAGTGACTCATGGTGGGGAGGGAAAGGGGGGTTGCTGGATCATTGCGGTGCGATCCTTTCCTCCCGTTGTTGCATCCGCAGTGACTTCCTCACCGAAGTGCCGTGGGCTCGCCCCGGTCCGCGGACGAGGCACCTTTTCCGCTTTGTTCGGGATCCTTTCATTCATTTCTGTGTCCATCACTCCCGAAGAGCCTCGCCCTATGAAGCAGTACACATGCCTTTATATACTTGTGCTGCATGCGTCTAGGTGATATAATTAATGAAGTATGTATGCCCTAAAGGCGCGGATAGATGTCCATAATTAGGGCTTAATTAGTGACCTTTTGTCGCTGTAATAATGCAATCAAATATCCCAGCTCGCCGATGTCTCTGGTGCGGTGGTCTTTGTAGGTAGGACAGGTGTCCTCGTAAAACTGCATACACCCCCTCCTCTTTGCTGCGCGCGCTCCTCCATACCGGATCACATCAACCATTAAGTTAGGCTGTTAATGAAATTCTTTATTTCAAATTGGGGGGTGTCCTAGACGTTCCATTATGAAGAGGTATAAAAGTGACCTGGGTATTCAAGGATCCCTTTCGATCGTTTGCATCCATAAGGGTATTTGGTGATCCAAAGAGACATTAAAATCCTCTCCCCTTTTTACAGGAATTTGTCATACACATTGAAAATAAATGCCCTCGTTGTATTTAAATAAAACAGGACATTGGCCTGAATAAGACACATTTGTATTTATTTGCTGTTTAATGGAAGATGGATATTTTTGGTAACTTCTGAATTGTTACCTGTACCTGTCTCACAAATTTCGTTGCATGTTATGAAACTTACTGAAGCTTCCCTATAGCAAAATAGGACATCATTAAACGGGTATTATTTGCACATTTGTTTGGGGTTCTCCTAATGGATGTGACGGCAGTGGGAGGTCATGCTGCACCCTTGTGGAGCACTTTCTTCACGCTACTTGGCGTTCCTCTGCTGCTGTACCCCTGCATAATTTCGATTAGCCCTCCATTGAGAGCCAGGGCTGAAATGGAGGGAACTGTGTCCCGTGTTGCCTCCGTAGGACCCGGAGCTCCATCCTCCCTGGTGATCCACTGATTCAAAGCTCTCTAAGGTCACTGGGCAGGTTGGGAGGGGCTTTTGGGAGAAAATGACCGGCTGGGCAGAGTATGAGAAAAATGCAGCCCAACTGGTTTTCTTGGTGCGTGATGTCTCTGAAGGAACACAGAAAACACACACAAATGATTGTCGCAAAAATGTGCCTGAATAGGCTGACACAGGGCAACCAGAACCAAGAGCTCGCTCAGGGACAGCCGCCTGGATTGGGAACCAGGCTTACGCAGGGCCTGGGCTGCATCTCTGTGCACGCCATGACCTCAGTCCTCCGCGGTTGGGATTTTAGTAATTTAAAACCAAGGTTTTGGGTCAGCAGATGTGACTAATGATACCACAGAATAAGATCACTAACTGACAGACAGGACCTGTCTCGTGCGGTCTTCCTGTTCACCGAGTGTTCAATATTTTATTCATTCATTGTTTCTGGATGTTTGGATGTTCGGCTAGCGGTCAACCTGACTGTCCTGCTGTGCGATCGACTCCCCGGGGAGCCCTGGTGGCTCCTGTTTTTGAGGATTTGGTGGCTGCTGGGGGGGGGGGGGGTTCCCGAGTCGCAGCTGCAGATCTTCATCAGAAGTGAGTGTCTACTGGGAGATGTTGATTGGGGGATGGGCGGTGAGGGGGTGAGGCCAAGTCGTTGTCGTTTCTCACGTGGCCAGTGGGTCCTGTCAGTCAGCGACATCGGGGTGCTGGAGAGAAGGTGCGAGGGGCCTCGAAGCCCGTGACTCCTTTGGTCACTTCAGTGTGCCGTTCACGTCCTCACACCTCTGTGGGGAAGACAGCTTGGACTGAAAGTTACCTCAGACAGTCGCAAGCCAGGACCTGAGGATTTGTTCTTCACTTAGAATTCCTGGACTAAAATCTGTTTTAAATGGATGTTCATTTTCATTCGGGAAACCCCCAGTTGGATGTTTCTCCCCCCCGTATGAGATGAGTGAGCTGTATGTTCATTTGTTTCTCACTCTTTTTTTGCCTTTATTTAGACTCACAGATATGATCTTGCTGCTTTCCTAGTATTTCCTAGAAATTTGCATCCAGGTTTGTTTTTGCCACTTGTGTGTTCTGTCTACGACCCATGATGCAATAATAAAGGTCAGCATGAAGACAAGTCTTCTGAGCTTTCTTTAACTGTTTATGCCTTGGACATCTAGCACAGCCTTCCTAATATGGCTCTGAGCTGCTGAAACTCTGTTGGCGGGAATTGGATGAGCACCTGAACTGGATTCAAGCCTGCCTCGATCCCAAGCCTGCCTCTAGCCCAAGCCTGCCTCTATCCCAAGCCTGCCTCGATCACAAGCCTACCTCACCCCCATGCTCAGTGGGGTGTTGGCATGTCTTCTATCAGTGTTTTGAGTCATATATTTGTGGGGGTGATGAGGCATCTTTACCCTCCATGGGTGACAGGTGGTGATCACAGAAGCTGCACATGCAGAATAAAAATGCTTTCTGAGCTTGGAATTTTACAACAATTTTTAAATTCTCCCTGAAAATATGTATTCTGTGTTGTTTTTAGCAAATGGGCAGTCTTGGTACCAGTGAAGGTGAATGAGCAGTGCAAACATTTGAGTTAGACAAGGCCTTGTGTGGACACATTGTTAACATGCTCACCAGCAAGATCATTATTACTGCGGTGTGCTTTGGATTAGAATTTCATTAGGTGGAATTCTGGACTAATATTATTGTGGCAGTGGGTGCCTGCATGTGTGTCACCCTTTTGTCTGAAACAAGTTGGCTAAAATAATTGGTATTTGAAAAGATTGTTACAGCATCCAGGCTGGGTGATTATTGTCAAGATGGTCTAGATCAGTTCTGTAGCATTTGCGTGGTGACAGAGATGCAAGACGTTTGAAAATATGGCTCATTTTAAGACCCTGTTTATTGATGCATTCAGACTGCTTGTGGTTCTGTTGGTTTGGGTCATGTCTACAGGAGAAGTTACTTCTGATTAGTGTAGGTTGAGTGAAGCTGTTATATAGGAGGAGCACATTGGAAGACACACCCTTAAATGAATGAGAAGTCCGCAGATTTGCTCCCCATCTTCTGCCTCTACTGGGGACTGTCCAGATTATCTGTCCTTTGCCGTCGCCTTGGCAGTCTCTTTGCCCAAGGACGTCCGTGGCCGTGTCCTCGCTCATTAACGCTGATGCCCAAGTGGCTGTTTGATCCCTGAAATGATTGGTCTGAATGAAAATGGGTCACTGCCTCTTCCCACATCGTCGTCCCCGCTTGAGTGCTGTTAATACTCTCACAATCCCAGGTGATGGGTGCTGTTGTTTCTGCATCCAGAGGATATGCCGGTACTGGCAAGAGAATTACATTTTTGAGACTCAGTGGGGGGGCAATGAACTTGTGGGTCAAGTGGAGGAATTTGCAATCTGGTCCCGTCTCCTTTAAGTCATTCCTTTATGATTTTTCGATTGGACGCTGCTTTCTCAGTATCCTAAAAGGCTAACCATGTAATGTTTTATTAATGTTTAGAGGTACACAGTTTGGGATGGCAAAGTGGAAGCTAAGTGGCCCTGGTATCGATCTTCTGCCCTCCCCGATAGAGAAATCACCCAACCTTATACCCATACGTCCATGTTGTCCCTTATAATGGTGGTTGTTACATCCTCCAGCCCATAGACAAAGGGAATTCTTCTGATTGTCTGCAGTCATGATGATTGACTGCAAGCTGTCATGTGGATCTCAGAAAGGGGTGGGGGGGGTGTGGTAGGCGTTTAAGGTGGGGCTGTGTAAAATCTAGCTTGCGGCTCCATCAACCTAAAAGGTCACCATGAGGTTTTGGGCTATCAGCTCTTTTCTAGTGACCTCAGGCTGCCCATGTGATGCTTCTATGTCTGTTACGGTATTTAATCCAGTTTATACTGAAACCTCTGGTGTTGGCAGCTTTCCCTTGCCTTGGGAGTTATCGGAATGTGCCGGGGAATCTCCTTGGCATTCCTGGAGTGTCCCGCAACTGTTGGCCCTGCCACGTTCCACGGGGCACCCCCGCCCACTGCTGGTAGAGAGGCCATCCAACTCCTTATGATTCAGTCACATTTTCGCTGATGGGATGGGGGGAGGTTCATGCCTGACATCTGCAGTTTTTATACAGATGGGGGCTGCTGGTTCCCCTCCCTCCTTGGAAGAGCTATGGTGACAATCTTCTGGACGGTGGCTGAGGTTTTCGAGGAAAGCAAATGTGAGCACATGACGAATCCCTCTGAACCCCGCCCCACCCAAGCGGTTACCCTACAGAAGAACCCACATTCCCGTCCTGCAAAGATATTGCTTTCCAGCTCTTGTGAAATCATACCACTCCTTTTATGGAGGTAGTGACCTCTTAGGCTTCAGAATATCTCCCCCCTCCCCATCTCAAAAATTTTCAGCCCGACAGATGGGGGAGCTTGCAGGGGAGGAACGTTTTAAGAGGTGCCCGTTAAGAGAGGGGGGATTCAGATTATGGATTCGGAGACTATCCTGCATTAATTACCCTTGTGCTGCATTTGGATATTTGCCCCGTATGAGTTGCCTCAGCTGGGAGCCGCCTCTTCCTCCCTCCCTTTTCCGGTAAGGAGCTTATCCCTCCTTACTCTAATTGGTATCGCAGACGGGATCTCTGCCATCCCTGTAGGATTCTTCCTCTTCCCTGAGCATCATAAACGATGTTGATGCATTGAGGACTTGATTTCCACTACCTTTATGTTCCCAAAACATGGCCAGACTTGTGAGGAAGGGTGTGGTTCTGGTCCATTTGGTTTGCAGAAGCCTTTACCAGATTTATTTATCTTCCCCCATTGTGTCCTTGCATCTTAGCGCCTTTTCTTTGGTCGTCAGTTGCCTGTGCTCTGGGACGGCGGGTGGAAGCGAGTAGAAGCTGGATTTGCCTGGAACGATGGCGATCGCTGGAATTGCGCCATGCCCGACAACAGGAAGTGGTCACTCGTGCCAAGGTTTTTTTGTTTTTCACCTCTTGTTTTTTGTTCCAGTCAATGTCTGCGCTAAGGCCACCTTATAAAAAGGCCCATAAATGTGGCTAAGGAACTCCCATGGTACCAACTCCCCTGGATCCTTAAATAGCTCCTTTCACCACAGGCAGGAAACAAAACCGCTTGACCTCACAGTCCCGGTGTGGCATTTTTGGATCAGGGCAGCCGAGCGTGAAAACGTCCTTCTCCCTGACTGGCAGGAAGAGTGTTGGAGTTCAGATGGGGAATGGGATCTCCATGGGGCACAAGGGCGGTCCATCAACCTCACGCCAGATCCGGAGAAGGTCAAGTGTTCCCACGGATATTGATTCTATGAGCTGGCGGGGGTCATCTGGCGATGTGCCTCTCTGAAGGCACAGGCAATGGGGGGGGTTGTGACCTCGATGGACTGTTGGGAGTCTATTGAGTGTAGTGATGGGAAAACCCCCTTAAGTGGGCTGGACTGTTCCGCATTGATTGGCGGGAGGTCAAGCTTTTGTTGGAGAGCAACAGATCAGCCCCAGGTCACGTCGTGTCGAATCACCCAGGACAGCTTGTGCCCTTAATAACGCTCTTCACTGTCAAGCGAGGCCCTCCACCCTACCCCCATTGATCTGTTGGCGCCTTAAGGATGAAAGGGATTCCCAGGTCGCCTGGTAACGGCAACGTCATGCGAGTCTTTGAGTCTTCTGAAGAGGTGTACGTTTGTTTTTCTAAATTACGTGCCTCTAATCTTTCGCGGGGGGGGATTTTGGCGGACACCTCATCTTTCATGGTGCCTTGACCATCGACCTTTGAGGTTCCCAGTTTTGTTCTGCTGATTGATATATTGAAGCTTCGCAACCTGCGCTTACACCTGCAAATCTGATGAAGAGGGTGTATTCAGTTTTCTGAGCTCTGTGATCCCTACCTGTCTCCCCTACTTGTAATTTTCTTTTCTGAAATTTGAAAGTGCCAGTTTCATAGATTATTTTTGGGTGTGTTTCATAATTTTTTATTTTCTTTTAGTTTTCTCTGTGTTTTCTCAGAGCTCATCGGTTGGCGTGTAGTAATGAGAGGCGGGGTGGCAGTTGAGGAAACCCACATCCTTCAAGCTGTTCTGCACCACGGGGTTTTGAATCCTCCTCCTGTAATGAAGCCTACGTGGTCTTCACTATGACTTCTGATGTTTCTCCTCGCCGTCCTACGTAGGAGGACCAGACGCATTTCCTCTCCCTATTTCTGGCCATGTCTCTCGATTCTGTTTTTTATCAGCCCCCCGCTGTTTACAGACTTCATTAAACAGGCCCCGGCTCTAATGAGAGACAGCCGTCTTTATACACTCTGAAATGACACATTCTGCTTTCTTACTTTCCCTCCTAGCTGTGATCCTTGGGTAATGGTTCTTCTTTTAGCATCCGAGTCATTTGCTGCTGCGTTAGCTCTGGTAGCTTTACAAGTGTGATCAGCAGCACACTGGATGCTGGGTGATTCGACCTGTTGCTCGAAGCTGTGTTGGACCACATTGGTTGGGTATCTTGAAATGGGATTGTGATGTTCGCCTTATTTTTGCTGGCCTCAGAGAGGAGGTGTGTGACAGGGTGCTTTTTTTTGACGTTGGGCCGCCCTGTGGGCAGTCTAAGAACATGTGGGTCGGGGGGGGGGTGTTCCTTTCTGTCCTATCTGCACACGAGCAGAAGCCCCGTTGCAGGCACATCAGCATGAGTGTTCTGGGGGCGGGGGTGTCCCTTGCTTCTGTTTTCCAGTGCGAGTCTTTGGCCTTAGTGCCTTTATTGCCCTTGTAAAATTTGCACCAAAGTGTTTGTTTTATTTGTTTTCCTTCCCCCCCCCATCCTAAGGATTGACAGGTGGCCACCGACCTTGTTCCATATGGTTTCTCTGTCATGCTAATGAGGATGGGCAGCGCTTGTTGCTGTCTCTCACCCGCCAGCTCTCACACAGATGTTCGAGCCGTCCTGGAATGCATGAGATCCTCCAGTGGGTGTGCACCCCCCTCCCCCCATCATGGGAACAATTAGGGTCTCCTTGTTTTGAGGCCGGCGTCCAGAGCGTGGCAGAGCAGAAGTTTGTTTATTGTCTACTACCTGTGAGCGGCGTCTTGCGGGAGGTGGGGGGTGAGTCCTGGAGGGTGGGGCTTTCCGTCTGAGGTTTTCCAAAAGTCGCGCTGGCCAGCCGCCAGCCCAGTACATATTAGAAGACATTGTTCTTAACTTATGCTGCTTGGCTTCCGGTACATAGATAACTTCTGCGGTGTGTAAGGAATCAGGAACTCGGGGTGATGTAACAAATGTGGAGTTTGGCACAGAGTGCCGGGCCACACGCCTGAGGCTGTGTATTTTAACGTGACTATACCCCCCCCCCCCCCCGACTCCCTCTCCCATTTTTCAAAAATAGGCGGAAAATGGGAACCTTTGCCCTTCTGCACCAGCTGCTGCATCTTTTTTGGTGGGGTTGTGGGGGCAGTTGGGGGGGGAGGTCAAAAAAAGCCATGGAGCTGCTCAGATTGTCTGCTAGCGTTAGGTCAGGAGTGTCTTATTTTTTTTATTTTTTTGGGGGGGGGGGGGCGGTTTATGGCATCTGCTGGAGTCGGAATGAAATTTCAGGCCTTAATGTGGGAGCCGCAGGGCCTGTTCCTACCCCTGGGCGTTACAGTCATCTTCAGTTTATGGGTTGTAGTGATTAAGAGATGCCGGGTCTCGGTGCCTCCCCGAGCCTGGTGGAGGGTTTCTCCGCGCCATGCGTGACGTCAGAGGGTCTGTTCAGAACATTCCTTTTGGTGGGTAGTTAGGGAGGGCATCTGGAACCGGGGTGCTGTGGGGCGAGGTCGGCAGTTGGGCGCCGTGTGTGTGAGCGGCTAACTCTTCCCGTCAGGGGTGTATACAGGGGTGGGGTCACAAGGGTACTGACCAAAGCTGAAAGCTGATTGGCCCCTAGACTGCCCATTTCCCTGTTACTCACTGATTCAGAACATATCATTGGCTCCTGATAAGGTTGACCCCTCTATATGAATTATGGCCCCTCTTATGTCCTCCCGCCTTAAAAAAATCCTAGAATCGCCTCTGCTTCCAGCAGCCACTTAACAGGAGTTTAATTGCTACTTAAGGTGCTTCCCACCATAACCTAGAACTTCGCTGTAAACCCTGCCTGTTACTTGGGGATCCAGTCCTCTGTGTTTCTAAACAAACCATAGTCTTGTTACCGGCTCTTTTTTTAATAGCAGCCAAAAATAAACAAACAAATAAAGAAAATGTGGTCTTGTCGACCAGCGCTACCAGCGCGCACGTCACTGATCGTGCTGCCAGCCTCGATCCTTTGCAGGGGCGCCTGCTGTGAATTTGGGGATGTCTTAAATATTAACTTATTCCCCCGCCTTGATTTGCAGGACATATGGTCTACAGCCACAGACGACTGCCAGCTTGCGGCCTTGAGAGGAGCAGGCCGGCCTTAGGGTCACCCTCACTGCAATGCTTTCCAATTATATCCTGCCGGTGGGTTTAGGATGGGGAGTCGACCCCCTCCCAGGGTGGTCTTGTCTCCTTTAAAGCTATAAGATGTGTGGCAGACATGCCATCCCAACCACACCGGCGTTTTTGCTTCTGTTGGGTTATTTTATTTGATTTTTTAATCTACTTTTCTTTCAGCTTCAATCTGGCGCAACATCTGGCGTCGCATTGAAACAAGCTTTGGGCTTGTAATCAGTCCTGTGGTTTTCTCTCCCTCCAGGAAAGAACGGGGTGGCTCTGTCCCAAATTACAGCATCGTCGTTTTGGGGATCCGTTAGGCTAGAGTGGAGGGCGGAGTCGGGGGGGGGTGTTTAGAGATAAAGGAGACCAGACGGGTGTGTCTGGCGTATCCAGGGCTCTGTGGGGGGGCCTCAAGGATTCTGCAAGTTTCGCAACCTGGGCGTGTCATAGGGAGTGGTGGTGGTAGGGGTGGGGTTGCAGGGTGGTAAATTTGCGCCTAGAGCCACAGGGGTGGGGGTCACCATTGATGGGTTCCTAAAAACGGCATGCTGGTCTTCGATAACAGAGACCGCGGCTGCTTCAGCAGTTAGATTGTCACCCTGGTTTCCTGCAGCATTACGCAACATCCCTCTGATCCTCGCTCTCGCCTCCTTTGAGTGGTTCTGCTTCAGAACGCAATCATTATCTGTTTTTAAAAACCATGAACCGGTGTGTCTCCCAGGAGCTGCTCTCGTTGGGGTCTGAGACGTCGTGAGGCAGGTTAGGTTCTGGGACCTTTGCGGAGCTTCTGAGTCTGGAGGAGCTCTCTCCACCGGCGTCTCTTCAGGTCTGGGGGACGATGTAGGTCAAGTGCGCCCCGGGCACGGCAACTGGCCACGGCAGCGCTAAGACGGTCCCAGACGGCAGATGTTTGAGTGTCACTCTGGCGGGGCGGGCGGGATGGACGAGGTGGGGGGGGGGGGGATGCAGTAGGGGGCCTGATGGCGGCTCCTGACCCAACAGGAAGTGGGAGTGTGTCGGGGGCCAGCAGGAAATTCGCTGTAGCAGCTGATTTCCATTACGGTCTGTTTACATACTTACACACCATATCCTGTGTGTTCGTCATCATGCTAACTGCTAACGTGGCCCAGTGACCCTCATTTTAGTTGTTCTGATAGCGCTTGTGGCTAATCGTGCAGTTCGTCATGTTTGTGTACCTGAGAGGGAGGGGTCGCATTCGTAAAAGGGGCAGCTTGTCGACAGCAAACAGATCCCGACCCCCGGCCTGCCATTCAGTGGTCTTTATTCCCCCACCCCCACACCAATCTCCTCATTAATGTCTGATTAAAACACCAGTCCCTCCTCCCCCCCGTTGTGTCTCCCTTTCACTTCTGCAGAGCGAATGACGCAGAAAGATACCCCACAATTCCTCACACGTCCGACTTCAATAATAAAAAATAAAAATTGAGATTTGCTGTGCAGATCCCCTCGACCGTCTGGTGTTTGTTTCCCATGGTGCTGTGTGTTTCCAGTTAGACCCCCCCACCCTCTGTCCAGGGGAGGATACAGCGACGCCGTCGCCCTGACGATGGCCTTGTGCTGCTTGATACCCAGATTGCAAAGCAGCAGATGGTGACGCTAATTAACCCCCCTGTTCGTTGGCCCACAATCCTGGGAACACGAGGAGCTGCTCACCAACGTTATGTGATGTTTACTGAAGAAAAAAAATCACACTTTTGTTCAGTAAATTATTAAAAGCATTGTGCCTCACACTAAATATCATTTCACACACGCCATAAAGCCTTGTTTGTTTTATCAGCCATTGGTATTTGTGTATAGCACTCCTGTGCTAATGTACTGAGTGATTTACTTGGATATTGCACTTGTACAGTACGGCCAAGCTGCGTACCAACCCCCCCCCAAATACACCCTCATCAGTTTGGCTGGGGCGTGAAAGTGGGTAAGTAGCCAAGTCCTGTGTATGATTATAAGGGGGTGGTGCTAAGGGGCATGGGACCGGTTTTGATTGGTGCTGAGGGCAGCCAATCGTAGACCTCCCTGTCATGCTGCATTATCGGTTGGCCAGAAAGTTTCCATTAGCTCAGTGAACAAGTGGACGTCTGCCCCGCCAGGCTTGTGCGGTTGCCGCAGCGACACCCCCCCTGGATCCCACATGCCCACCCCGATGGGGACCATAGCCTCAGGTGGAAGGCTGATCCTGTCAGAGAAATCGAGCCGCTCTTGATGTGAATCAGTTCCCCCGATTTTCCGTCTTTTGGCCCTGCCAGATGGATTTCCGGCGAGGTCTCCGAACACTGCGGCGTGCCGATAACATTCCCGCGGCGCCCCTCGGCGATCCCGCGGCCCGTGTCCTCCCGCTGTTCACCGCGTCCTGCTGTTCTCCACATTCTGCTATTCAGACACATTGCCTGGAAAATGACGGCGTCCATGGAGACGAAGAGACAATCCAGCTTAAAAGGACGAAGCTGGAGAGACGTGAGGTTTAGAGCAAATTGTGATCGCACAAGCGGGTGGGCATTTCACTGGCGTTCACCTGCCAGAGAGCTGGAGCCTCTGGTGAACAGTGTGTATTCACCAGTGCACGCTGCTTTTGCTTTTTTCGTCTTAAGCTCCAGATTCGCGTAAATGTTTTGAATGAATTCCTTCTTTTAGTTATTTCGTTTTACCCCGGGTGTGGTGGACGTCTGGAATCTGTCTCTCGTCTTCTGTAAATCATTCTTCGGCCGCTATGTGCAGTTCTGACCCCACGCTCTACCGTCGCAACAAAGGGGAGCATTGTTTTTGTTGGGGGCGGGGGGACTTTGGTGGCCTCCTGCGGGCCTCCCTGTTATCGTGTGATTGTTCAGATGGGGACAGAAGAGTCACCCTGGTCACTAGCCGTATATCGGATTGAGTTGTAAGGCAGACACACGTGAAATACAGCATCACTTCCTGTCTTTGTTACTGGGGGTGTCCACGGAGCTGCAGCACATTGAAAGCTGTCATGATACGCTGCACGCTCTCACGCCACCTCCTCCCCCCCCAGGATGAAAGCACGCTCCACGCTCTCTTCCCCCAGGAGGGTCAGATCTGATTCTGTTCAAAGGAGGCTCGACCCAAGTAACCCAGTCGCTAAAAACGGACTCAAACTGGCTACAAAGTGGGCTTTGAAGTTGTAGGTGGTCCTCTTGCTGATGCCAAGCGTGTGTGTGTGTGTGTGTGTGTGTGTGTGTGTCCACCCCCACACAGTTTGTAATGGTGTGTTTAACGTGACACTCCTAGCGTGGTGTAAACTGTGAAAATTCAGCACGCAAGGCGATGTTGGAGCGGTACCTCAGGGCAGCTGTCAGCTTTGAGGCGGTCACAAGCCCCGCCCACTTACCCATGTGACCGGCGACACATTTGTGTGTTTACCCTGCAGGGATGTAGGGGTTAGGGTTTTAAATAGATACTTGCTGGCTGATTTTATTCCTTTTCCCCCGTAAATGGTGTCATCACGGCTGACACAAATCGGTCTGAATGACCATGAGGATAAATGTCAGACAGAGACAGGGTGACAGAGCCAGGCAGTGATGGGGGGGGGGGGGGTGGTCCTGGTGTGGTTTAAGGGGATGAGTACAGATTGCGTAAGGCTGAGATGTAGCAAAAGTTAGATGTGGCTGGTTTTATGGATACATCAATGTAAGAATGTACGCAGGAAGAAGCCTTCCCATTCCAAATCTATCTGACGAAAACCAAAGAGCTGTCATTCGCCTCGCAAGAACCATAACCAATGACTCTAGTCACCCTCTTAACACGCAGTTTACTCTGCTGCCTTCAGGTCGCAGATACAGGACTCTGAAATGGAAGCGGGCTTCACTTTGGCAAGAGTTTCCTCCATACTGCCATAGCTGCACTTAACTTGCCACATTAATCTTGTACCCATCAAATCTCCGCTACTAATTGTGTGTATGTTGTGTGTATGTTGTGTGTATCTGTGCCTAACATGTTTAACATGTTTAACATGTTAGAGGCCTGTAATGTACTTGTGATTTTTGGAACAGACTTTGAAGACAAATATCCTTATAGGACAATAAAGTCTGTCTGTCTGTCAGTCTGTCTGTCTTTGTGCGTTTCTGTATCTGTCTATATTTGGGTATCTGTGATCAGTGTGTGTGTGTGTGTGTGAGACATGGGGCTCTCCACACAGTAGTGACCCCCTCTCTGCATCCTGGCCGCTCTGGCTGCCGCCCCCCCCCCCCCTCCCCAAACCGTTCCGCACCGGCGCCTCCCGCCCGCCTGCCCTCCAGCGGGATGGGGACTGTGTGCCTATTTTTAGACGGGCCCTGAATAATGCATCACCTGCAGATGCAGCAGGACCACATTCTCCGTGGTGTCACGGTTCACACGGGGTGAGCGGGTTCCGCCCCAGACCGGGCTGACGGAGCGGGACCCCAGTGACCTCCCTAAAACGTACCAGCTGAGTGCAGGCGGGAGATTGAGAAATGGCTGACCTTAAACATGCCGGCAGGACGGTGTGACGTAATGAGCCAGCGAGGGTCTGCATGAGGCTGCAGGCGGCCAAGAGGCAGGGATCAATCACCGTGCCCCCACAGGACCCCTGCAATAAAGCCCAGCTGACCCAGTCACGCTCTCCTGATTAAGATGTAGTTGGGTCAGCTGGGCCGACTTAGGAGTGGCTCTCAGGTAAAACTGAAGTTTGCCCCTGCAGCGAGTGGGCTGTCTGCTGGTGTGCCAGGTGGCCATCTTTTGGATGTGCTCGCCTCATGAGTTAGTCATCAGTTAGGTTTTTGCTGAAGTGGGCGGTGTACTGGATCCTACTGTCACAAACATTCTTTATCTGGAAGTGTGACTACTTTTAACCACCTGAATAGCATACGTCGGTACTTTGTTGTTGTCATTGTATACTGGTGTTCTTCTTTATCTTCTTCTCGACAGAATCACGACTGTTCTTAGAATGCTCTTCGGATGGTGACTGTATTAATACCTTTAAACTGGATTATAATCCAAAATCATACTACTGGGTTACAGTGATCCTGACAAACAAACCCTGGATTTAGCTGTGCGGTTTGTGCGACTCGACCCGCTAATCCAGCTGGTCTGTGAAGAATTCCGCCCGACTTCCGGTGACCGATTTATGTTTGTGTGTCTGACCCAGGCCCTGGATATGGACCGCAGCGTACTGTACAAGATGAAGAAGTCCGTGAAGGCCATCTACGCTTCTGGCCTGGGTGAGTGGCAGCCGCCCGATGCAGAAACTCCTTTGGCCGACGTGGGAGGGATTAGGGTGAGGATTAGGGTTAGGGATGGTCTGCAACCCATCTGAGCATAATGGGATCCCAGGATTGGGTGCTACAGAGGTCAGAGGTCGGGGTTGGATACTAACACGTCAGGTGGACATTTTACTTGACCCACTGTGGACTTGACTAGGATTAGGGTGGTGGTGGTGATTACACAGGTGAGAGCAGGACCGGGGAGGGAAGACGGGAAGTAGGACGACGGAGGAGATCGGGCCGGCCTATTTTCCGCGCCAATGGTTCTGCTTTTGGGTCAAGGACCTCAGGGCACATTGAACCTCTGCTGGCTGATCTGTATACACAAGGAACCTCTGAGTCAGTCCTGCTGCTCTAGCCCCCAAACTGTGCCTGCATTCCAGCATCGACCCTGCAGCCCAGCTAACTGACGGGAGCTTCCTCCAAATGTGTGCTCCGGAAGAACAAAACTAGATGTTTGATTGGTCAGCTGCTTAATTAATCATTAAATGAGGTGTTTGATGACCCGTGGTTAATTGTTGGGCTGTACCGTTCTTGATTCTGTATTTCGATGGAGGGTGCACCCGACTGGTGGAAGATGGTGGATGGCAAGTGTAACTGATTGGTTGGAGATGGAAACTGCGGCTGATTGGTTGGAGACGGAGGCTGCGGCTGATTGGTGGGAGTTGAACATACCATCACTCCACATCCCTAGCATGTCGCCTGTGGCTTGGGGGTGACGTCCGTCCCTCATTCTCTGGCTTCACGCACACGTGCCTGCCCACACAGATAACGCGCGTGGAATGCTGTAACGTCCTCCATGGTGTCGTGTCCAATGAAAAGAGCGAGTGTGCTTCTTTAGGGAACAGTGTGACTTTTGTTTAAAGTCGGCAGCTGTTCCGCGCCAGCGGGGGACATCTGAGAGTGATGTGAGTGTAAACCCGTCTGGACCGCGTTTGGACACTGACGCTCGTCCCCAGTGTCTGGCAGACTTCTGTCAAGAGGGTCACTCGGCCCAGAACCCCTCTGATGGCACCGACCCTAGTGGGTCGGGTGGGGAGGGGGACTGTCACCATTTCAAAAGCGGCAGATGTCAGAGCTGGGAGGGGCAGCCACCAGCTTACCCTGCTCCCGCTTTCCCACTGAGCTCCGAATGAGCTGCAGCTGAGCTGCGGATCTTAGCGAGTCAAGTCACGTTAAACCGGATGACTTCCTCAGCCATGCTAATCCCAGCTTCTGTTCCTGAAAATATGTTAGTGCCTATTTCTGCCATTTCCATAGTTTATTTTCTCTCAATTTGCCCATCCATGAAACTTAGAACTAAATTATTTGGCAGGTCTGAGAGTAATCAGCCCTTTATAGTACTAATTGTTCAAAGGCTGGGCATGATTAAGCTATTCATCATTGACTCACATTGGCTATAGTTCTGATCTAAATGGCTCAAGCTAGTTTCCTTAGGGGTGGGGGGGGGGCTTCAGAAAATGGAGGTGGTGACACTTTGGGATTTAAAAGACAGTCGTTTAATATCCTGACGGAAGTGGGCACACGGCTTCAAACGCGGAATCGTGGGGTCTCTTCCTCCATTTTGTCCAGCAGTTGGTCACGGACTGGATATGGGTTATAACCATAACTATAACTGGTTTGTTTATAATGGAATGTCCTCTTTAAACGGGGGGCGAACAGGAATAGTTTGACATTCATAGCTACCGCTGACTGGATTTTAAAAAAGGGGATCCATTTTTAGGAGGCTGTTTACAGAAGCATGCAGTTTGGGGCGCCGTGATGATCTGCGGTTTAGCGCTTTTTAGCTGTGGAAAAGGAGCTGCAAGCAGGTCCACTTCCCCAACAGCTTTTGCCCAAACTTCAGCAAAGCAGATGCCTGGAGAGCGTGCTACACTGGGGGCAGCTTCCCCCAATGCCCCCCCGATCTACACCGGCCCAGCTGGCTGGAAGACCTTGTTTGTACATCTTGACGAGAGTGATGAATCATCCCACGAAGGGACGCTAGTGACTGAACACTTAGTGAACTTCACCCCACCACACAGAAGACTCTAGGATTCTAGTTGGTGGGGGAGGGGCGCATAATTCATAGAGGGTCCAACCTTACCATTAGGTAATTATATGTTTTGATTAAGTGTCAGAGTGGCAATCAGCTTTCTGCTGGGGCTGGTGTCCCTGTGGCTCCTCCCCTTTATAGTGCCCCTGTGGCTCCTCCCCTTTATAGTGCCCCTGTGGCTCCTCCCCTTTATAGTGCCCCTGTGGCTCCTCCCCTGCCCTGTTACAAGTCAGATGATTCCTTCCTTGTGGAAGGAATCATCAACGAATCAACAACGAATCTGTGCATTTACATTTCATATATTTAGCACTTTTAATGACGTACATTTATGGGGACTGCAAGGTCAGCCAGTCCCTGGAGCAATTGGGTTTAGAGTCCCAATGGTGAAATCAGTCTGCCAACCCTGGGATTTGAACCGCCGACCCTACAATCACAGACACAGCGTCCTAACCCACTGAGTCATGCACCAGACCCCCAGTCACCCACTGCCCCCTACGCCAAGCAGGGACAGACTTTGTTTCCAAATGGACTCTCTGGCGCTTGGTCAATGGAATTACGATGCAAGTCATGTAGCTAAAGGCTAGCGCTTTGTTTGGCTTGGCCAGCCTCCCAACTTACGTCAGGAACCAGTGCGGGGAAAACAGGAAGATGTCGATATCCAGGCTCACGCTGCTGGAACTCCAGAACAGAGCACATGAGGTGGAGAAGCCCACAGAGTGGTGTGAAAGCTCCTTCTCTGGGGGAACTGCAGATTTTCTGAAACACTCAGACTGAAGATACATATCACTCAGCGGTTTTACCTGGGTCAGGCTCTGAGATCCTGCCATGAGGTTGAGGTGAAAAGGTCTGGTTGACATGTGCTGCCCCTGTGTCTGGTTGAGGTCAGCCTAAACCCACAGGGTGATGTCTAGGCTGGGAAACAAAGCCAGGAGATGATTTTCGTGGTTGCTCTTTGACCCCACCCAGTCATAACACGGTCGGGCTCCGGTTGGCCCCCGTGTCGCACCGTGGGCTGATGGCCTGCCGGTGGGAATGTGGCTATTTCGAGCAATGAAGTTGCTCGAACTCTTTGACCTCCTTCTCCTACCTCAGTACTGCAGTTTTTTCCATGAAGCTTTTTTCTAACCTTTTGTTCCTGAAAAGTGCTCATTGTGTGAAATCGAGACGACAAGTCGCTGAGTGCTGCTACTGATGCAGCTCGTGTGCTGATGGTAGGGGCTTGTCCTTCACCTCTTGCCTTGGGTTGGGTTGCATTGTGTTCCCTTGCGTTGCATTGGGTTGGGTTATGTTGTGTTGTCTTGTCTTGTGTTGGATTAACAGCTTCCAGTTTGACCACCGTTCATATTCCCAACATGCCCCCCAAATGCAGATGGACTACGTAATGTGGAATGACCCCCATGCTTGAGGACCCCTGACGTAATCTGCCCCAGTGTCCTCTTGGATCAACGACGCCTTGTCTGGGCCTGGATTCGGTGGGATGGGGGCGTCATGGAGGTGGGGGCAGGGCTGACATGAACTATTTATTTTTTCCGAACTTCAGTGGTGATGTATGGCATTCCAGAGGTGAGAGCTGGAATTGTCGTGATGCCCAGGGAGCTTGGCAAACGTTGCTTTCAGTGTCCGGAATCGACCCAGAAGCCTCCTGACACTCTGATCTTTCTGGGTTTGCCAGCCGCTAAACATTTGGAGGGTGAGCTGAAGAGATTTACAAAAATTGAGAACCAGTCAATCTCAATGACTGTCTGAGTTTGAGTTTGTGTCCAGGTGGTTAGGGTTTCAGCCCGGATATGAGAGGTCTCACTGTGGTACCTGTTTGTGGCTCAATGGCTTAAGAGGTCTGTGACTCAAAGGTTGTCAGTTCAAGCCCTATGGTCGGCAGAGTGATTTCAGGGAACATTTAGTAGCTCAAGAAGTAGAGCATTGCTATACCCTCAGCTATAAGTCGCTTTGGATAAAAGCACCAGGTAAATGTAAAGCGCTGTTGTGCCCTTGAGCCAGGCCCTTCATTCTGACTTCCAGTTGCTTTGTCAGACATATATATCACTTTGGATGGAAAAGTCTGCTAAATAAGTGTAATGTAATGTGCCATTGACTAGGGCTATGTCTGAATTGCTTCTGTAAATATCCAGTTTAAACCTGGCTCAGCGAGTACCGCCCCGTCTATAAGCGGGAAAATGCTGCCCATCTTTCCCTCAGACGGAAACGCCAAGGTGAGCCTGACGGTTTGCTTTGCGGCTGTGGGGTATGAGCCGCGTTCAGCCCAGGAGGCCCGGTCCATCGTGCCCTTCATCCCACACGGCTCCTGATTCCAGATCCGGCTACCGCTGTCTTCTTTTTTGAGTCCTTTTTCCTGACGGCAGGGGTCTGTATGTTGCCATGACTCTGGGGATAGATTGCAGGGGTGGGGGGGCAGTCACCTGCCTTGGGCTGTCAGTGTACGCTCTCTTTTCAGTGCGGAGTTAGACTAAAACTTTGTGTGAGGCCTGAGATTTGAGTGTCTGTGTCAGTATTTTGGCAACAACAATTGCCCCATTTCTTAGACTGGTTTCAGTTATGGCACCATACGATGACAGATTAACCCGCTCAGAAACGTTACTCGATAAACTACCTGATTGGCTCATAAAATTTGCCATATTTACCCTAATTACTGGTACACACACACATATTACTGGTTTGGGCCAATCAAGGAAAATATCTGCCATTGTCAACCACTAGCCCATTGATTGGTGCATGCTTAGTAATTAGATGGACACTTAGTGGCAGTGGTAATGAGATTAATGGGTAATGGTAATGGGATGGACGGGTAATGTTAATGGTAATGAGACTGACGGGTAATGGTAATGAGATGGACAGGTAATGGTAATGAGATGGACAGATAATCGTAATGAGATGGACGGGTAATGGTAATGGTAATGAGATGGACAGGTAATGGTAATGGGATGGACGGGTAATGGTAATGGTGATTGTAGAGGGTGGATGTGTGTACAGGCCCTCTACTCACTACAGTGCTTTTTGATGAAACTTCTCCACGAATTGCCTTGCCAACGCCTTCCGGTGAGGAGACCTACCTCCCCCCTGTCTGTCCTTAAGCCCGGTTCGCCCTTGTTTGTCTGCTGCTGGACCTGGACGAAGCTCCCAGTATGTCAGCATTTTTGGGCCGTCTGCCGTCACAGAGCTGTTCTTGGCACGTGGGTGTGTGTGTGTTTTCCTAACTTTGTGGTGCATTTTTGAAGGAATGTGTTGGCCTTATTTTAAACTAGAAGCACCAGAACTTTTTATGGAAGCATGGTGCAT
>JAODJU010000029.1:210878-223395 GCA_026776725.1 Gnathonemus echidnorhynchus | reverse complement strand
GATTCAGTCGCCCCCCCCCCCCACCCCCGCAGATAACCGAGAAGGAAGCGGTTCCGAGTTGCATCATGGATACAGGTGCGTGGGCTGTGTGTTCTGGTTCCCACGTGTTAAATCCTGTTTGTTCACTTTTGAAATAAGTCCATATTTTAAATATGTATTGTTAAAAAAAATGTAATAAATTTGATTTTGGTTGCAGAGCAACTCTCTATATATATAGAATAACATTTAATTTTTAAATGAAATATACCCTTTATTGAGTATGCATTGCAGTAACCCAAGGCAGAGAGGGGAGGCATGTGTAATAACTATGTACTATCCATGTTACTATTATGTTAACTCACTGGAAATAGGACAGTTAATTTCTTACTGTAAATATATTTACGACTTATTTGTCCGTATTTAAATGTAAAGGAATTAACCCTTTGAAAGCTGACTGTACTTGGCTGCGTTGTGGTGATTTTACGTGACAACGGCGCGCCCCCCCTGCGCGTCTCCGATGCCGGACCGCGAGCGCTCATTCGGGTCGCCGCTGTATCTACTGTCGATTGCTACATAGCCTTTGAGACGAGATCGTCCAAATAAAATGACTGAAACTGGAAAGAATCTATAAACTCCTGTCATTCTTCCGCCTTATTCTTTGTGTGTTTTGTGAAGTAAGAGCTCGGGGGGGGGCTGTTCTATTCTGCCACCCCAGTTAATTTTGACTTTTATAATTAATCCAAACATGTATGCTGCGCGTCACACCCCCGTTCCAGAACCTGGATGACTCCCGAGCCAATGCAGCTGAGCATGGTCATCGTAGTGTGGGCGCTAAACAGCTCATCAAATCCACAGGCTAATGCTATGGCGATAATCACAAATAGAGCGATTGTGCCACACGAGCTCCCCCTACTGGACAGTTTTTTTTTCAGCTCCCCGCGGCACTCAGTGGTACCGGCTGTACCACAAGCAAGAGACACACACAGCATTATCAGCCTGATACGATTAACTAGAAAGGTGCTGGAGTAGCGAACTGAAGGACTCTACAGTCCAATCTCACCTGGCACTTGACCTGCTGATGTCCATCACATTGGAATACAGCCTGTCGGCTCTTCAAACAGAAACATGGATATTGAAGGCTTTTTAAATCTCCAGGATGACAAAAAAAAAAAAAAAAGCAATCGATGGCCAGAATAAAGAGCTCACCACCACCAATAAAGGATTTGTTTCATCAAAACTATTTTTTCTTTTTATTGTACCGTATGTATGATGCATTACACTCGTACCACAGATTAAAAAGTACTGGTTAAAACGTGAAATAACACAACCCACAATGCAATGGGGCAGGAAGTACAAAGGGGAGATATACAGCATCCTTGTGATCATGTGACGTGCCTTTGTGCACTTATTGGCTGGTTAATGCCAAAGCTCTTTTTTTTTGTTTTTTTTTTTGTACCTCGATTAAATTATATCAGACAAATGGTCTGTATAGGCAGCGATGTCTGCATGCTTCGTGAGGGAGAGGCATTAGTGCAAAACACGCCGGTAAACAACAGTGACGGCTGCCGGCGACGTCACTGGCCAGGTAGCGGGTCCCTCAAGCCTTCTCTGACACCAGGGCGGAGTCGAAGGAGGCTGACAGTACCTTGCAGACTGCCTGCGCATGCTCCTGGACAAACAAGGGGTTCAGATGGGTGAGTAGGTCGTACCAGTGTCTTTAAAGCAGGGTTTCCTAATCCGGTCCTCAGAGACCCCCAGACTACATTTTTGCTACCGGGAGCTGGGAGGGAGCAAAAATGTGAACTGTCTGGTAGGGAGTTTGGAGGAAGCAGAAACATGGACCGACTGTGGTTCTCCAAGGACCAGACTGGGAGGGGCCTATCTGCACTCACCGCGGTGCTGCACTGATAGACCCAGATGCTGCACTCCTGTTGCCCTGCATCGGTGGTCTTCAGCGCCAGGAGGTTTTTCCCGGCGCCCAGTCCGTCGTCGTAACACAGCATCCGGACGATGAGGTACAGGGGGTGGCGATGCAGCACATCCTGCATGGAGGGGCGAGGTGATGTCACAAAGGGGTGGGGTCACAGCCAAGATTCAGAAACGGCAGGAAGCCGCACGGGGGCGAGACAAGGCTAAAGGGACACGGGCCTCGGTCCCCTGCAGGGGGGTCGCTGAACGGCACACGGGAGAACTTACGCTCTGATTCATGGAGGTCACCTTCACGCCATGTCTGGAGACGACCAGGACCAACTCTTCATCTCCAGGCACAAATGGCAGCTTTCCGTCTTGCTTTGAAGAGGACAGGACAGATACTTCATTTTTTTCTTTTAAAGTCACCTGTGCTGGTCACCTGACAGGAAGTGCGTCGCTCCCCGAATGATCTGACTGCTTATTAACAGTACTTTCTGTCTACCGCTCGGAGTGAGGAGCAAGCCCATTGGGCAGCAGTTCCAGCTTCATGGTACTCACCTGGGCGGCGTCGATGTAGCTTATCAGGTCCAAAGGATCCAGGAGGGTCTTGTACATATCAAACCGCAGATTCTCTATCACCCCCACATACTTAACCCGGAACTCCACACAGGTATCTGAGGCACTGTTACCTGGGAAGAGGGTCACAATGATTCAGGAGCTCAGCACATCAACAGTGACCACGTCTGATCACAGACATTCAAAGTCCTCCTCAGATCCAGAAATTCATTTTGTCCTCTGTAGCAAACCGTTTTTGCTCATATCTCTTATACTGCACATGCCACTGCGTTGAGTCTTCTTGTTCCTTGAAGATGACAGTTGGGGCTTTAAGGTGATGCCACAAGTGAGGGAGTGTGACCTTTCCAACTTCCACGTCAAGGTTTTGATCGAAGTTTTAAAAACTTTTTACCCTGGATCATAGCAGGATACCTAGAGGTGTGTGTTTCTGAGTGTTTAGGCAACTAGTCACCAGACTCTCCTAATGCCTGTTTATAGCAGTAAAGAGGATCAGAGCTGCGATGCACCAGTCAGACTCACCCGAGCTTTTGGTGGAATCGGTGTCGAGGCTGGCAACTGTACTGGACCGGGACAGCCCTCCCAGGCTGGACTCCACGGACTGCAGGAATGGAGAAAACAGCTGAGTAAATATACAGAACCAAAAGCATGAAAATGCCAGCAAGATACTCGGGGGAGGTGTCCAAACTCTGCCTGTGACTGTTAACTATTCTCTTCCCCTCCTTGTATATAAATAATTGGCCAAGTTTACAGGCTTAATTAAATAGATTCATCTAGAGTGTTTAGTACTTGGGGCCAAGGGCTCAACTAGTAATTAAAACATTTTCTTTTGAAGATCAGCACCTCACTGGATCATAATGAAGACTCTTCTTAAATGATGTCACTGCAAATCACCATGAAGTGTATCTTGTTTTTTTTTTTTTTCCAAAAAGTGCTAACCATAAAAAAGTAGTTCTTATATTTTTGGCTTGAAGATGACATAGTCAGTGTCCCAGGTCAATGTTTTTCAACCCGGTCCTCAGGACCCCCCCAGACAGTTCATGTTTCTGCTCCCTGCCAGCCAAAAAAACAAAAACATGGACTGTCTGGGGACCCCCGGGAACTGTGGCTGCGAAACACTGACCTAGGCAATCATCACTGACACCTCCATTATACACCATAAGAAGAAAACATGAAACTGGGGGTAAGGGGGGCATTGGTAGTGAAACTTGACAGTGTAGGGGGGGGCACCTTATGGTACCTGGTATGATAGAATGGGTAATGGTTTAATGATTTGCAACCAATCAATCTTGTTTTATTAAACAATCCAATGAAGGTTTGTATTGCATGGGTAGCCCCAGGTTCAGAGGCGGGTTAAACGTCTCCCGAACGGAGCTGTACTGTGTCTGAGGGGCCTGGCACCTTGCTCTTCGTGCTGATCTCACTGCTCTGGGAGCTGCTGCTGCTGTGACGCTTCTTCCCCTTCCGGAACATTCTTCGGCATGACGTCAGCCCTCGAGAGCTCCGACCGCAAAACCTTGAGATGCACCAGAAGAAGGTCAGATTCCTCCAGGCCTGCGGTCCGCTTGCAGTTTTCATTACTTCATGGTCTTACTTTTTTAATTGTTTTTTTTTATTATTATTATTCTTACTCTCAGTGTTTTTATTAAAATTAATTTAAAATATTATTTTATATCTTATTCCCCACTTAATATAACTACAGTATTAACCGTTTTACGACTTGACCTCTGGTGCCAGGGAATTAATAGCCGCCATAATTATAAGCCTTGACTTGGTATTAAATGCAGACCGCAGCCGACTTAATGCACCTCTTTCAGTTTTATCCTTGATTCGGTTTCACCTTCGTAATTGTATCTGCAACCAGACAGGAAATGCAGAGGCAGGCGGGGAGTTAGACAGCACTCGGGCCGCTTTTATTACGGTAGAGGGCGTCCGTATCCATCTTATTGTAAGCGCATCTTCCGATTGCTTTAAACTACTGGTTACAGATTTTAACGCTCCAATAAAGAACGCAAGTGATCTATTTCACCAGCGAACCAGGAATTTAGCCGAACTGGGTATTTTAGTTTAAATATGGAGCATGTTGAGTTCTCATTCATCGCAAGCTTAAGCCGCCCCGAAGTTTCTCAGTCCCGGTGAAGCCAGTCGGCGCGTTCACGCGTCCTGCCCGGTGGGACGCGGAGGCGCGCCCGTCACGCTAACACTCCGTGATAAAATAATAATAATAATTGATAATAATAATCGGCCCCATTGTCCCGGCATTAGTTAGATAATGCAATGTTGCGAGTAACGGAAACGCGTCGCTACGATAAACAGACCCACCCCACCCACCCGAGATCTCCACACTGCATCCTCCTGCTTAAAATAACCCAAGGCAGCGAACAATCGCGCAGAAGCAGCGCGGAAAGCGCTGTTTCCTAAGCGGCCTCCCGGGGAATACCTCTGCGACGGACTCGCTTCGGTCAGATTACGGCTGAAGCGCTGCGTGTGTGCGCTGCTTTTTCCGGCGAGGCAGCAGTCCGCCGTCCCGTCTGCATTGGAGAGACTCGCATTGACACTTCACTTCCTCCGCGACTCCACCCGAGCTCGCTTAAAGGGGCCGCGTATGGAAAATCTGAACATATACCTACATGCTTACTATGTATCAGGGGCGTAGTTAGAAATGAATGGATGAGGGGGCTGAGTCTTTACTGGGGGGGCATGACAAACTTATATAAAAAGCCATTCATGATACATGACTTAAGCGAAGAAATACACATTTATTTAGGGGGAGGGTATATATAAAAGGGATGTGTATCTCCTTCTCTGAGGCAATTCGATACACATCCAGATAAATCCAGATAATAAAGGTACATATGAAGCAACTATTGTTGCAATAGCTAGGGTACGATTCACCCCTATTGCGATGCAGTGGGATTTGACACGATACGATTCAGTACATCGCCAGACATGCGTCCAACTCGCACGACACTTGGCTGACAGACTTGCAGAGAGATCTAAGTATCAAATTATTGGTCAGAAAGTATTGGTCACATTTCTAAATAATATAGACATAGGCCTCGTGCTAATGAAATATGAATGTGACCCTGGCTGTGTGCTGCTTCCCTCTTGATAACTCAGGTGGGCAGGGCTGGGCAGAG
Organism: Gnathonemus echidnorhynchus; assembly: GCA_026776725.1. NCBI lineage: Eukaryota > Metazoa > Chordata > Actinopteri > Osteoglossiformes > Mormyridae > Gnathonemus > Gnathonemus echidnorhynchus. The sequence goes on along the minus strand of JAODJU010000029.1, from coordinate 217,792 downwards.
TGGTGAGGGAGGTGCAGGCCAGGCCGGCGTGACTCTCTGTGTTGTGTTTTGGCAGGTTGGTGATGTGACGTTATGTGGTGTGGTGAGGGAGGTGTAGGCCAGGCCTGGCGTTACTCTCTGCACCTTGTGTTTCGTCACGTGGCGTGGTGAGGGAGGTGCCGACCCAGGTGCAGCACACTGTTACCACGGTAACAATATGACTTCGGGTGTTCTGACCACACTGGCAGCAAGAGCAATATGATGGGAGAGGTGGCTGATGGTGAATAACTTGTATAAAAAACTTGTATTAAAATAAATAAATAAATAATTTTTCCCATAGACATAAGAACAAGCTTCATACCCTTATTTTAGTTTCATATAATCCCCGTCCCACAATATTCTTCCGATCTGTCAGCTATGCAAACAAGGATGTCGCCCAGTTTAAACGATCTACGTAGCAAATACAAAGGGAATTACCGATGTATGTTTTTAAATGCTATATTTTTCATTTGACCCGTATACTATATTAAAAGTGTTAGGAGGTGGAAGAGAGAAGTGAACCAAGGAGCTCCGACGGATAAGGCTCCACGACGGCTTTGCGTGCAAGTGGGCCTCCTGCCAGACAGAGGGCGCTAAATGTTAGGCGCCGCGGTTCAAGGGTTCACTTCCGTGTCAAGGTACTCACCTGTAACAGAAACGGCAATTAGTCAGGTGCAGTATGTCTAAACTGTGGAGTGTTGCATGGCCTCAAGTTGTTCTTTTTGGAGACTCAATCACACAGGTATGTGCAAATGAAAGTCATTATTATAATGCATGTATTATGTAATGTTAATTATATTTTCCCCTTCACAGCTGAATCCGATAGGTTTTCTGTATTTCGAACTGCAGCGGTATTCCTAACCGTTTAAATGGATTTTGATTAGATGCAGGACTGATGACCGGAATTATGCGGCCCATATATACCATGATAATATCTGACTTTATATTTTGTTACTGTTTTATCGCTGAACGTCTTCATCATTTATAGGTTGGCATTTGGCTAGATTTGTCTCTTTTTGCAGTTTTCTTTTCAAGCAAACGGATGGGGCTCCGAAATAGCAAATAAATTAGCCAGGTCAGTATTACATCTGAAAGACGGCTTAAGACGCGTTGTTTATTAATTTCTTATTTTACTTTACTAGTTGTTTGGAAAGATGTCAGAAACGCAACACCCGACGCCTACTGAATGTTATTAACGTTTTTATAAGGGATAAGTGCGAGCATAGTCCCTTGTTTGCTCAGCATCTTGTTCATGCGTGAAGGAAATGCGATGTGGTGAACCGAGGATTCTCGGGATACAACTCAAGATGGGCCAAGATCATCCTTCCGCGCATCATTAACAGCAACAATGTCGCCGCCGTCACCGTCTTCTTCGGAGCCAACGACTGCTCTTTGCAAGGCAAGTGCTCTGTGTCCTTCCATGGATCGTTGGTGCTAAAATGTCACGATATAAACACGTAGAAGAGAGATCTCGAGATTTTTGTGCTGGTAGGATGAACAATTCTCTTTTATACACTTTTAGATTTTTTTCTTGACCGATTCCTACTTGTCAGCTGAATGATAAATGACTTGTATGACAGATCGGAGTATTGTGCTGCCTGAAATTAGGATGTTATCAGATCGTTGTGGTTTTGACCCCTTGATCTGAACACACTCGTCCCCTGTTCTCAGACAAAAATCCACAGCAGCACGTGCCAATGCAGGAGTATGCAGAGAACCTGAAGGACATTGTGAAACACCTGTCCTCAGTGGAGATCTCTGTGGACAAGGTTATATTGATCACTCCTCCACCTCTTCACGAGCCTGCCTGGGAGAAGGAATGTCTCTTCAAAGGTGAGTGGAGGGGCCCAGAGCACCCCCTGTCTGCTGGTATGAGGAGGCCATGCCAGGCCTCTTTGGCTCTACTGAAAAAAGAGCATAGAAGTCTCACTGCCTGATGGCTACACCTACTTGTACACAAAGCAGCAACAGTAGGCTTTTTGTCCTCGTTTAGTGAAATTTGTTAAATAGAAAAAGCATTAGCAGATGACAAAGGCCTGTTATACAAGGAATAAATGATTCATTCATTTAGGTTACGGTTTTTGTCTTGCTTGGTAGAGAATTTTTCCCTTCTGTATTGAGAACAGTGATGCTGGTATTTGGAGAAACGGAGACATTTGTCTCCATATAAAAAGGTTGTGTTGTTTAGGGCTTCCATCTTTGTGCTGATGTCTCTGCAGGCTTTCCCCTGAACCGGCATAACTCTGTGGTCGGGCAGTACGCCCAAGCCTGCGTCCAGGCCGGCTGGCAAAGTGGGGCTGAGGTGCTGGACCTCTGGACGCTCATGCAGAAGGACGGACAGGTAAGCACCTTCAGGTGTGACAGTCACCACCTGGCAAACCTTTGCTTTATAGAGCTACAGTGAGCCCTGTGCTGCCCCCCCCCCAGGACTTCTCCTCCTACCTCTCTGATGGGCTGCACCTCTCCACCAAAGGAAACCAGTTTGTAGCCGAGCACCTCTGGCCTCTCCTGGAAAAGCGGACTGCATACCTACCCATGATTCTTCCTTACTGGGGAGATGTAGACACTGACAGCCCAGAAACCAGCCTCCTGAGTAATGCCAGCCAATGAGTCTGTGAAACAGCAGTGTTTTGAAATGCTTGCTGAACACACCCACCCACCACATTGTCCAATGTAATGGCTTGTCCTGGTTAGCACTGGAGCCTGTTCCAGAGGCTATGGGCAGAGAACAACCAATTGAGAGGTACTAACTGGAAGGAGGACAGGTGGGTGGATGTGGACCGGGCGGAGGAGAGGAGAAACTGGACATGGGGAGAACATGCGAACTGGAGCCTGCCAGGGATTTGAACCCTGGTCCCAGAGGTGTGAGGCAACAGTGCTATCCACTGCACCACCAGGGCACCCTGCTAACCACTTTTTTTTTTTTTTTTTTTTAAATAAAGCCTAATTAAGTCTTGTAACAGTGCTTGTGGTCTGTAGCTTCAGAATATTTCTGTATTATCAGAATACCTTTTATTTTACATGCATTTCTCATATGCAATGCGCTACACAGTAAAGAGTTAAAATGAGAATGAAACAGCCATAAAATTAAGCAGGCAGTAAAACACAGAAACCAGAGGGAATAAAAGGCTAGAAGCAATGGGAAGAAAGGGGAGTATATTTTTAAAAAAGTACAAAAAGGAACACTAAGAAAGCCACTCAAATGAAAAACTGGAAATAGACAAAGACTGAATATAAACATTTTATCTAGAGGCTCTTTTCTTGAATACAAGTAATACAGGTAAGAAGTCACATGAAACACACCTGAAGTGCTTTGTGACAGTGGTGCCTAACTCAGTCGTAGCCATTTCAGTATCGGCGAGTGATGGGATCAGCAGGGCATCCTGCTCGAGCCGCTTCCCCGCTTCTAGTGCTAAACATCCTGATGAAAGTCGACCGAAGTCATTAAGGATTGTCCAGGACAGCTGGATAAAACGTGTGTTTCCATTAAAGACATTTCTACAAAACAGCAGGCCACGATTAACAGAGTCACAGGTGACACTGACAGGTGGCACTTACTGCAGACTGCCAGCAAGACGCCATTAGCATTTACAGTAGTAAAGGTTACACAGGAAGACAGTGACATTATTACACAAAGGCAGTCTGGCTAAATAAATAAGTTATTCACATTACCACAAAAGTAGCTTGGCAAACCAAAAAGAGATTCAATTTTTGCTGGAAAGATTAATGCAGAGAAAAATGCTGCTACTGAGAAATTAAATACTTGAGCTAATTTGTCATTTTGTCATTATCAGCATCAGACTACCAAAAAAAGTTCCTTTTCATTTAATTGTACAGATTACTGCCAGTATGATAGACAGACATACACATGTTCTTGCAGTAACATTTCTCCAACAATACCTCACAGATTATATAAACCACTAATTCTAGTAGATATCCCAGTTTAAACCAGTTTCAAAAGCGGCTCGTTCCAGTGGCAGTGGAAGGCTTCTCTGTGGGGGCCTGACGTCACGCAGAAATCCTCCACCCTTCCCCCAGACCCACATTAATGCAGAGTTGGGTCACCGCTGTCATCTTCATGAGGGACCAAAGCACAGACCTCCTGTCTGGCGACGGACAAAGTCACGACTACAGGAGTGTGACCTGCGCCGATGACACCAAATACCACGCTCAATCCGCCACCTTGGCCCCGGTAACAGACAAACGCACACTGGGGGAAAATCCAGGCGAAAGGGCATCCACAGGATGATAGGAACCACAACCGAATCACGAGCATTTAGGCAACTATTCTAAAAATTACTTCTGACGCGGGGGGGGGGGATGTAATAGAACATAATTCAGGAAAATTGGGTCTCACTCTCCAGTCCTGATCTAAACAAGTAACTATTAACTCGTTAACCTACCGACTTGTCCAGAAGAAAAAAAAAAAACCATTAACAGCATGGCTGGAGAACAAAGAGGCCAATCGCGTCTCTAAAAGCCTGAACAAGGCTGTCAGCGGCTCCACCGAAGGGTGATCCGCAGAACCCGCGCCAAAACTGACACATTGCCATGTTGACCATGCGAGCGCACTCAAGACAAGCGGCATCTGGAAGGGTAAAGGCACCTTAGGGTTTGGGCCCTGACTGTGTCCTTGGCATCGCAACATTTCCTTAGGAAGGAAAAAAAAAAACAAGATTAACTAATTAACTAATCATTATCACATGAAATGTGGTTGGCAGTTATCCTCACTCATGTTTAATTCTGCCATGTTTGCAGGCCCCGCCCTGCCCATCTAAGCCCCACCCATCTTCTGACCACACCCCTTTCCCTGCCCCGCCCCTAATGCCGGGGTCGGGGGCTCAGCACTCAGTTTCCTTGCTGTCGACGCGCTGCTGCCTCTTGAGCCTGAACACCTGAGCCTTGTCACTGCGCGACAGGGCCGGCTGCTGCTCCGTCAGGTCCTCGTAGGACTTTGTGGGCCCGCTGGGCTGGAAGTCCTCCTCCAGCATGTCCTCGTCCAGGTGCGAGTCGCTGCTGGGATCCTCCTGGATGGTGGCCATTCGCGGCGGCTCCAGCCGGGGCCCGACGGCGGCCTGGGCAGGGCCGGGGCCCGGGNNNGAGCTCGAGCTTGGGGCCAGTGCGCTTGGAGCCGGGGCCTGGTGGATGGGTTGGAGGCGGGACGTGGCGATCGCGGGAGGCGGCGGCGGCGGCTTCAGGATGCGTACGGAGGCCGACTCCAGGCTGCTCAGCATCTCTGGGTTCTGTAAGGAGGTGGGGGAGGTGGTGAACGACAGCCAATCAGAAGCGGCCGTGTCAAGCAGGCACACAAGCTCACCACGGTGCACTCCCACGATCCATCGACACGCTGCGTTACACACTGGATGCTACACGGCCGACTCACCTGTCGACAGAGTTCTACTACACACCTCCAGGATCTGCTGCAGCTCCGTGGAGGCCAAAGTAGACAGTAATGGACAGGTCATCATTTCGGAGCCTTAAGCTGCACTTAAGATCATAACCCACCTCCCCGCCCCATCTGAGCTACACAGAGGTCTCACTAAGTCCACAGAAGAGCAAATCTGGATCCCACCCCCACCACAGTGAAGGAGGGGGGGATTTAAGCAAGCGGGGCAAAGAGACGATACTCACACTGGGGTAGAAGAGCGACTTGTTGTTCTCCTCATATTCCTTGTCAAGGCTTTTGTCCTGAAACATGGATCACATGACAGTTAGAGACACAGCCCCCATAACCCCCCCCCCCCAACACTGTCATGGACACACAAGCAGGCGCCCTGTGGACCACCTACCACACAATGGACCAGGATGCTAAGGGGGATCCAGAAGATGAGGGAGAACACCACAACCGAGCCCACGATGTTATCCGCCAGGAATTTCCCTGCGGGAGACCGGAGGAGCTTTGATGCACAGCGCTTAAGCTAAACGGCTCCAGTAAAACACACCGCTGGACTAAAAATCAATGGGCAACATTTAAAATTGGGCTATTCAGCTAAACATCACAGCTGAGCTCTGCACCTATATTCGAACCGAAAGTCATTTCAAAATATGCAGCCATACCAAGAAACAAAATATAAATTTATCCAAGACTTTAAAAATGGCGTGATACAGAAAACAACAAGCTGAACACACAAGACAATAATAATGCACAAGTACAGTAATACGTCGCTTAACGACGGATACATTATGAGAAATGCATCGTTCGGCAATTTCGTCGTTGTGAGAACATCATAGAGTGAGTGCAATTTCACAAACCTAGATGGTACAGCCTACTACACACCTAGGCTATATAGTGTAGCCTAAATAACGATAAGTAGTACATACATAAACATGTAACATAGTTGGTTATCATCTTTATCGTGTATAGTGTGCTGTATGTGCTATACTTTCATACAACTGGCAGTGCAGTGGGTCTGTTCAGACCAGCATCAACAGAAATGCGCGAGTAACATGTTGCACTATAACCTTACGATGGCTAAGATGTCACTAGGTGATGCGAATTTTTCAACTCCGTTACAATCTTATGGGACCACCGTTGTATATGTGGCCAATCGTCGACTGACACGTCATCATGCAGCACGACTGTACGCTGCACCTGTGCAGTAGGTCTGATTGCAAGTACAAAATGCGACAACGTGCAGACAGCTTACGACTTAAAAGCAGCATAATAAGAAGTGACAATACTACACAAATTTCCTATATATTCTGTATATAAAACAATCTTCTAGTACTTAATGAACCAGTGGATATTCTGCAGCGCTGCTGCTCACCGAAAGTGTTGATGTCCAGCTTGTCGATGAAGTCCCATAGACGTTCGATGACATCCTGGACCTGCTTCATGCACTTCCCCTGCAGTGACAGCAAAGAGCGGCCACGTGAACAGGGATCTCTCTCTTCCC
>JAODJU010000029.1:178048-203098 GCA_026776725.1 Gnathonemus echidnorhynchus | reverse complement strand
AAATATAGGGGGGCGGGGTTGGGGGGCCCACAGACTACTGTAGCCTAGGGGCCTCTGTACACCTTAATCCGCTCCTGTCCACAGCCGAAAGGGATAACAGGACATTGGAAGTCAAACAAGTTTTATGTCTGTTAAAATGTATAAAAGGGTATCACAGCGAAGCAAAGACAGTCCAGACATCACACACACAATGTGTTACATGACACACAAATTACTGCATAGCATCACACTGTAAGCTATGCCAATAGACGTGACCACACCTCCACAGGACACAGCAAGAAGTGACCACAAGGTTTTCAAAATCCATATTACCTATCAGACACAGACGACCCTAAGTTCACAACCTTTTATTTTTATAAGGAACTAATGTGTGCAGATGATGTGAATCACGTTGACTATTACTGCAGTGCTGTATTTATACAAAAGAACATTTCAGCATCGCTATTTGTAAACCGCAAGCACTAAAGTAAGAACTCAGGCCATTTCATGCATCCATCTCCTGTGACTGGGCCGTGGCGAGCCTGGAACAAGTCCCAAAGAGCACGAGGTAGGACTCGCGCGCGCGCACACACACACACAGGTAAGGCCAATTCAGGGCCACTGATTCACACGAAAAATCAGAGTATCTAGAAGAAAGCCACAGCGAACCGCAGCAATCAAACCTGAAACCAACCCAGAGCACTTTCACTATCCAATATATATATATATTTAAAAAAAAAAAAAAAAAATCGTAAAGCATGAGATAAATAATCACTAATGCTGCTTACAATATAAACAATGCAGCCTTACCACCAGCCCAACCGTAAGACACCGCAAACAGAGCAATCTATCAGTAGCGTCTTTACAGCGTCTTAATCCTTCCAGCTTCAATACAAATACTGGGTGTATTCCGCAGAACCCGAGGTGTCAATGAAAGGGAGCGTCATATTCTCCACATTACAGTGCAGCGCCGAGAGGGACCGGTTTCATTTTTCATGATTCATATCATACTAAAAGGTTATATCCGGACAAAAACAAGACCCAAATGAAAGAAGAACGAAATTCAAAACATGTAACACACCCCTACGGCATAGGGGTGCGATATAAAGTCAGATTTGAGTGCAATTTTCAAGGCAAACTTTCATTTCCATTCAAAAATTTCGGATAACATAAGTAGAACTAATTCCATTCCCGATAGCGAGTTATCAACCGTAAATATTGGACAATCTGCGCAGCTAACCGAGGGTCTCTTACCTCATTATCTAATAATGATTCATAAGTGTCGTTGGTTAATACGCCGAGCTCCGGTGCTCAATACACGACGGACAGCAGAGGAGTTTTTTCGGGGAGCGACTGTCGAACGCGCCGGCCCGATAACTCACCGAGCCCCGCTTCGCTCCGCTTCCGCCGCCGAGGCTTTTATCGCGCCGGCCGTATACTCACCGAGTCCCGCTTCGCTCCGCTCCTCTTCCGCCGCCGAGGCTTTTATCGCGCAGTCTGTCGGAGACAGAAACAGGTATACCAGCAAGAAAGCGGCCGCGGAGGCTCCCATGGCAATGGACCGGCTCCCTCCGCGCTACAGCAGCGTGGGTCGCGCCGCCTGCAGACACGGGCGAGCGGCTGCCTAGCCCGGCCGGCGGCTAAGCTAAAGCGTATATGGCGCTAGCCGGACAGCTAGGATGAAGCCAGCGCCTTCCCACCGTATCCAAAGTCGGCCTTCCGTAATATTAAGAGCGGCCCTCCCCGACTGCAAAGTCTCCCCCCGTAATATAAAGCTGTCACCCCCCCACACCGAAAGTAGACCCGCCAGGCCGACGCTCCGCTGCTTCCAGACGCGGTGTCCCGCACCCGGAAACACATCCACGAGAGGAAAGAGGGCCGCCTCCGCCCCGAAATTCACCGTAATGCGCTGGTCACTTGTGTAGCACTGCTTTGAAACAAAGTAACGCCGACGGTGCATTAATATGTATCGGTTATTGTGTAGGCCTATCAGTCATCATGTATCGGTTACTAATAACTATTACTGGGAGGAATGTATTTCTGGGAGGAGTATGTTCGTATGGAAAATGAATGTGCCGCTTTCCAAATATAAGGAAATACCCCCACCTCGCATTTTGCTTTGGACCCCTGTTTAGAGAGCAATGCAGGCGGTGTAGTTTCTGACATCACTCGGAAAGGACAAATAAGTTACATTTTGTATTTATTCTGTGCCTTCTCAGTCGATCGATCGACCAACCAAATGAATTCATGTAATAATCTTTCATGTTGGGTTCCTCGGCTTTAGTGTGGCAACATTTCGCAATAGTCAGTTGGCGTTATCTTGTCTGCCAGAAACTGACTACAGACAGCTAACACGTGTCCACCAAGTCTGTATTAATTTGCATTTGAAATGGTTTGAATTGGGGTTTTTTTACGTTTATTGTATTACATATTTACGTTTAACTTAAGCATGTTTTTACCAGTTTTCTTTGATCTCTGATTATTCACAGTGGCGTATTTCAATATGATTTATAATTATAGGCGCAGGGCCATCGGAAGGACCTGCAGATTCAGGGAGACCAGCCCGTTATAGGACCCCGAAAATTCCCCAGCAAATGCTATCTTCTAACTGGGGCCAGAGTTTTTAGCTATTGTCCTGGTTAGGCCCACTTTAAGTCTAATATTTTAACTGAGATTTTGCTCTCAATAAAGTGTGACTGCATGTGTATAACAAAACAGGAGATTCTTTCTTTCATTTTCAAGCCGGATATTCATAGACGCCTGATTTCTTAAGTTGTAATTGTTTCTAACGTTTTACCTGCTTGTCATGTCTGTCCTTAGCACTTTCAAAGTGATCAGATGCAAAAGGATAACCAGTACATCCAAAGTTTCCTTTCCAGACTGTCATAACAGACAGGTGAGATCATCCTAGGTTCTGGAGCCTGTCTAAGGCTATTTCCATAGTGATAGGTTTTATTTATATATATATAAATATATATATGCTTGATATAACTCAATGTGGAAAATGTTAGTCTCAAAAATTAGACTTCAGACAAAATTTTCCATTTTGAAGTAGCAGGACCCGTACTAACGTAGAGCATCGGCACGTCAGAAAGTGTGCTGGCCGTCTTCATGGGTGCATCCTGCTATGTAGGAACAGCTCCTGAAAGAGTCTGCAGGCCTTCAGGGCAAAGGGTTGGTCCCAGATCATATAACCAAAGCAGACGTGAGGAAATGGCTCCTTGTCGAAGGGAAAATTTCAGTATTCAGTGAGTGGTAACTGTATATATCAGCTGGACTGCATATATCATTGTCCTGTCTTAACTGTGTATTTGTGTCAAGTATATGTGTCATATGAAAACACTGGAGAGCCATTAACAGCCAGGGTCAAATTCCACGCGTGTCTGAGAATATTTGGCTAATGAAACTGATTCTGATTTTCCGGCTTTTAACGTGTGTCGTTCCAGCTCTCTTAACAAGGGGTGCTTCGGGGTTTTGAATAACTCATTGTACTTATTGTATTTTTTTTGTAAATATTGTATTTATTGCATCAGTCCTTGTACTGACATGCACTGCTGAATTTTTTAAACACTTATCAACAACATGTGCATCATATATAACAACCAAATTGTATGACAACTGTCTTGTGGCAACTGTGTATCTATCTGCTATATATATGAAAGTAATCAACAGCCAGAGACAAATTCTGAGTATGTGTGACCATGCCTGGTCAAATAAGCCTGATTATTATACCTACTAATGGGACAAACAGTACAGCCATTCACCCAAATCGACTTACTGTTTAAAAAGGATTATCGGGAAATAGATTTCAATATTTGAAACATAATTTGAAAACCTTTTTGTGACTGACAAATGAAGATTAAATACTTACATTAGACATGAATCTTCCATGATCCAGTACAGGGTCAAACCAATTAATTTAGTCAAAGAAAAGATGTGAATGTGAAGTGAACAATTATTTCAATAGCAGAGATAAGAAATGGGCATATGACCTAATGATACAATGATGTGCTCTGTGCTGTTGGAAGTTTGAAGGAGGACCGAGAATGGGCCTTTCAGAATTGATCTTCTAGATCCGTGGCTCCAGGAGCAGCAGGAGTGAGGAGACAATTTGCCGGCATCTTAGAAAGCAGCATATTTGTGCATGAAGTGTGACAGAAAGCGAAATGGAAGCAGAGTCTTTTCTGTAGTAAAAGTCAGACAGCTTTCGCTTCTGTTGTTCGGATTCGGTAACCCATCTGAAGCTAAGCAGGTTTGGCTCTGGCCAGCACTTGGATGGGAGACAAAGTGAGGTTTCTGCTGGGTGAGGTGTTGCTGTGGCTAACAGGTTAGCACGTGCTGTGGTCAGTGGGGAATGCAGTGCAGCTATGGTGACACTGTGCTGTAAAAATAGCGCCATCGTTTAGATGCTCTCTGAGGTCACCAAAGATCCTTGGGCATCTTCTGAAAGAGCAGGTGTGGTACCCTGAGGTCCTGGCTATAACTACACACTGTGGCTCTTTCATATCTGGCCTCCTGATCATCCCCTATATCTAACTGGTGAATTCTCTCCTGCCCCTTCACCTTAGCTACTGTGTGGTGAGAGTTCTGGTGCAGAAAGGCTACCAACCCATCATCCAGGTGGGTGTTGAAGTGGTGCTTTAGGTGCCCTATAAATGTAACACTCATTCAGTCCTCGAAATGTTAAATTTTTTTTTTTTGTCAAATCCTTCAAGAAAATCTGCCCAATGAATCAAATGAAGGATGAGGTCATACTGAGGTGTGAACGACTGCTGGGCTGCATGCGCACTTTAGCTAAAACCAGCCTGCCGACATTTATGGGGGGGGGGAAAAGTACTTCAGTGGAAACTTAAAAACCAGTCACACCGGGAGCATCGTGCTGGGATGCCTGAATCAGTATCGCCCGCCGCCTACCATGTGCTGGCATAGGTGACTCTCACAAGGCCATTCAGGGTCATGGACTTATGACAAAAGGTTGGCTTTGGACTCTCGCCAACATGGTACCGAAACGTGGTGGACGACCTCAAACCGGCTGCAGCTGCCACTGGCTCGCAAACAATCTGGACCGTCCTCCTGCATCAGATCAGAAAACCTCCGAGTTTAGTATTCCGGCCAATCAGCTCCTTTCGGTTTTCCGGCTGCTAAACACAAGACGTGCAATACGCGGAGAGACAATGTGACACTGTTCACTGAATAATGTTTGAATTACTTTGTTTCAGACAAACTACAACCATCCATCTTCCAAACCCACTTGTCCTATGCAGGGTTGCGGGTATCTGGAGTCTGTACAAAATAAAAACACTTTTCAAAATATATCGCTGAGACATTCAGGATAGCTGTCATTCATCGTTTCCTTTAATTTTGTTCTATTTATGGTCCACTGCAGATATGAAGGGAAAAAAAATACAGAATTGACTGCAAAGGTTCTGCAAAAATATCCGTGTTTGTTACTTATTCTTGGAACAGATGTAATCAGCAGCTTGTAGGGCTAGTGGTATCCAAGGTAAAGTCGGCATACCACATCCAACAGGAGTACGTGTGGACATGAGGATTTCTGGGCCCTAACCTAGGTGGTATTCAAAAAAAAAAAAAAAAACACACAGCTGCTCAACTCACTCGACTCTCCTGTTTCCACCAAAACTGCCCATCAGGAGCTCCACAGGGTCAACATTCATGGTCAGTCTGCTAGAGCCAAACCTTTGGTCACTCATGTTAATGCCAGACGTTGGTTTCAATGGTGCCAGCAGTGTAAACCTTGGGCTGTGGACAATGAGAAATGTTTTGTTCACTGATGAGTCCACCTGCACCATCTTTCCCACGTTTGGGAAAGTTACAGCGTGAAGCTCAAAGGAGGCTTACCATGTGGGTTCTGAGGATAAACCAGTTAACCACTGGATTAGCGAGCCACGCCCATCGAAGATTTATTCACAGGCACAATTCGGTCAACATTCACTTTACATTGTAGCAAATATTCAAACACTCGTTGTGCAACCCTTAAATTCTAATGGAGAGTTTTGAAATCACAAAGCAGGTGAGTCACACCCATCCCAGGTACAAAAACAGACAAATCCAAAACAAAGGCCCGTATCACTGGTACCTACCTGACTTGCATCAGAGATTTATTTTAGTCTAATTAAATTAGCAACGTAAACTTTCTAGTAATACACCCAACCGTTATCCTTGTTTTCATATCATTTCAGGCCTGCATCCCAAAAGAGAGCTTGTGGGAGTTTTACTTACACAAAAATGTATTGAGGGCAGGAGGAAAAACGATTGGTTCAGAAAGATCAGATTGCAGAAGAGGTTGATTGGTTGGTCCTGCCTCCTCTAGGTGCCTTAATCCACCTCATCTACAATCTGATAGGTTGTGAGAGAACCAAACATCTCGACAGTCAGCACAAGTGATAAAACGGCACAAGCTGCAGGTGCATTTTTCTCCATTTCAGAGAGATCAGGTGTTGAAAACAAAAAAAACACCACATATGTGGGACGATGCAAGTCTTTTCTTCTCATTTGATGTTTGTCAGTTTAAAATCTTAGCTCAGATATCAAAACAGGAACTAGAGCACTAAAGAACACACAAAAACGCCTGTCACTGTTTTTGTCACCAACATGCTTTAAAGGCAAGGCCCAGGACATGACTGACACATCCACATTTTGGTTTACAAAATGTTGTTTTTTATTCATGGTACATAGCTGTTACATAGGGCATTGAACATTTTCACAAGGCTTTTGGGGACTACAATCATGATTAGCAAAAACACAATAGTGGTCCAAATCTCTAATGACAATCACCGAACTAACCAAGCACCTTCTAACATGTGCACGAACCCGCATGGAAAAGTACTAAAATCAAAACACTTAACTTTGTGTGTACTGAACCAATTCCCATTCAGGTGCTGTGGGAAAATGACAACGCTATCCTGCAGTCAATTAAAAATTATTTTTGGTCTTTTACAGAGCCCCACCTTAAGTCTGACACACTAGAGAAACACACTGGTAAATGGAACAAGAGTGTGATTTCAGGGAATGAAGGAAACATTGCTCACTTGGGGGGGGAGGGGGGGTGTTGGTCACTAAGGTTCTTAAATAGCTGTAACTATCAAATAGCCTCATAAATGCAGAAACCATAATGATGCAAGGGGTCAGTAGAAAAACATCAAGCCATTTTAAAAACAGCACCCCCCGATTGCTATGCTACGTGATTTCTGGTTGTAATTCTTAGAATTTTACTTAAATAATTATCAAGACACCCAAGCACTGCTAATTTGTTTTCCAGTTTAAACCGGAAGTTTGACGTTAAACACAAAGTGAAGCTATTGATACTTTCCTATGGCAGACTGCACACACGAAGGCCATGACAAAACACAAACCAACAAATGGAGTGTTTGTTTTTTTTAACGTTTTAATTTAAATTTTTATTTACCCCCTCCCAAAAGCTGCAGTGTGAAAAGACTATACGATCTGAATTTCCATATATAGCTCTTCAGTAATGATGGGTTCTCATTGCTAGAACAATTTAATGCAGAGCAATAAGGAATGGAGATGTGTAAAAAGGTTTATTCTTTTTCGTTTCGGTCTGGAGACACCCTCGCATGCACGGTTAGTTGTCACCGGCTTCACCGCCGTCACCTTCGTCTGCCGTGTTGTCAGAAGTCCATAACTAGGAGGAGACGCATTGTACACAGCCGGTTAGAACTGCACTGTATGGCGTTATTTCCCATAATGCATCTTGCTTCTTTTTAAGAACTTGGATCATGACTTGATGACCAAGGAAAAATGTGGGTTCTTAGGCTAAACTGGTTGAGACCCACAGGATTAGAGAGCCAAGTCCATCAAAGAGCTTTATTCACAGGCATAATTCGGTCAACATTAACTTTACATTGTGTCAAATATTCAAACATTCCCCAACCCTTAAATTATATTGGAGTGTTATGAAATCTCAAGGCAGGTCAGTCACACCCTTCCCAGGTACAAAAGCTGACAAATTAAAAACAAGACTCCATATCACCGGGATCTACCCATCCTGCATTACAGAATCACTTTTTCCAGTTTATGTTAATGACAGCAGCAATCACAGGGACTGACTGAAAAACTTATTACTAAACCAAACAGTCTGACATACACTTAAGGAGATGTAGGAGTACTCACTGTCAGGTTGTCTCTAAGCAGCTGCATGATGAGAGTGCTGTCTTTGTATGAATCTTCATTCAAGGTGTCAAGCTCTGCGATGGCCTCATCGAAAGCCTATGGAATGGCGAACGGACCAGTTACCCATCACTCGAACCGTGAAATCATAAACAGCGCCATTTGCTAAAAGAACCTGCTGGCCCAGAATTAATAGGGATCCATCGGAGCGATTTCCGGAGCAGCGAAATCACAACGTGGACAGAAACGACAAGCCATTTGCGATTAAGGCCGACTTGCGCGGTCCCCAAAGGAATCCAGGAGGGCACTGAGCACTTCCCCTACCTGCTTTGCCAAGGTACACGCCTGCTCGGGGGAATTGAGGATCTCGTAGAAGAAGACGGAGAAGTTGAGGGCCAGGCCTAGACGAATAGGGTGCGTGGGCTGCATCTCACTCTTACTGATGTCGAAGGCAGCCTGGTAGGCCTCCTGAGAGTTGTCTATAGTGCCTGTCAGGGAGGACAGGAGATGGTTTTTGCCCTCCTTTCATTTAGTGATTCCTCAGCAGAACACAGAACTCGAAGCAACCAGCAGAAGCTCTGAGCTAACATCTCCTCATATAGGATCTGAACAGGCCGGCTTCTGGGTGACATCATCATTTTTTGTTTTCGCTTACCCACCCCATCCACTGTCAGCTGTTCAAATTATGTGCATCATTTCCCCTCCAACCCCTCCCGGGGAAAGGAGATCATCCAGAGCTTATCCCAGCAGGGGAAGGTGGAATCGTGCAGAGCACAAGTCAGTTAAAATGAAGCAGCGCGACTAACGAGACACAGCAACACCGGCAAGATAAAACCTCTGTTTACATTTCGGGTTTACAGAGTCTAGACGATGACGACATGTCCGAACGCCTCGACAGAACGTAAACCAGTAACCGGGGTCTAGGCGCCCATTTCAAAACACTCTCATATTACATTTCTTCATACAAAATTCACCTTGACCGATGCAACGCAGTCTGTCTGTTTTACAGTCATTGTCCCAAGACCTTCAGGACCTACCCGAAACCTAGACACTGCTAAGCCTACATCCAGACAGAGCTTGGATCAAGGTGGGTAACCTGGACCCCCATAAAAAAAAAAAAAAAAAAATATTCTTCAGTACTAGAATGATCATACACAAAATTTTTACGTTGGCTAAAGCTCTTCTTGTCAACGTCCATAAACATTAATTCATGGAAGACCACAAAACACAGAAAACTTAAGAAGTGCAGCTTGGGGGGGGGGGGGGGGCCATCCTACAGCTACACAGCAAGCATGTTTTACTGGATGCCAGTATGTAAAAATTGAAAATTTCATTTTCATCACTAATTGTGGGATTTTGCTAAAAATCCATTTGGCGAGCTAGAGAAAACAGAGTGAGATTGCCCAATATCTTTTAGTTGGAACATTGAAATCATAACCCAATTTAGCACAGTTATTGAACAAATTAAGGTATAGGTTGAAGATATAAAGAGAAGTCCATGCGCCACATCGGGGGGGGGGGGAATCACTGAATTTCACAGCTCCACACACAAAAGCTAAAGGAAAAGACACTTACTTTTCTTGTCTGCTCCAGAGGCAACTTCAGCCAAGTATCTATAATAGTCTCCCTTCATTTTCAAGTAGAAGACTTTGCTTTCGGCGTTTGTGGAGTTGGCGATCAAATATTTGTTCAGCAGTTCCTGCAGTTGTAAAAGAAGGAGGGGGGCTTAACAACAACTTCCTCAAAAACCCAAGTTTAAAAGTTCAGTGTACTTTGTTATAAAGACACTTCTCATAGATATAAGTGGCGATCCAGCACCCCCTGCTGGTAGCACATCTCATTTTCCTCACACGACATAAAAATACGTAAATATTAAGTATCCCAAGAACCAGAACCAGATACAAGGCAGAATATTTTAACTATATAAGGTTTTGGTTCTATATAAACTCCAAATAAAATTTGATAAAATTAAGCAAAATTTCTCCATCACATAAACTTCATTAATACATTCATCTATCCATCCATCTTACCAACCCTTCTGGACAGGGTTGCGGAAAGGGTTAGAGTAGCATTTCTTAAACTGGTCCTTGGGGACCCCCAGGCAATTCATGTTATTGCTCCCTACCGAGACCTTGGAGGGAGCAGAAATTTAGACTGCCTGGGGGACCCCGAGGATCAGGTTGAGAAACTTTGGTCCAAAGCCAAACCCAAACCTGCTAAAATAAAATATATTCCATAGGCCTTTCTGAAACAAACAGCCTCGACTCATCTCCGACTGCACTGGAGTTTGGAGGGCATGTTTAAGAGAAGCAACCACAAACCCCATGTCCACAAAGATTCCCTCCAAGAATCAACCCTGGAGAGGCGTGATGAGGTATTCTGCCCACACCTCACGTTTCCTGAGACACAGGATCTAAAGTACTATTCCTTTTGTTTTTAGGAAACAAAATTCATCTCAAGTAAAACCACTCACTCCACGAAAGCACAGCTAACGGCAGCAAGAGGGCCCTTCAGAAAACCAGGCCAAGGAAGCGAAACTGTTCAGACACAGATTAAAATGGGCCACTGTATCCCCCCCCCCACGGACATCCAACACTGTAGGAAGATGGTCTCAGGGTTACTCGGGGGTGATATTTATAGCTTGAAGTTGACTATCTAGCCCTCGCTTACAGTCTCTGTGCGTCAATCAAGCCCCGACCCATATTCTTCACGATAGAGATGCTTGGGTGCATGCGTGTGCGTGTCTGAGATGCTACAGACCAGTTGGAGGGGATAAGGATGGAACTTTTGGAATCTTACCATCTGACCATGAACCGACAGGCTCATTCTGGATCAAAAACAGCAAATTAGCTCTGGATCCTGTCGAAGGGAGTTTTTTTCTTTCTATGGTCCGGTTCCATAATAATGGAACTACTGGGTATCGTCATGGGAACCATCCTATGGGAAATCTCAGTCTCTGGCACATCTATGGGATTTAACCCGATTCCCCTGCAGGGGTCACTGCAGCACTGCCTCAGTATGCAGCGCAGGGATTGGACCACAGTACCCAACCCAGATTTCACATCCTGATTTACCGGGACTCCAGTAAATCTGTCGCCACTCCTGTGCATCCAGGATTTACCCAACATCCCAAGAGAAAAGTACAAGTTGTTTTCTGCGGCACCACTTGAAAAAAAATAAACAAACGGCCTTCTTTCCTGCCGTCATTCAATGAGGTCCATTTACAGGGTGTAACACACAGCATCCTTTAAAGAGGAAGGCTGTGACTATGGGAGCACAGATCCAACATTCGGTGAGTCAGAGCAGTACTCATCCCAGCCCTGAGAGAGACAGCCAGAACGGCATGTAGGCTGTTCGCAAAAAGATGGGAAGCAAGCAGCTTTCAAAAGGGGCCAAGGAAATAGGCTTCAAAAAGTATAGAAAATGGACAGGAAGCACGACACAACCATGCAGGAAGATACCACAAAGGTTAAACGCCCATCTTGAAGGTCATGGGGGTAATTCAGACATAAAGGTGAAACATTTCCGCTTACTTCAAAAATTTCTTTAAAAATTCAAAATCCTCAAAATACAAACCACAAAAACCACAGTAGTGTGAGGAAAATTTCAGGCTCTAGGTCACAGACGAGGCAAACAGGTGATGTAATGCTGAAGTCAGTGTGAGGAAAGAAAATGTCTCCTGGTACCGCGGCCCTGACGGGAGTCGCATCCTGCGGGGAGCAAGCGGCGGCTTGCGGAGTAGGAGGGGCAGCAGGAAGCCCACATGGCTCAGCGACGCCGCCCATCAATCAACTGAGACCGTGCCGGACGGCTTTTCCAAACGGGCGGGAAATCCATCACGCTGACGCGGCTAGGAAATGATGTAAGCGCGCCGGCACATGCTGACATTTACGCGAAGCAGCAGTGCCCAATACCACCTCCGGCTTAAGAGCTGCCCTTGAAGAATCATGATGTGGGGGGAACAGGGTCAGGCAATAAATGCTAGAGAATGTAATGCACACGCCCTATAAGTCTCATTCAAATCAAGGTAAATGTCACATCCAACACACAGCTGTCTTCAGTCATTGCTGATGTCAGCATCTCAAAGCAGTTTGCAGAACATCACCAGTTTCAGCTTAAAAACCATGGCAGAACCACCACTGCTCCCAGAAGCTCCTCTGCTAAAAGGTTTTTGCAAACCACGTGACATTCTGCTGCCGTTTTTATCATCCTCCTCGTCCTTGGTATCAATTCCCAAACCACCGAGCTCAGAAGCAGCACCCAGAAAACACAGCAAGGTCCCATTAAGTCACAGGAATCACTCACGACGTTTGAAGGTTCTCGACGGCACCCTTAATCCATAAAGAACATTGTGTTGAGACAGATGCAAAGCTATACATCAAGGCTTTGGGCATAATCTCCCCTCCACCTCACTGCTGGATGCATTTGGGCCACCTGCGGCCTGGCAGGGTCACGACGGGGACGCTACAACCCAAACTGTGACAGCACCAGTGAGGTCTGCCCCCGTTACTCAGGAAAAAAAGAAAAAAAAGAAAAAACAGGCCAAGACACAGCAGTTGATGTACATGCACCTGCAAGCTACACACAGGAAATCCTCTGCAACCAACCAAAAGGCTTTAAAAAAAGAAATGTCAGCCCTGATTGTAGTCTTGCACAAAGGGACTATGGCAGAATTTCGATCTGGAGAATTCTTTCAAGACAAAAAAAAAATGCATGCAAGGGAGACTTTAAACCTACATAACCAGATTCTCTCACAGTAGCAGATGCTCAAGTTCTGAATTGGCTTCTAAAGGTTGGGAGGGATTAATATCAGGAATAGCACATGCGAGGCTATAATGTACATTAAAAAGTGTTATGTAATGTTACACATTCCTGCTGAGCAACACATACGTCACCCAGGTCCCGTAGAAAAAGCATTTTTGCATCCCTAAGCGTACAAGGGCCTCTGCAGCAAGACACGGGCGTCCCGCGCGCCCACTCAAACAGCGCCCGACCACAACATCCTCCACACAAGTTCTTCACGCCCTTCGCTCACACAGGCCTAAAAAAAATGGCATCTGGATGAACTCGAACATCCCTGGTGGGGAAGGGGGGACCACAACAGAGCGAAAATAAAAAAAATAAAATAAAATAAAAAAAAATCACACATGCCGTGAATTTCAGTGCAAGCCACCGACCTCCAAACC
The DNA here is from genome assembly GCA_026776725.1 of Gnathonemus echidnorhynchus. Lineage (NCBI taxonomy): Eukaryota > Metazoa > Chordata > Actinopteri > Osteoglossiformes > Mormyridae > Gnathonemus > Gnathonemus echidnorhynchus. The sequence goes on along the minus strand of JAODJU010000029.1, from coordinate 189,785 downwards.
AACAAAAACACCTGACACATAGGTGATAAATGCAGATGTAGACCACCGCAAGGAAAGATAATACAGACCTTCGAAACGAGAACGAAGAGAATTCTCACACGCCTAAGGCCTATGCTCAAACGCTGAAGTCGCACTTAAACTGTATGTGAAAACGGATGATGCAAAAAAAATCCATTAAAATCCCTATCAAAGAGGTTCGCTGCTTAATCCACGACCAGAGAGACCATCAAACGGCACTAGTCACATTTAGCAAGGCTGACAGGCTGCACTCTCATCCACCACCACAAGCAACCCCTGGTCTGAATCACTGCATGGACATCAAAGCACAAAGACAAGAATGCAGTTTAACCCCCCCCCCCCACACACACACACACCCCACCCTCATCAAAGGATGCATCGTTTTAGAGCGAGGGGGCAGGAGGGACAAGTTAACCTAAAGCCCCAGTGTGGTCAGATAGCATCCATAGGGATTCGATAGGGCGCTCACACATGCATCAGAGCTCCTTCAGCGCAGGGCACGCACTTGCAGCGCCTTGGGCGTGGGAAAACGCAATTTATGCATCTATTTGCATGACAGCGACCGCACATGTTCTGCTCAAACTGACCGATATTCCACGCATGCAAGCTTAAGATCAGATAGGCACCTAAAATGAACAATTGTATTAAAACACCCCCCCACACACACACACACCACCACCACCACCACCACACACACGGAAGCGTGGTAACGCACCAGCACGTCATTGCAGATGTCTCGCAGCTCGGTCTCCACCTTCTCCCGGTACTCCTTCACCATCTGGAGCTTCTTGTCGTCGCCCTCGGTCTTCTGCTCGATGCTGGAGATGACCCTCCAGGCCGATCGCCGCGCCCCCACCACGTTCTTGTAGGCGACCGAGAGCAGGTTGCGCTCCTCGTTGGACAGCTCGGCTCCCTGCTCCGTCACCTCCTTCATAGAGGCCGCCATGTCGTCGTAGCGCTCGGCCTGCTCGGCCAGCTTGGCTTTCTGAATCAGCTCCGTTTTATCCATGATCTCTTTTATTTAATCCTTTTAGATAAATCTCAACGAGGCTTAATACACCTCAACGACTCCTTACAGCAGTTTCTGAATACGGCGGATGGAAAAAGGGGGGTAGGATGTAAAAATATATATAATCAGGCGAAGTGGCTCGAAGGAGTGATCACAAGTTATCCTTATGAAAACCTGCAGACATGGAGATAAATCAGGGCAGCAGATTAAGTTGACATTAGATGCAGATTTTTTTTAAAATTCACATTTGGGGCAAAATGGTTATTCAGCTACTCTTCACGATCAGTCATTACCGACCCACCCAGGACAGCTAACGGATGTAAAGTACTAGTTGAGCGTAACAAGTGCTGTCAAACAGAGACCTCGCGCTACAACCAGTGCCCCGAATTCGCTTCTCCTGCACCGCCACCCTTTATACTTGGCAGCATTACACCGATGAGACAGAAGACACCTTCTCCACCCCCACCCCTCTCTCCACCATCCTCACCCGAAGAGACTTAAATCGTCCCAGTTTTTTGGACCAGATAAATGAGGCAGTGCCGGAAAGACAGGGCGCAACGTGGTGCGACACACCGACAAACCAGGGCAGGCGAGCCATCATCCATGCTTATACACCCCAAAAAGCACACAGAAATAATATACGAACGATCTCCCCGGCTGACACACACCCATAAGCGCGTCCATCTCACTACGCGATTCCAACACGCCCCATAAAAAGGTGACTTAATAGCGGCTGCGTAACCGTTACTCGGCCGGGGTGGAGAAGCGAGCCGGGGGACTGCTGCGCTCGCCGGGAAAAGCCCATTGTGTCGGGGAGCCGAGCGCACGGCACGCCGCCGCCGGCGGCTCCATCCAACCCGCCCTCCATCCAGGACACCATTCGCGACATTTCACGGCGGAGCGACACACGTGCAAACGAAACGCGTGACAGGTACCCAAAAAAAGAAAGAAAGAGACGGTTTCTGCACGACAAAATGGATGCGCGGAGAGCCGAGCGAGCGGCGGCTGTACCCCCTTTTCTCCGAGCGGCTCCGCCAGAACAATGGGGGCATTAGTCGAGCCGCCGCACGGACCTGCTGAAGCCGCGCCCCGCTCCACGAACGCCGCCGTGCCCCAGAGCGCCTCGGAAGGACAGAATAGTCAAATAAAAACCGATTTCTAACCTTCTAATGTCCAGCAGAGCTCCTTCGACTCGAACAGTTTTCAGGGTAAAGATAGAAAAAAAAAGCAGCAGTCGTCCCCCCCTCAACCCAAATTGATAGATGGGGCGTTGCTACGTTACCTTGATCCCCAATGAGAAGCGGATCTGTCCGCCGATCGAACGCTATTGTGCCGAAAACGGACCAGTAGGCGATTAGCGCGGGGAATGGGGGCGGGTTCTGAGGGGCAAGTTCGACTGGCCTGTAGGCTGCGGCTGGGGCCACGGGGTTTCCTCCAATTAGAGCACGGGAGAATACGTCACCATTGCTATGGTTATCGTGCACCCCCTCCCTCTCTCGGCCAGCACCGCCACACCGACGAGTAGCATCTGTGAAGCCCATGGCGGGCGTGGCAGCGCAAGATTGAGCTGATTCGGTTATGATCGCTGAAAATTGCCCCTTCTAGTCGAGACTTTAAGATAGAGAGATAGTGAACCACTCTACTATAGAAAATATAAATGCATTACATCACATTTAGCAAAAAAGGTATAATTATTATAAACATACATAATATGAAAATATTGATTCCATTATGACATTTTTTCTGTTTATGCTGTATCATACTTTTAAAATAAAGACCTAGTTTAAATAACCATAAATGACAGTGAATGAAAATTAAATATAGTAATCAAAATTAAAAATGTCCTATCGCTACTGTAATTTGGTTATATCTATAGTGAGCATTTTTTCTGCATTTTACTTACAGGTGGAATGATACACATTAGATCACAGCAGGCAAAGCGTTTGCTCTGACATGGAGGGAATAGTTTATCTGCCGTATTGGGGTAACAGACCAACGTGAGATTTTTTTTAGGCCACTGCATGTGTTGGCAACAAAAATCAAAGGACAGCTAAAATTAGGGGAAACCACATTTAATTTAGAATCCCAGTATTGACAAAATGACTGGAGTCTCTGTTTTTATCAGCACTTCTTGATAAGTCTTGCTTATCCTGTTTATCCAATACAGGGTTATGGTGAGTTTGGAGCCAGTCCCAGACAGCATAGGGCACAAGGTAGGGGATCAACCTGTACTGGATGCCAGCCCAGAGCAGGACACACACACACACACACACACACACACACTCTGCTATGTAGACATGGCGGTTTCCCCTACATTTTGGACTGGGGGAGGGAACCAAAACACCAGGAGGAATTTCACGCAAAAAATATGGAAATTCCACAGACATGCAGGGCTAATGTGGGGTTTGAACCCACAACGTACCCTCTGAGTCACCATTCCATCCTTATTTGATGTTGTAAGAAACATCAAGCAATGCAGTAAATGGTTTAACTACAGAGTAGAATGGGGATTAACTGAGGAGTACTCTTACCTGACACCCCCAGGCCTGGGGGGGCATGAGTGCTGACCTACTTCCATGTGCAGAATGAGAAGAAGCTAATATGCTCACATTTCCCAGTGACTATGACAATTTCATTTTATATGGAAGCTTCTGGATCCAATAGTCACCGTGCCCCATCATTAGGGATAATTACACAGCGAGCGAGTGCGGGGAGGGCAGCGTGTTTGTCACCGAACAATGTCACAGTGACAACATGGGTGGATCTCATCTGCCAGGCACTCCAATCAGCAGCGGGGCTCTGTAATCCTGGGGTTCTGCCACTCTGCTGCCTCAGCTGTGCCCGCTGTCAACCAATGAAAATTAACGTCCTTAGACAGAGTGCACCGCCAGGTGATCGATACACAATCAATATTTTAGAATAAGCTAAATCCATCTGGACTGTGTTCGGTTCACGGGAGCCTATTTCTGGACAGTATTCTGTAGAGCAATTTAATCAATTCCCAGGTGTTCGGAGAACATAGGTATGACTTTGTTCTGTGGGTCACAGAGCCACAGACTTTTATGATTCACAATCTCGCCTTTTCAGAAGGTACACATTCTGACTCATGCCATAATAACAGAAGAAGAAAACAAAAGCATCTAGTCATATTTCCCGTGACAAATATCGAAAACATACTAGTGCATCCAAAACCCAGCTGGGGAATGGATTGTTAAATGCCAGGCTGCTGGCAAAGGTCGACTAGCCAGGTGTGACAAATAAATAAATATGAACAAGCAAATAAAATACGTCAATTTAAATTAGAATGGGTGGAGATTCCGCCTCAGTGGCGCGTCCTTTCTGCGGAACCCTGTGATGTCTTAATTTCACCAGGTTCTGGCCGAAATCCCATTTCCTGTTGAAAAATAAGATCGCCCCGCCCTTGTTTGCTTTTAGATGAGGTGGACTGGGTACTGAGTACACAGCAATATCTAGACAGGGTCACGCCTCAGTGTCATTAAAGTGTCTTTGGGGTAAATAAAGACACAACAGAAGCAACCTGGGATAAAATGAAGAAGCAAGACAACTTCCCTTTGGACCTCTGAAGGTTTCTTATCCCTCCTGATTAACTTGAAGCACATGTGGGTTTGGTCCCACCTAAGTGCTCTTAAATGGCATCCGTTCGTGAAATTATTTTCCGAGTATTTACTAGGTATTTAATAACATTCCTTCTGCACACTGTGCTGAAATGCAGCCTCAGTCCAAAGCAAGAATACATGTTTATAAGGAGCCGATTCCTTGTATTTGAACGTTTCGTTATATCAGCATGGAGTTGGTGCAAATGGCAGCATTCCTGATGTCCTGGAAAGCTAAGCTGAGATCTTAGTTTGCATGAGTTCTGCTCACTTTAGCAGTTGGACACAGGCAAAGGCTCGCTGCAGCTTTGCATTCAAGGTGTGGCGGGCCAACACCCCATTCCTTAGATTCCCGCTGGTTATTGTGTCACATGGGGAAAGGATTGGGGCCAAAGGGCAAAGGTCAGAGGCCTTTCAAGCTACAATTAGAGTGTGATTGGCTGGGCTGTCCCGTGTTAACAATGCACATATGTGAGCTTGTGAAGGAAGGAAAGGGAACGTGTCGTACATTTAAAATAATATACAGTGAAATGTTGTGCTATCTCGTGTGTCACTAGAAGACACAATGGGATATTTTCATTTGAATTGCAAATACGGTCCATGAAAACACACAGCAATAAGTGATAAGTTTCAGAGATCATTCACTAGAGAGTGGATGGTACACACTGTCAAGCAGTAATGAAAAAGGCATGAAATAAACAGTGATATCCGACTTCAAAAAGTGTACAAAAGAGGAAGAGTAACCCAGCGACGGTTTCCACGGTATTGGTGACTTCCTCGGCCGCCAAATGCATTGTCTTCAGTCTGCCGTGTGACTTAACAAGTGAATTACTAGTGTGCTGCCTGAGGAGGACCGTGTACCGAAGAATTCCAGCCAATCTCAGATGCCAAACTCTCAAAAAATGACAGGGGGGCAAAGCATTTCCTGGGGGTTGATGCCCCTGACCAGAACTGCATTTTTGGGGTGGGCAGGGAGGGATTGGTTCTGACAAATTTCAAGGGGGATTCAAACCCATAATTTCACAATGTAGCTACTTCCCCCCTAAAATAGTCCCAGCGACACCCCCGCCCCAGTTTCACTCAAAAAGAGAGATATATCCCACTTATGTAGCTGAAATAAAAAAAATCTAATAAAATCTTTAATAAAAAGGGACACATATGCTGGCTTCTATACAATTGAAGGTAAGCAGGACGGTGTCCTGTTAGTAGTGTACAGGGCCTGAAAAAACAAAATCTCCTTTAACCAAAATAAAAATCACATTCGGCCCCACCCAGTCTCATACACTTAATCCAGTCCACACTCGGCGCCACAGAGCTCTTCCCAAGTCTCTGGGTCTTAGTTCTTCTACACTGCCTCCCTTTCACAACTCTCTCCATCCAGAGACATGGAGACATAGGGTGTGGCCCCCACCAAAACCTGCCCGACGACAGTGTGGACTTGGGCATGCAGACACAGACCCCTCACGCACATTCCTGTGTTCAGAGCCCTCCGGGGCTCCTGGGAATGAGTCAGGTGAGGTCAGAGAGAATCCTGAGACAGTTTTTTTTCCTTCTCTTTTTCTCTGTTTGACCTAAATTGCCAGGAAGCAATATGGTCCCTCTTAGAGCAAATCTCACTCATTATAAACACATTTGTTACCTTCATGTGAGCAGCTAAGATATATTCTATATTTTCATTATATGTTCTTTTATTTGTTTTACAGTTTTTCACAGTTTCCCTGAAGCCCACTGGTTCACATACGTAATACGACCAACTATACAAAACTGCTGGGAAACTTTGTTTATCAACATTTTAAGGCATCTGTTTTCAGGAATAGAAAATATCATTGGCACATCCCTCTTAAGAACTGACTTCACATTCAATTTGCTAGATATAAAAGTGTGGTTTGTATACCCTAAAACAACAGACATCAATAATTAATTAAGCAAACAAATCCTTTAAATCCCACAATGTTCTGAATTCAGTATATTTCTTTTCTCTGCACTCAAACTTTAAAAGTGCTGAGTCAGCCTTCAAATGACTTTGACATCACTCGGTCTCCTAGCAACTGTCACACCAATCGTCTTAGTCATCTTTCAAGCTAAGCTGGCTGAGATTGGTAGTTTACCTTCCTATAGAGACTAATGAACTAATCTGGGCCCCTAAAGAAAGTGGACAAGCTGCCTCCGTAAATAAACAATCGTAATACATTACATTGTTAACCAAATCCCAGAGGTATCACGTGTGATATTTGTATATTTACTCATTAATGAGAGGACAAAGGGCAGGGACTTGTGGCTAACAGAAAAAAACGTACCCCTTTTGCAATTCATATGATCTGCTTTCTTACAAGAATGTTTTATTCAAACCAATGTGCAGCTGTACATATTTATTTAAATTTCCTTGCAGTACAATGGCTGCCGTTTCTGTCTGGAACTGTCACTCAAAGCCCAGGGTGACTGCATTCATTTATATTCCGCTCTTACTGGGATGAATATGTCATTCTGCCCATCAATTCATGATTCGCGTTTCCATGGCTAAGGTTGAAGCATCTTGGAAAGTGGGGGGAAATTGTAGGGGGGGGGGGAGGCGTGTCACTTAGCTCAGTTACACCAAACACTTGTATTTACTACAGCTCACACCTTGTTTTGAAGCTTTTTAAGCTATGAGCATATTTATGCTAATTGCTAACTGCAAAAAAAAAAAAAAAAAAAAAACCTCTCTGGGGGAACTTACAGTAACATAGCCAAAAAAAGCAGCCTGGCCTCCGTACGACATTCCACAGGTCCGCCAGCGAGATTATGGCGGGCGTCAGCTCAGCTGCAGTGTGGAGATTGGGCTGGAGAGCTGGCTATAGCATGAAGCACATTCTTATGGTGAACCCATCCCGAGCTTCTTTCTACTATGGATTAAGGAGCATTTTCCTTGCACTTTTTTGCTGATGCCCAATGCCCACAGCTGGTGGCGTAGAGCTTCCATGGCAAGCGGTCTGTAGCAGGTCTGTAGCAGGTATGTAGTAGGTCTTGCTGCAGCGCAGCATCATTTTCCTTAGCTAGAGATTCAGTGACCTAACAGGAAGTGGTTATGGGAAGGGGGGTGTGGCCATTAAGTGATGATGTCAGGTGACGATGAACCAATTCAGTCTCTTGCTCTCATTACTTAGAAAATATTCAGTTTGGTTTTCCACTCCTGCTCCCCTCCCCCCAGGAATACATCTCAGACCTTAGCATCCACCCATCTGTGTTGCACCTGATCCCCCACCCACCCCTGACGCAATACATTTAATTTTTTATTACTTTTACAAATCAATGTAGATTTTCGAGAAAATAAGGTCAGACATTTGGGGGTTAAAGGCTTTGTTCAGGGGCCCAACAGTGAAGTCACTCTGCTGACCCCAGGATGTGAACCAGCGACCATCCGATCACAGGCTCAGTGCCTTAACCCACTGAGTCACACACCACCCTGAAGCCCATGTTGTGTTCCACACCCTGACACCTAAACTCTCTCACCCTACCTTGATTCGGCTACGTTGGTGCCTTAAATATAGCGCCTGCTCCTTCCTGAGCTTCCTCGCCATCCTCTTCACGTGTTCGTGTTGGCTGTGCTCTAAGAAAAGCTATTCGATGCTGCTATTGCAAATCAAAAAGACACCCAGAGGACCTGCTATGCATTCCGCCATTGCAGTGCAGACTGTCACAGCTAAAGTGACGGCTGCCTTTGCACGCAGCTGATAATCATCACCTTGAAAACAAAATTCCCCTCATTCCCCCGCCGCTATGTGTGGTGATGTCAGATACTAGGGAGCACTTACTGTGTGATCCTGGCCTGGACCTGTATGGGAGCGTTCACCTGTAGAGATTTCAGTTCAGATAACTGCCGATCGGGGCTTGAAGGTGGACAAACAGCATTATTTCCACAGAAAAACCCTTTAAGTAGGAGAACATCAGGACAGACACTTCAGCAATGTTAGTGTGGCCAGTAAGTCAGGGACAAAAACATCGTACCAAAGATGATTATTTGTGAAGTTTGCCCATGGCATTTTGTAAGAGCATGTAAGGGCAAAATTTCGGGTGAAGGTTTCAAGAATCCTTCTTATACCCCTCTCTGGTGTACAAAACTATACAACGACCGAAGAGCAGTTTTTCTACAGTCAAGCCTCTTTATCATATGATACAGGATTAGGAACCAAATTTCAGTCAGTCCTCATGTAATCCAATGAAGAATTTTTGTTAAATTTCCAAAACTTACACTTGAAAATGCATCCCGTGGACTGAATTTGTGAAATTTGTTCTTCAGTTATCCATCCATCCAACTAAATATACAATAACAACTAATAACAACTATCTAACCAACAAGACCACAGCAGACACCCCCCCCCCCACCCTCTAACCAATGACTTCCAGAAGGATGTGGATCTCAACAACCTAAAGTCGGTCCATGTTTTTACTCTCTCCAAGCTCCCTGCCAGAGTCCACATTTTTGCTCCCTACCAGGAACTGGGAAAAGACAGCATTATGGGTCGACCCCCCAGGATGCGACCACCGGCATTGCATCTGGGAGTAAATCGATGACCATTTCACTCCTGACTGAGTTGGGGGAGGGGGGCACTGGGGACAGGGGGACCAGCTAACACAGTGTTAAGCTATATGCTCAAGGACTTGCTGTCACTCACGGTGGCACCGTAACACCACCAATTCAGTGTCTCCACAGCAGACTCCCTGTATCATACAATGGTCTTACCTGCTCTCATGTAACACATTCTGTTCATCAACCAAAAATGTCCAGTAGCAAAGTGTCACTCTACCAAGCAAAGCCAAACAAAAACCAGGAAAATGGCCAAAAAGCCTTTTACACTATTTTTACCATAGTGTTTTTCACAGTTTTTCTTATTTATTAATTATTTAATTTATTATTTTAATACTTATTTTATTACAGGTTTTCCTTTATATATTTATGCCTCTTTTGTGCTGTGTTGTATATTTTTCTACCTTTGTTGTATCCTGTGCTACTGGACAAAGAAATTTTCCCCCACGGGGACAAATAAACTTCCATTTTCCCTTATTATAAAACAAGAGAGGGACCGCTTAGTCTACAGAACTACATGAATGGATGGATGGATGGAAAATAACGCACCTTTCCCGATCACACCAGGGTCTAGACTACAACATAACAGCCCCATTTAACATGTAGCCAATTCTTAGCTAATTTGCATTCTTGTCCCATTTCTCTCCCAGAACAGGTGATTAATTAAAGGTTGACTTCCAAGCCCTTCTGAGGTCGGGGTGGGTGAGAGAGAGCACACCATACCACTCCATAGCACTCCATAGCACTCCACCATAGCCGAGTGCACGGCGCAAGCCAACTGCCATAGGAACACAGCAGGGAATCTATTTGCCAGAACGGGAACAACCAGATCAGTGCCTGAGATGTACAGTGAGCGCAGAGGGTGGCACAGGTCGATGATGCTGGATCCCTGCCAACGGTGTGATGCATCGGTCTATTAAACACACCTCAATTATGTAACTATTATGTACAAGTCAATGTACGTGACACAGGTAAATGTGACAGTATGGGATGGTCGCTTGATATGCGATGATCTTCCATACCCTATGCAGGGTCATGGGGGTCTGGAGCCTATCTCAGAAGTTATAGATGCAAGGCAGAGAAAAACCCAGGATGGGTCACCAACCCATCGCTGGGCACACTCACTCAACATTCACTCACGCACCATTCACTCACTCACCATTCACTCACGCTCATTCACTCACTCACCATTCACTCATGCACCATTCACTCACGCACCATTCACTCACGCACCATTCACTCACTCACCATTCACTCACGCACCATTCACTCACTCACCATTCACTCACATACCATTCACTCACACTTTCGGATAATTAGGCAACTCAAATTCACCTTAGCATGTTTTTGGGGAAACCAGAGTACCCAGCGGGAACATGACAACATGGGGAGAACATGCAAAACTTTACACATGTATAGGGATTCCACCCAAGCATTTACATACACACACACACACACATTTGTATTCATATCTATGTGGGGACTCTCCATTCAGTTCTATGGGCAAAACCCTAATCCCAACATGACGACCATAACCCCTACCCAGCTCTAACCTTAACCATAAGGTAAACATTCAGTCCCCAAAAAGTAGATATAAACATAATCCACACACACACACCATTAAGGTTACATAAAAGAGCAGTATAAGGAAATTCAGTAGCATATTTGCTTCATATATTATTCATACGACTCAAAGCGAAATTATATGCCATCTGCAGAGATTATTTTCATGTGGGTAAGTGCACACGGGCACACGGGCACATTTCCTTGTCCTGCATGAGTCTGCCTCGATTTTTCCCATGTTGCTGAGCAACATGGGGCTTGGCAAGCAGACTGAAAAAACATTCCCATCGCTCTTCTGCAATTTCACAACCTCCACGGCCACAAACGGGGAACAAGAAAACGTGACGATGGAGCAGCAGCAGACGATTCTGGGAGGGGGGCAATTATTGTTTTTACTTGAGAGGCACGCTGAGAATATCGCGCCTTTGCGGACTGACGGCCCGCCGCTTCAGCTCAGACTGCAGACTCCCCCTGACAGTCCTGCAGATTTTGATGGCAATAAAAATGTGGCAAATATTATTACTTGGTTTTGGCAAACAGAGAAACAGAAGGAAGCATGAAAAGTAATAACAGAAACTGCAGGGAGCTTTATCTGTGAAAACAACCTTTTTATGCATCTGCTACTTAGAGTTTATTTGTATTCTTGTGTTGTTATTAATAGTATCCATCCATCCGTCCATCCATCCATCCGTCCATCCATCCATCATCTTCCAAACACTTATACTGGTCTGGATTGCTGAGGGAACAAGGAACCTCTGCCTGGAATCAGAGAGCACAGGGCAGGGGGACACCCTGGATGGGATGCCAGTCCATCACAGGGCACAGGGCAGGGGGACACCCTTGACGGGATGCCAGTCCATCACAGGGCACAGGGCAGGGGGACACCCTTGACGGGATGCCAGTCCATCACAGGGCACAGGGCAGGGGGACACCCTTGACGGGATGCCAGTCCATCACAGGGCACAGGGC
>JAODJU010000029.1:145275-165754 GCA_026776725.1 Gnathonemus echidnorhynchus | reverse complement strand
GGCGGGGTCTACTGGCAAGGAAACAAGTTGGCCGGGGGGGGGGGGTTGGAAAGATGGCGGCAGATTGACCAACATTTAACCATTTCCATTTTTCTTAGAATTTTTTTTTTTTTTTTTTTTGAAGTTTCCCAACCCCTCCCAAAACCCCCAGCATTCCACAGCCCCTGGAATTAGGGTTTGGGAACCCCTAGTTTTTTCAGGATTTCTTGGTCAGCTCTGTGCTGTGAGGGCAGAGTCAGCATCAGGTGCACAGAGACTGGGGCGAAACTGCTCAGGCTCATCAGAGTGCTGAGTCAGACGGGCGATTCCCCATTGTGACGCAGAGAGAAGGACGGCCCCCTTTGGCCAAGGTCAGGCCGCTGTGACCGTCAAAGGCAGGGCCAGATCCAGGCGTGGGCAGACTAGACAGGAGCCTGGGGCCCGGTCAGCACAATGGGGCCCAGACAGAGTCTGTGTGTGTGTATGTGTGGTGTCATTACACTAAATCAGAAATAATTAAAAAAAGAAATCACTTTCCAAGTGAGGCTTTGCCGAGGGCCCCCAGAAAAAGTAGAGCTCACCCTGGCTGAAGGTCAAGCAGGATGAGGTCTAAACCCCTGTATGAAGGAGTTCCCCCTTTCACTGAAGGTGAGCAGGTCCTTCTTCCCTGGCTAAACATGGCTGCCTGCTCTTAGGGGGAAAAACCAGCAGCAGCCAACACGGGGCGCCATGGTGCTTAGAAAAGAGAGGTTCGGTCACTAGGACAGCTAGCGACTGATGTATATTCAATACACAGCTGGGTCAATGGCTTCATTTTTACTGCTGACTCAAACGACGTCATCATGCAGAACAGACTCATCTGACCAGCTAACAGTGACGTTCTTGAGAAACGTCACTTAAGAGCATTGTAAGTGCAAACGCATATGCATTTCTCAAACTAGATGCTTCAGATAAAAGCGTAAAATGTGCTGATTTCCCCATGTGACCCGCAGACACTTCTGATCAGTACAAAAGAGGAAGGCAGCAGTCGCGGTGTGGCGGGGGTCATGCAATGGAAGGGAAGCATCACAGAACGGGGAACCATGCGTTTATTTTTTCCAGAACAGGCCGCCTTACCTCATAGAACATTTCTCTCTCTCTCTCTCTCTCTCTCTCTCTCTCTCTCGCTCTCAAACAGCCACGCTTCACACTGACGTCTTTGGCCGGCAGGGTCAGTAATTACCCATAATGCTGCTGACCACTCAAAAAGCACCTCAGTCCTGGTAAATATTTTGGTTCAATCGTTAACTACATAACGAATTAACTGCAAAGTGTATAAAAGCTGTTTGCTGTCAAGTTTGTCACCGTTTTCCATCAGTCCATTTTCAAAGTCTGTTCTCCTGAGCTGATCCAGAACCTGCATCAGGAAGGCCAAAGCATCTCAGGTAGGAAGTCAGTCCATCGCAGGAGAAGCACATCCACGAACGTTTTACCTGAGTCTCACGTCTTCGCAACATGGGAGGAGACGAGGAAACATGGACTTTGTAGCTGGAAACCCAAGACGGGACTAAGAGGTGCAGCCATCAGCCTATGCTGAGATGTCACTGGGGCTCTTTTGGGGGGGGGGGGGGGCTTCAGTGTGTTCTCATTCATTTTCTTTCACTCCCCCCTAGAAAAGACCTACCCCCCTCCTTTATTATTTTCATAAATCTCTAGTGATGCTCCTGATTCCCATTTTTCAGAAACGTCGGATCCAGTCCCCACATAGAGGCCCCTTTTAGGACAGACAAGCAAATATTACTTAATATCTAAATTAAAATGGGGTCATCAGGTCCGAGTTTGGGCCTTACTGATTGGCACCTCGACACACGATGGTCTCAGATGGACCCTAACTCCATATAAGGATGAATGAGTCCCAAATATTTGCATATGTCAGCCAAAACATGAAACATGTCGTTCTCAGGTCTCGGAGTAACTAAAGTGGAGATATTTTACTCCCTGATGACTAACCGCTGCCCTTAAAGTGTCAGGCAGGGACATGGGGTATTTTTCAGAAACAACCACCGTTCCGCAGTTAAGCAGAGATACAAAGATGTAGCTGTTGTGGGAATCACCGAGGGGGTTGTGGCTGTGTTGAGGGGGTGGCACCATGGCATTCTGGGTTTATCTGCGACACCCTCCCCTGCCCCGCGGTTCAGATGAGGATCCCTACACACAACACAGACCTCTATTGGGTTCATCGCCATGGAGACGCTGAGCATTCTAAGTTTAGGGGGATTCTGAGTTTAGCTCTGACCCCCGCCATGCCCTGTAGTTCAGACTAGGACGCCTGGAGCCAACAAAGAGGCATATGTTGCTCATCGTCATGGAGATGGTGTTGCCAGCTAAACACCAGGGCCGGGTGACGGGCTGTGGGTGTAACTCACGGCCCCATGAGATCATCCGGTAGCAAGGAAGGGAGGCGGCTTGTTTGCTGAGGTGGCTGATCATAACTACCACCTTATAAGCAGGCCCATTAGGCCCTGGTACAAGCCAATGTGCTTCCTGCCCCCTTCCGCACACCCTCTCCCCACCCCCACCCATATATAAGTGCCAACCCTGCCACTGGTGAGGCAGAATGCCATTCAGAGAGGTGAGAAGCTGCTAAGCTATAAATAAAATGACTTGGCAGCAGTGTCATGATCCAACCACAGGGGCGGCAGTAGTGAGCAGTGACAGCCTTACCCACCGGAGGGTGCCAAGCTCACCTATAGCTCCTAGGAAACTGAGAGTCTATTTTTATACTGTGAATTAAAAAAATTGTCTTCCAGTAGAGAGAAAAATGTATAGTGTCCATATATAGAAAGCACAGGTCTCAAATGTATTTGTCTTATACATGTTACAGACTCCTGATCTGCTGGCAGCCAATAGGGCTTAATGATCATGGTCAGGTGACCAGGTTGCTGGGGAGAGTTTGATGCAGATGATGCATTGGAGCAGACATGTGGAGGCGAAACTCGGCCTGCCTCATCATAGTGTCCCTTTATCCTGTTTCACGTTCTCCATGGAGACGCAGAGAGAGTAATTTCACCAACATGACCCGAGAGGGAGTATCACATGAGAGTGTCAGGTGGAATGAATGCACTAGAAGAGAACTGTATGGAGGTTTGGGCTTTGGCACATTAACTTTGAGGGCCCCTTGGCCAATGGGAACTCTCCCGACAAGACGTGGTGGCTGGACACCCTCGGGAAATAAGCGGAGGAAGACGGGGCTGCGGGGGTGCCCCTTTCCCTGAGGATTCAGCTGAGTCACTGAGATCCTGCCCAGGCCTGACTTCAGGCCCTGGAAGATTCCGGAACTGCTGGCTCTGGAACTGCTGAGTAGTCCTTGAGGGAGGTAGAGATAGAGTTGGAGAGACACCTCCCTGTACAGCCATGACTCAGAGTGAGGCTGTGTAACCAGTAAGAGAGCACTGATCGGTGAATAACCAATGAAAGAGCAATGATCGGTGAATAACCAATGAGAGAGCACTGATTGCTGAATAACCAATGAGAGAGCACTGATTGCTGAATAACCAACAGGGACATGGACCAGGGGAGATCAAACCTGACTCAGAAACAAACTAAGGCACATCTGTCAGATTGACACAAGAGACATTCATTCAGATTGAGGCCATCTCTCTCGGCCCACGATGATCAAAACGGTATTCCTCTTTGTGCCCACGTCGCCTCATTAATAATGGACCCCGCAACGTCAATAATCAGCATTTCGGACAGGCGGCAAAAGCGCTGGTTTCCCTGAGCAACAAAGTGTGGCCGTTTCCATGGCTACCAACACGCCGATCTTTGAAGGGGATGGAATTGCACTGAGCTGTCTTTCCTGATTCTCACAAGAGAGATACGGACACATAAGCAACAGTATTAGCAGCCCTTATTACACAGAAAACACTGCTTACATACCTTATAGTCTGAATTACACCTTTAGCAAAGCAAAACCCTACTGGGGGAAAACATACTATATAATATAATATCTGTGGTGCATTCCATCTCTGACGCTGATAACTTATATCTCCTTATATATAAAATTAGCAGCGTCAAAGATGGAATGCACCACAGATATTACTGTTATTGCATATTTTCTGGCCCACGCTACTATTGCCAGTTAACTCTGCTTTTCCAAGATAGTTACATATTCTACTTTCGGAACAGATAAAGGAAATGTCTGGTAACAAAGTCCATTTTTCAGGGGACATTCAGATGGTTCAGGAACCAAGCAGGAAGCAAACTAACAATGTGTAACTGTTTCCATGGTACAGACTATAAACTCTATTGTCAGATTCTCAGAAAAAGTGTGTGATAATTCGTAGATTATCCCAGCCAACACACCTTCAGGGGATATGAAAAGACACATTGCCCTATCAGTTAAAAAAAATAAATAGAAGAAGCCACACAAAAGAGCACAAGGAAAAGAGTAAAGTTTTATCGCTTATTCATCAAAGCAGGGAAGAGAAAACAAACATATCAAATATTCATGAGCATTTGCAGTTATCCATGTTTTTTTTTTTTCATTTTTTAAGTTCTAAATACAATACTGTGCTCCACTCTCACATAAACTCTTAAATTTGAAAAGAATATGAGACTTGAGGAAGCAATGAGAGGCCACGTTCCAAACAGGCCTCCTTTTGTGATGGGTAGGATGGCTGTTGTGGACTGTTTCTGATTTCCATAGGCAAGCGTCTGAACAGGGAGCGATTTGCATTAGAACACTGGACTGGGTTGGAGAGCAGCACGTTCGCTGAGGCCAGACTATGCAGAAAGTACTGCGTTTAAAGTTTATTTGACCTTTACACATTAACAAGCCAAAGGAAAGACTCTCCTGGCAGAGAATTAAACTGTTCTGTTCATTGGATAAGTTCAGACATCTACGTTTTCACTCTCTTTTATAAAACGGTCACATGGCACACTGAGTGCCCCCCCGCAACACTCGGCTGCGTTACAATATTGTGGGCGATCGAGGAGTGCAATTACCAATGCAGAACAGCTGGACACATTACGACTCCCCCCCCCCCTCGTGCATACATGGGCCCTCACGCACACCCACACACTTGAAATGAACAGTGTACCTAACCAGAAGGTTCTGTGAAGAATTATTTAAAAATAATTCAATCAATATAGGAGATTCCTAAATTTACCAGGTCATACAATTTTTTCCATATACTGCTTCCGGTTTGGACTTCCTTGCAGAGTGGCGCCCTCCGGAGGCCAGTCTTGGTATTGCATCGCAACACATTACACGTCACTGCAAAGGAAACATCTTGAGACTATCCCCCAGTTTGTATATTTTAAGAGCTGTAACATGTTCTGAATGTAAAGTCCTGCTGATGTCTCAACAGCAGCGTAGTCCCTGAAACTGATATATCTTTGAGGCTTCTGCAGTTTGCTTCTTGGAGATGCGTGCAAAACTTTAGTCACCACCCCAATCTGTGTAATTCTTCAAGGAGTCGGAAACGCTTCTCTGTGGAGCGCCGACACGGTCCGGTTCCTATAAAACCACAGTTACCGTGGTCTGGGAAGCCGTTGGTTCTGTTCAATTATTCATGACCTGAAGTGAAAAGAGCAGTAAGTAGCCAGACCAGGCAGGCAAAGGGGAGGATTTTCCTGACAGAAAGCAACGGCAACGCAGGTAGCAGACAGCAGGGATACGTCAGAAGCAGAAAGCCAGCTCACGGCAGGCACAAACTGAATGAGGGTAAGATAACCTCATTTTATTTGTATGGTGCTAGTGACAGCACACAGTGGACACACCTCTAAAAAGCCCCATTGAAGTCGGACAAAAACTAAACGAACTAAAACTCCATCTGCATTTCCTCCTTTTAACTATGAAATAAATATTAAATACTGTGGAACGGTTATTACGGTAACCCAATTTAAACCCTATATTAAAGATTTCACAGATCTGAGTGTAAAAAGTGACCATGCACGTTTTCCCCGATGTCACCAATTTTTATTCAGCTTCAGTGATGCAGAAATTTATTTTTGTTTTCTTTAGATCCGATTTAAATGCTGATAATGTATAGGACCGCTTTCGAAAAGAATTAACCGTCGTTCATTTCTGTGTCAGGTGAGTCGGCAGTCACGTGACAAACAGCCCATTCTTCGAGTTCGCCCCGAGGCTCCCAGGTGCCTCGCACTTTCTAATTTTGCCTTATTCCCACGACACAACTCCCACCCCGCTTTTGTCCCCAGTGGAGTCAAATGTTACCGTGGCCATCGCTCCAAGGCAGTAAGAGACAGAGGCGATGTGGGGAAATTACCCAGTGTACAGACTGAGTGACCGCCACATGGCAGATGTATAACCTGTAATCAACTAGCAGGTAATCGGTGAACAGAAAACATTTGGATAGCAGACTCATATACTCAGATGCAGTTGAAACTTGTGGAAAATGCGTTGAACGCTGCTGAGTTGCGCTGAAAATGCAAAGGGATTACTTTTAATAAAACTGCTTTTGAATTTATTGTATGTATTACTTTATTGGCACATGCAAATACATTATTTGAGCAGCCGTGTATATTTACAGTATAAGTAGAGTTGAACTGCCGCCAACCGGGACAACCGAAATGTAATATAAGAAAGTAGGTGAAAAGTGTCACGTCTGGCGGGTGAGCAAGCGGGCAAGCAGGCGAGTCCAGCCAGGAGTATAAGCAAACGGGTTTAATCGGGACAGACAGCAGGCAAACGGCAGGATACAGCACATCACACTACTTTACAATACAATGACGGATCTCTCGAACAGGGGAAGACGCGGACTGATATGCACAGGACAAGCTGAGGAAACGAGCAACAGGTGGGAATAATCAGGAGTCGACAGGAGGTAATGAGGGGGCGTGGCACACACGAGGAACGTTCGGAGCTGATCGTGACAAAAAGGTGGGTTTTCCATTTTAACACGGGTGGATGCTTGCTGAAGGCATTCAGGATGAGAACGTTCCTTGGCTGCATGTATCCTCCTAAGATTGAGGCCGAAAGAAAAAAAATGATACATAGGGTGTAAAAAAAAAAAAGTACACCTCCCCATATTTCCTGTCCCACCCAGCAATTTCTTAATGATGTAATGCTTTTTTAGCGTGAATGGCGCAGCGTGGATGTGTTACGCCCTCTTGTGGCGGTTTCTTAGTACTGCTTACCTGAGAGGCTCCAATTTACGAAATTGTTGCTGCGCATGACTTATAAATGCGCATAAACAAAATTTAAGAAGTGTGACGCAATTGCTCTGGAATTGACGTTTTGAGTTGTGCAAACCTGTTACAAAAAACATTCTTTGTTTTTTTTTTTGCATTATGTACTGCTGTGTCATTGCCGATCCCGGCTTTCAGTCGCGTCTCATCCTGCGTTTAACCCTTTGGAGTTAAACGGCACATCGTGTTGTTTTTTGGCGCCTTCTTCTATACGGTCCATTTCGCTTCCCTTCCCTACGTGTCTGTATGTTTCAGCGGGGTGCTCTCCACCTTCTTTTATATCCTCTGTGTAATTCCATGCCTTGTCTTGCTTTCTAATGATCTGGTTCTGGAAAGGTCTCTTCTCATAGGATGGGAGCCGTGCAACTTAGCTCTTGGCTGAGGGTGGAGGGTGTGGGGGCGATCATTTCTGTGTTGCCCCGCTCCTGTAAAACCCCAGCACCACCTCAGGTGAGCTCCACCCGCTACTGGCAGTTGCACTGGGCCCTTGCTATTGTGGGGCACTGATTTCGATCTGTGGAGCAAAGGGATGGGCCATACCTGCGGATCAGGTTTGGGCTTTGGCAGGTCTGACAGATGTAAATCAGCAAGTGGCAGATTCCAGCCAGAGGTGTCAGGCAACAGTGCTGTTTCAGGACTCAGTGAACCTGCTTTTCTCCATAACCTGCTACCTCAGCCAGGGCGAAAAAGACTCAGAAACCCATGGAGGATGATACTGTGCTTCTCTGATCTTACTCAATTCCCATTGGTGGCAGTGATCAACAGTGTACTGCAATCCCCACCCACTTCTCCTCTTGTCATGTATGTGATTGGTTGACAGTGCAGATGACATCACAAATCACAGAAAATGTCCTTGGATTTTTTTTTTCCTTAGTTGGAAACATGATGTTTTTTTAAATCACATTCATCATCTTGGGGCGGCATGGCAGCGCAGTGCTCTGCACTCACACCTCTGGGACTAGCGTTCAAGCTCCCGCCATTGCGACGGTGTGTGTGCAGTTTGCACGCTCCTCTCGTGTCGACGTCAGGTTTCCTTCAGGGACTTTGGTATCCCCCCCATAGTCCAAAAACATGCTGAGGTTAACCGGTGTTTCCAAATCACCCGCAGGCGTGAATGGTGAGTGAGTGAGGGTGAGTGAGTGAGGGTGAGTGAGTGGGGGTGAGTGAGTGAATGGTGTGTGAGTGAACGGTGCGTGAATATGTGCTGCAATGGGTTGCCGGCCCATCCTGAGTTGTTCTCTGGCTTGTGTCGATAAGCTCCAGATCCCCCCACCCCTGACCGATTAGGATAAGCTGTTACAGAAAATGGATGGATGGACATTCATCATCTGTCTTAATTTATGTTGTGTGGATTATACAAATTACACAAGGAAGCTTACTTGCATAATAGTAACAGATGTATTATGCAGGGAGGTCGGCTCAATCTTACCCTCACTCTACACTGAAGAAGGTGTGACAGCATGGATTAACTGGGGATACACATTCTGATGCATGGATTAACTGAGGATGCACATTCTGATGCAAGGCTGCGGCGAAATCCGCCAAACTTTCACTGCCCCTCCTTACCCAGCTGCCTTATTCTCACACATGAGTAAACATTTGTTGTGAACCAGCAGCCAATGGAAATCTGAGGTGGGCTTTGTGGTTTTTTCCTGCTCTGTTGTGGGTCAAGCCACAATGTTTATTTATAATCATGGCTGCAGACAAGCAAGGGCCCCTGAACCTCTCAGCATGTATGGTTTAGTGTTTTAATACTGAATATCATAATACTGTAGGGCAGCAAAGGAATCTGTGTACTTACACACAGTAGCAGGGGCTCTGGTAGAGATTTTGGGCCCCCAAGTCCAATCCAATTATGTGACTCAAGGGCCCTTGGAATTCTCTTAAGTTTACCCTCTTTACAAGGCCTCTGTGCTCTAGTTGAACAAGGTGCACTAACAATGCAAAGGTCATGGATTCTAAATCCCGGAGAGCACTTATAAATTGTAACCTTTCCCTCTGCTGTAAATTGCTTTAGATAAAAGTGTCATAAAAATATACAGGGTATTAGTAAATATGATATTATGTTTTGTCTTGCAGAATTTGTATTACGATTCTCTTTTTCTAAACACTAAACACCGATTAAGAATTTTAAAGCTATTTCTTTTGATTATAAACCATTAAAGGCGACGTATAATTCTAAGGTCCAACAGTAGCTCCGGTCGACACACTTGCGTGCAGACAGCCACTCCATTCCCAACACATCCGCTTCAGTCACACGGTCGCTGGCAGGGATTCCTGGCCCGATTCTCCGTGGGTGACAAAAGCATGTCTGAACGCAGACGGGGAGGTCTGGAGAATCCAGGGGAGGCAGACGACCGGAGAGGCAGTACCGCTCTCGCTCGCTCGCTCGCCCGCCTGCCACATCACCCGCTGGCGAGCTTCTTTGGCTCCTGCTCAAGTGAAACTCCGCTGTCAGGCTGCCAAAGGTGAATCAGTTGCCCTAATGTTTTCCTCAAGATCGTGCAGCTAGACAACATTCTGGCTACACCTAATCGCCATCAAAAGTTTACCCAGTCTTCAGTTTTATAAGCAATACATTTCCTATTCCATGTGCGATTGACCCTCAACCCCGCTCAGGATAATTGGTTGGCACATCTGTGGGAATTTTAATTGGCTACTCGTCGTTTGATTTACATTTAGTTTTGTAGTTTGGAAGTTTTTCTCCCAAGTATGAGCTGGAAGGTTCAACGGCAGTTCCTGCAATCCCTTCTCCCCAACTGGGCTAACGGATCCGCCGTTTGACTGTCGGTGCATTCCGAGGGGAACGAAGGCAGTAAGGCTGGGTGGGGGGCAAGGATGTGGGATGAAGCCCGGGGCTTCCGACATCCTCCGGGGGTGGGGGGACACAGAAGAACAATAGAGAGGTGAAGCAAACGTTGAGTGTTACGGATGCACTTCATGTGTCTCCGTATCTGATTTCAGGGAAGCAAGTCCCCCCCCCACCCCCCCAACTACAGTCAGAACCAACGGCCGGATTATGTTGATGGATGTGTGGTTAGCTCCTCTTCATAATAGACCTTTATGAGGTGGGGCTGGTCTTCCAGCCCCTCTTGACAGTTCCATTCTTCTGCGCACTACACCCACACGCGCAGCAAGGTGCATGACAACAACCAAAAAAAAAAGAGAGAACAATTCACTTTTCTTTTTTGCCCGACGAAGCAGAAGGTCTGACGGCCGCGTCGGGACGGCGGTGAGGCGGGATCGCGGCACGTCGCCTCTTGAGCAACTGAAACCACGGCTTGCCGCTACACGCCCGGCCCAGTCTCACTCACCCGCCCCACAGCCCCCGGCTCCCGCCCGCCCTGCTCCTTCTTGGCAGCTTCACGCCGAGATTCGGGTTCAGCCTGATTTTGTGTGTCAGTGGTTTTGGGGAATTATTTTCGGGACAGTGGTGGTCCTCGCCCCCCTGGTATTCTGCAGATAAGCCGGGAGAATTAGGAAGTGCTCTGCCCCCCCCCCCCAATCTGCTTTTCGAATTTAATACAATTTAACTGTCATTATCTGATGATTTAATGAGAAATAAGGACAGGTGCCTTTCAGCACGTCCCGTGTGGCTGAGAGTATAAATGTCAAACGGCTGCTGAAATGTCTAGAATATTCCCTCCCTCCACTGTGCGAGTCAGGTAAAGAAGCGCCTATGTCTCACAAAAAGGCCTTTTTAACACCACTCATAAAATCGGTCATGTCACAGCAGCGAGAGTCAGCTTGAAGTCACTTGCAGTCTACATGTTTAAAACTGTCATATTAAAAACAATCAGATTAAAAAAAAAAAAAAAAGCTGAGGAACGTTTTTTTTTTTCCCTGGTAAACCTTGTAACGACACCCAGATTCCCATATGCTCCCTGGACCCGAAACCTGGAGAACATTTTGCTTTTTATAGTGCTGCTGTACAGGAAGAACCCTGTTCTGTTTGTTCTATAAGAAACGCTGACAGATCCTGCCAGCACTATGAGCCCTCTGGTCTCAGAATCCACACCGTCCTGTAGCTGCAAAGCCGTGCTCCACGTGATTCTCCTTGGACCCGGCAGCATGGTTTAGCCTCCAGGACATGATCCAATTAGACAGAAGCCTGAACCAAACCCTCACCCTCATCTTTATAAAATGGAGAAATCAGTGCGATTTTCACTCTTTAACCTTCACCCTTCATTTGTTGATTTAAGAATCGAGATTCCTGTCATCTAGACCAGGCAACACATGGCTTCCACAAAATGTTGTTCATTCAGGGCTACCTGCAATTTGGGATGGAGTAAAAATAAGTTTAAGAAACATAAAACTAGACAAAGCATCTGCACATGATTCATACCTCTGACAGTCAGTCATACATCCAACAGAAAAACAAATAGACAATACATACACCTGCTACCATGCATACATACCACAGCCATGCAGATTACATATATACACGCATACATATTGCACAAGAAACAGCAATATGAACAAATATGTAGAGAGTATACATATATATGCACAAATCTGAGAGGGACTGTCTGTTGCTCTAAATGTCAATCATCGAGGTGAATATTAGTTTTCCAATGGTGATTTGACCCTGAACACATGAAACTCATAACCAGAGAGATAGATTTTAGTTAATTTAGTTAGTTAGTTAATTTTATCACCCAACCCCACCTTCAGCTCACTGTCCCGGTCTGGTTTGGGGGGGGGACCCGTCAGTTCACCTCCGAGAGCAAAAATAGCCTTGAGTCAGCTTGACACCCCGAAGTGAGTGACACGAGCAAGGTAAGAGTCACAGAAAAGGTTTGTCTGTAGACGGGGGAGGGGGGGGGCAGGGTGAAGGGGGAGGAACAGGCAGTTTGGATATTGTAGTGACTTCCAGCCAGACTGCACAGTCAGGCCCTCTATCTCACTTTCTCTCACAATCAAACGCCTTGACCCTCACGCACGCCGGGTGACACAGGACGAATCGGTGTCTGATTTTTGTTTAGGAGACTGGTCGATGGGGTCGTTTTTCTGCCGCGGTTGCACAGGTTTGGCCGTTTCCCGCTTTCAGACGAGTCCTGTGAGGTTTATGCTGGAGATGGAACCCCAACAGCAACCGCGAAAAACCATAATCCCCAAATCACCAAAGCTTTCCTTCTCATCAACTGGTGTTCCTGGACCTGTCACCCACAATTGTTTTTGCAGATATAGAATGACACAATCAGGGGTTTGTGGGTCGCTGAAGAGCCGTGTGAACACAGTGATCTGTTCATAAATGTCTGATCTCTGCGTTGATTTGTTTACGTGAGCAGCCAACGCCAAATCTCAGCCAATATGGCCGACATTGGGCTGATTCAAAGCACACAGATTCAGTGTTTCTGAAATCCTCAATCCTGCGGCAGTTTAGAACGAGGCACCGACCCGTTCTGAGACTGATCCCATGGAGTCCAGCCCTGGGTCTGATCCCACCACGCCTTGGCACATCCTCAGAAGGTGACCGGGCCCCAGGCCCACGCAGCTCTCTAACGACGCCAATAGTTTACGCATCTTTCTCTTCGCTAAAAGTGACCCTTTGTTTTGTTGTTTTTTAAGTGTGTGTGAAGGTTCATCTCTGTCGTTTTTGCCTCGGAATGTGGTACGTTCTGTTCGTCAGCATTCCAGACCGTACCGGCGAGGGGATGGGGGGGGGGTTCAAGCCTTCGTCTCCAGTCACCTGACAGTTTGGCAGTTTTCTGCTCACACCGACTCTGCTGTGATGGCACTGTGAGATCTCTGGGCCAGATCAGCGGTGAGAAGGACTGTTTTGGTGGAAAAGGTGCAGCCTTCCTCTAGAAGGGCATAAATATGGGCACTTCAAAGTGTCATCGCTGCCGGTGGAAAACATAATGGCCATCGTCAAAGCAGAAATGAATCGACAGCATCTATCCACTTGTCCTTTGCCTTTGACCTCCTTGGCATGACATTTTGAAAAAACCTGGACATAGAAACATGCTATATCCCTAAATGGTCAGACAGCCTGTTGTGTGTGTCAACACGCTGGAAATACATAAACAGTAAAATTATGCTAAAAACATACTTTATGGCTGTCTTCATGTTGTCCAGTTCTTTCCTGTCGATATTACTCTGTCGTGACAAAGTAAATAAAGAATGTGCTTGATTTTGTACACATGTTATGGTTTAATATGCTTTATTAGTAAAAATAAGAGCAAGACCAGTGGACGTTTTTCCAGAATGTCTGTGGTGACCTTTCACCTTTGCCCCAGAGGTTACCAGGCTTGATCTGATTGGATGACTGTGTCAGGTTGATTTCCCCTCAGCTGTTAACCGCGTGTCTGGCCTGATGCACCCCCCGCCTGCACAGCCATGTCGCACGTAGGGCGGACAGTGTCCCAGTATATTTCGCTGCCTGTCCTATGACAGCTTGTTTTGAGGGGAGCAGAACTACTGTTCCTTTGGGACAGGTCATCTTGGAGACAAGGAGTCAGAAAAAAATATCTTTTACTGTAAAGGGTTGCAGTGCCCGATTGTAGATTTCTGCTTTAAACAATTAACTTGCACCGCAAGTTCTTCCAGCTGGAGAACCTTGTTAATTCTGACTTCTGCTCAAATGCCACTTCTCTACAGCAGAGTAATTATTTTTTTTAATCACCTTGCACGTCTTCAGCTTGCACTAAATAAACCACACATAAGAAAGTAAATCATACCTCGATCTCAGCCCCCTCCCCCACAACCACTGCGTTAATCGCGGGTCACAGTCTGCAACGACCAGCTTTCACTTCTGATGGACAGCCTTCTATGGCTTCTTTACTACGGCACACAGCTGCCCCGTAACGTTGAACCAACCAGAGACAGCGTCTTTTCGCCGATGCCCTTCATGTCAGCAGGCTGCTTGGCACGGATCAGTGAGGACGGTATGCAATTAACACCCCACGGAAAAAAAAATCCTGTCCTAGCTTGTCAACTCGCATGAATAAAGTCAAAAACCTGTATGGGCAAGGAGACGAAATCAGAGCTCATTTGATTAAGCTGAAGTTTAAAGCGGGGAGATTTAGGCAGTAAATGATCTGTTAAACAAGGGTTAGCTTGGCAACGGGGGACGTCACACAGTCACAGCCTTAGATGTCATTGTTGCTCGAACACACTTCAGGGCGTTAATCGAGGTGTCTTTCCTGAATCGTCCCGCTTCAGGGATTTATTTAATTGTGACAGCGGCGAAGTAGTAACATGCAAAATATGTCTGGTTAAGCCGCAAGGTGTGCGTGCCAGCGGCTTTTCTCGTTCAGACGACACGAATGACTTGTTGTTTTGGTAACGTGGTGGAGGCGGCGGTAAACTGTGGTAAAGTGTGCGGTAAAGTGCATGCGAGCGGGGAGGACAGAGGTGTGAGGACAGCAAGGGGTTGAGGCTCCCCCCTCACATCCCGGCCTTCCTTTCCGATTTTGGCTTCTTACCTTTTTAACTTAGTTTCACTTAGCGGCTCAAAAGAGGTTTTCAAATGTATTACTCAAGATTACAGTAAAGTGAGTAAAGCTTGTATTGTATAAGAACAAATACTGTGTGGTAATAAATTTGATATTCAATGCATGAACCCAGGCACGCAACGCTGACAGATGTCTTCATTCGTCACTATGGCTGTCAGGGACGGCTCTGGCCTGGGTTTACTCGACCATTTTTCTGCAACTTTCTGGTGTTTTTCTTTTACCAGAAACAGGCTCGAAAAAAAAACCTTGTCACACCAGAGGTGGGTGGTGGTGGTTTGGGGGGTGGGGGGCGGTTGCTTATGAGCGATCGTTTAGTTCTTCCTGTGAGGAAATATGCAAAACAAAAATCTAAACTTCATAATAAAAGTCTCTTAGAAATCCAATATTGTTTATTTTATAACTGCTTTAAGTTTAGGACCTTTCTCAAAACAAATGAAAGTGTCCCAATACCACAGTATGAGAGCAAATGCCATGTATCAAGGATGGGGAGTTGCAAACGAAGGACTCCAGGAATTTGTCAGTTAATAAAAGGATAGTGAATCCAGGAAATGTCTTTAAAGATGTTTACATTTTACAAATGTTTTTTATTCTTTTATATGGGATATTGTCCTATTTGAGCATTTTATTTTTCCATTCTATTTGTTTCTGCATGCAGAAGCGTGTCGCTATTTTCTTTCTCAGAACTTTGACCAAAACACCAAAACAGGGGTTCAGTGAGGCGTGAACCTACCAGAGCCCTGATACCTACAGGGATGAAGGGTAACGTCTTCACTGATCTATGAAACCACAACAGACCGCAGCGAATCCCAAAACGGCCACAAACAGCGCTGACCTCATCGGGATTGAGAAGTAGTGCTCCTGAGCGTGCATGTGTGTGTCCAGTGGGGGGTGGGGAGGGCGGGGGGGGTGTTGCGGATATGGGCCATGGTGCCCTCTCCACCAGCACGACTGTTTGCACTGTAAGCATGGAGAAAACGGCAGATAACATCTTCCCAGCCAGCTCAAAAAACACATCCTCCCAGCATCCAGACTCAATTTTTGCTGCCTGGTGCATTTGTGACAGAGGTGATGAGAATTTGCCACAAATCAACCTCTTTGAATGCGAGACGTAGGGTTTTTGTTTGTTTTCCTAATGTCATTCTCTTAAGAGCAGGTGTTTTAATAGCAATGACATAATCAGCTCATGGTAATTGAATACCTGCATTCCAGTATTTCTTGTCTTTTGATCCAGCAGCAACAGGGCATTTCTGACTTTCCAAAGCGGCTTCCTTTTTAAAAAACTTAGCAGATACTTTTATCCAAAGTGACTTGAGAGAGAGAAAGAGAGAGAGAGAAAGAGAGAGGGAGAGAGAGAGAGAGGACCAGCTAGTCTATGTACCAGCTGGGAGTTAAGGGCCTTGAACCAATGACCTTCCCCTCACAAACACAGCGTTAACACACGACCTTCCCACTCGCCCTCATGAGCAGCACTTGTGCATTGCCGAGTCCAGGCCACCAGCTCCAAACAGCAGGTATACAGATACTGCCTCACTTTTGATTTCTCATTTTCGTTCGATCCGGATTGATCCAGTTTGCTAAAACTGCAAATTTCGAGAACTCCGCTTGGCGCTCCTGTCTCTTCTGACTCTGCGAGGATATCAGAGCATAAGAGCACACTACTGACCTGCTGCTCTACTGCCATGCAGCTGTTTTCGACGTGTCGCCATGGAAATTTAGCCAACAGTTATGTCCCATTAAGATGAAATAAAGTTACATGTTTTCATGGCAACATGCCCCGAGGTGTCTCCACTCATAAAGATGAGAGTTTGGATGTTTTGCAGTTAATTAACTCCGGGGCAGAGCTGGGCAGCTCTTTCTGGGTGGAGTTTGCTTGTTGTGTCCTTGTTTGCATCAGTTCTATGCATGTACCCCACCCACCTTATAAGGTATGAGTGAATCGGTGACAGTGACAGCAATGGATTGCTTTGAGGAAAAGGATTCTGTAAGTAGGCATAAGTTCAGTGGAAAAAAACAATTGTAAGAAAGAGGCAGCAGAGTTCTGGAAGGATATTGTCATTCTTTTCCGCATAGTGAGGAAAACTGGGAAACCCATCACTGCTATATATATCAAATTGTATGAGAAATCAAGTTATTCTTTATTTGTAGGGTTTCACAGCTGCATTATGAATCTAGCAGCTTAGAAACCCTGAAGTGTTTTATGGGTACATGGTGATCCCCTTGGCCTCTACACGGCTCCGGGACTTATATCCAGCCTGGAACCAGAAATTTGTTTTCCTCCTGCAGCAAGAATATAACCTACAAAACAAGAGTTATGTGCATGTTTATTTACAACACCTGTCTTCGGGAACCACAGAATGAAATTTGGTGATAATTCTCCAGCATTCTAACCTGCTTTGAAGAACTCAAGCCAGTTCAGGCAACAAAAAAAAAAAACAGTTAGAAACAAAACAGTCGCTGTTCATTTGTCATTCTCAGAAACAAATACCTGCTGACGGCCCGAGCCCATGTCCTGCACGCTTCCCGGTGGGCCAGGAGGAGTCCAGGATTTGCATCTCATTTCCATGGTGTCCCTGTCCTGTTTAGTCTGATTAAGGTATATAATGCAGGCAGGTAAAATGCTAACTGTCAGGTATTAAAGGAGGGCAAAATGGGGGGGTGGGGTGGGGGTTAGAGGGAGCAGGAGAAGACGTTTTCCCACACAAAACAGAAGTATCCCAAAAAGCAAACAGACAATCCAAACAGATAGAGATCACACAGCGTGAGGAACAGTTAACTGTTTAGTGGAAAGTTGGGATCATTATGCAGGCGAGTGCGAGAAAGAAACCCCATACTCTCTAGGCAGGAAGACAGCCTGGTTCAAACAGATACTGCTGTCACTCATCATTTACTGCATCTAATCTCTAATGGGGGGGTGTTTTTTTCGTCACACCACTGAAAATATCACGGCTACAAACAATGCAGGTCAGAGCCCATGTGATACCCTATGCAGGCTTCATGCCCCCCCCCCCGCCCCCATCTGAGAAAAAGTGAATTCAACTTGCTAAGTTAGCGCCCCCTCAGAATATGACGCCCTAGGCAGCCGCCTATGTCGCCAAATAGGACGATGGCACCGGCTACGACCTTCAGAAAGAATATCTGACACCCTGGCAAATTCCTCTGAGCTGGGCAGGGGAAGGCCGCCTCGTCTAAACAGGGCCAGGATCACGTGTGGATCACAGATGGCGGACCTCTGTCACCACCCTCTGAGGTAATGGCCGCCGTCTCAGCTTCAGCTGTGCAGATTCTACCCTGTGGCCTCCCCAGGAGCAAGAGCAGCATCGCTGTCTGTGTATTTGCGCATCACGCTGCCCTCATCCGGTCTCCAAGCAAACATCCTGGTTGTGCCAGGCAGATATGAAGCCTGCGGGGTTCACTTCGGACACACGAGGTCTCGCCACCATGCTGAACGTTACCCCCCCCCCCAGACTATGTTCAGGATACTTGTTTATTTTTCTTGGAGATAGAGATGCCTGCCAAGAAGTATTATTTGTGTACAGGTGTATTACAACGCATGACATTTCAGCAGATCTTATTTTCCACCTGAAAATACCACCAATTCCACCATGACTTTATTAATGTTTCAAAAAACTCAACACTTTTGACTTCTCTACAACGGACATTCAAGAGGTCTGTTTGCCCCCAGTCTAAAGATAACCATGTTGCTTTTTTTCCAGCTCACAGTTTGCGCATTCAGCAAAATGCATCAACGAAAATTAAACTTACACCTGAGCCATTTAAGCAGAACTCAATCAAATTCAAAAGATAAACCAAATTTAAAAAAAAAAAAAAGTTTTTGCACTCTACTTTCAACAAGCATGAGAACCTGTCCCCTGATATCCCTTAAGAAAGGGCCTTTCGACCTACGGGTTCACAAAGACATGTTGTAAATTGACCAAATGTTTGTTTGAGGGGGATTCA
Source organism: Gnathonemus echidnorhynchus (assembly GCA_026776725.1). Lineage (NCBI taxonomy): Eukaryota > Metazoa > Chordata > Actinopteri > Osteoglossiformes > Mormyridae > Gnathonemus > Gnathonemus echidnorhynchus. The sequence goes on along the minus strand of JAODJU010000029.1, from coordinate 147,164 downwards.
GCTCTGTCAGCTCGTGGCAAAACATGGCATAAGTGCTTTCGAATCACCCTGTTCCTCTTATCTGCTATCCTACGAATAAACGATAAACACTGACAGCCCCCCTAAAAGCAACAGGTGTCTGTGGGACCAGTAAACATGGCACAGCTAAGTGGACTGCAGGTCCACAGATCCAGAAGCTTCCTCATATCCTGCTGGTATCATCTCTAAAGCTGCTTAAGACTAAGGATCCTCTCAATTGCTTTTGTTCTCCTACATCTTCTCTGTTTCTTCTCCAAACTTGTGAGACTGAGCCCTGCATATGCCGGGACCACACAAAGAGAGACAACACATCATCATTTACATCTACAGTTAAATATCTTCATAAGCATGCATATGAGATAGATTTCATACACTATCAGGAAGAGCTGAAACCTTCATATGTTACATCAATAAAATGGCCACATTTTGCACCTCTGTGACATTGCAGTGAATAGGAATCCTGTATTAATCCTGTATTATCATGAACCTGCTCTCCCATACTGAAGGCAGTGTCCCAAGCCACATCAATAACACACCAAGGCATCTAGCATCGTGACATCATCCACTCCTACAGTGAACCAGCAAGAATCTTCACATTGTTTTAATCAACGATTCCCTAAACAAAGAGCACATACATGGAAACACACTACCGGGTCGGACCGCCAAACATTTTTATCCCTCTACTGCCAACACACCTTCTCCATCAACAGAGACTATTTTGATTCTCTTTTTCTTCATCCAACAGTGGAGAATATTGCTTGACTTCTGTGCTGTAGAGATCAGCTGCTGCTCCCTCACGAAAGCGCTGATCACTATAGACTTGTTATTGAAGCGAAACTGTAAATATTTCTTGGGAACTACTTTCCCTGCTGTACCCAGATGCTTTAGTCCCAACGTGTTGGTGTTGGCCAATGCATGAACATGTATAGAGCAGTGTTTCTGAACCCGGTCCTTACCCAGAACTGGGAGGGAGCAAAAATGTGGACTGAACTGGGGTCCTCCAGGACCGGATTGAGAAACACTGGTATAGAGGATCACCCCTTTTTCCGTTCCTTGTCCTCTTAAAACACACACACAGACATACACACACAAACACACATGCACACACACACATGATCTTCCAGCTCTGCCAGTGAGAGGGTGTGGTCACAGTTTCTCTGGCTTCTGATCTACTGTGGCTTCAAGCTGCACCATCGAGTTCCTAACCTTTGGACAATCATTCTGAAGTGGCCCTCGCTTGCAGAACGTGTTGATTATTCAGGTACACTTTAATGCATAGGGTTACGTTGGCTGAAGCCCAAGGGCTTCCGCTAAAAAGGGGGGGCCACTAGTCTGAAACTTTTACCATCGCCACCCCCCAATTATCAAAGAAAAGAGCAGGAGGGGCTCCGGTGCCTTAAATAGGGGCCCCCAGCAATGATAATATGCCTCTATGTTTAGTACATATCTTACGCGGGGGAGGGGGGGTGTCGAAGGCTGAAAAATCATTTATAGCGCTATGGCTTTCCAAGGTGATGATGGTGATGGCCCATCCTGGGTGTCCGTCGCCTCATGTCGTCAGCATCCCAGGACAAGCTCCAGGTGACTGTGAACATAACTGGATAAGCAGAAATTGAGAACAGATGGATATATTCCAATGTAGGGCTCGTTCATCCAGTTATTCTCCCACTTACACTGGTTCGTTTGGTCAATCAAGTTCATGAAAAGCATGTTTTACCGATTCTTCAAAGCTTCTTAGCAAATAGGTGATTGTTTATCAGCGCATTAGTCAACGAATTGTAACAATGCATTACACTATTACACTGAAGGATAAATCTTGAAGTTGAGCATTAAGGAGGTTGAGGTCCAGGGGGTCGTATTGTTTGGTTTTG
>JAODJU010000029.1:105388-126957 GCA_026776725.1 Gnathonemus echidnorhynchus | reverse complement strand
GGGGGGGGGGGGGGGGGGCGGGGGGAGACATATTAGCTTCTCGGTCCTAAATTGTTGGTAATCAAGTTTTTTTTGCAGGTACAAAGAGGCTGACCAAAATGAATCAGGGAAATGTTAATGCTTAAAACAAACACTCAGAACTAAAATCACATTGAAGAAACAAAAATTCTGCGACACTCATCGAGGCCAAAGAACGCTGCAGGAACAGTTTAGCGACTTACCTGCCCAAAGGCCCCACTGCCACGGTACAGTTGCCTCCCAAGGTGAGGTTGCCGCCTTTTGTGAAAGCGTCAATGGCCCTCCTGTGATTCAAGATGATGACCAGGTCTGAAACCTTAGGGAGGAAGGAGAAATCTTAGGGCAAACAAATTCCAACAGAAATTCAGAAATGAACACAAAATTTCAGCAGATTCATAAAATCAAGGACAGTTTAGCAGGTGTTCTATTCTCTAGAAATAATCCCATACTGAAGGCGGAGACTATTATCTTAAACCAGATTTTTCTCTGAACAAAATGATCCTCCATAGTCATTATAAAATAAAAACTGGACTTCAAATAACCCCTTCTGTTATTTCATACTCATCCAGTACCAGTTCCATGCAATAATGCAAGTGATCCAACAACGTGTATACTTTCCGCCCAAAACAATGACTGCATGTATATTCCAGTTAAGAATTTCTCTTGTTGCATGGCAACGTCCCCCCCCCCTTTTTGGATATATAAACAAGGGCTGCAAATGTTCTCACTGGTCTGTTGGCTTCAGTGACAAATAGAACAAAGTATTTGCCAGAATTTACTATAATGAGAAAGTCTTGTATCTTTTGAGGATGTGTCAGCCCAGAGAAAGGGAAGGCAAGAAAGAGAGAAAGTGTACCAAAGAACCCACAGCTTAGATATCACATGACATCCACTGAGGTGGATTAAAATGTATAAAACAGGTTGGTCTGAGAACGCTGTTTTAACTAATTCCAGTACACTCACTCAACTCTGAAAGAAATAGGGTCGCATTAGCTTACTATTATTGTAATAACAGAATATAGAAAAATAAACTTGTCATCTATAGAAATTAAAATATCCTAATCTTCCAATATGCTACTTCTGGACAAGGTTAGGGGGGTGGGATCGTGAAGCCCATCTCAGGCAGCATAGGGCACGATGATCAGCAGGTAAGTGTTCAAACATTCCTGAAGGTTCAAGTGTCTGGATTGGCTGTGGAGCAGCGCCATTGGGCATATCCTAGGCTGCACGGCAGCCAAACTATTTCAAAACTGGAAGATAGATTATACATGCTCCAGTTAAATGCTTGACGCAACTGACGATTCAAGAAATATTTCAAGCGGGACAACATTGTGAGTTTGGCATCATGATACATATGCAGAGCACCGAAAAGGCATGAGAATACCGAAGCATAAAAGCAGGAGCCAAGCTAAACCAAACATTAATGTAATCTAATAGAAGGAAGCATGACAATTAGGTCATCTGTCAAACAAATGGTAAGTCAATGCAGACCTAACCAATACTACTACCAGGTTCCAGAAAAGTTTGCAAATTTCAGCTGTGTTATAATATAGGTGAAATAAAGATTTAAGAAGATTTGCATATATGGGGCTTTGTCTCTATGTCTTTAAACTGACGCCTGTGCAGGACGGATCTGAAGGTACTCAAATGCTACTTCAAAATGTTTTCAAAATATTGACAAAATATCGACCAGACTCCACAAACGCGAATCGGGTTCCAATGCTTCGACATTTCATGTCTGACGGATAATCTGGAAAACAATGCAGCTAGTCATGTGACCAATATGATTAGGCAAAGGGCGTTTATTTGTGATAACGAAAGGCAGGCTTGAGTGGCATTAACAGCACTGCAGATGCAGTGCCACTGCTTTTGTCGGGATCCAAAAATAGAGGACTGCAAATTTCATTGCCTCCTGAAGACTGGTGGCAAAGGGATGCCAAGATGACCACTATTCTCACACTGCTGTATAAGCTACCATGACGGGGAAAGAAAACTAAAAGAATCACAGTAGCGTGTCCCAGCATGCAATGTGGCACTGTACCAAAGCTTTGTGGGCCATTATGAAAGGATAATCCCAATTTTGTAAGTACAAGATTTTTTACAGTGAGAAATCACTTGTTCCGGAAAGCTGCCACTTTAGGCATAAATAAGTCTTAAACATTTACACATGCCCCCTAGTTTGTAAAAATTAAGCCATGAATAGTGAAAAACTGTGAAAGTGTGTTTGAAAAGTAGTCAAGCTACAAAAATTCTATGCATTGCCACCCCCCATCACTCTCAGTTTATAGCTGAAATTCTACAAATTGTAACAGCAAAACAGTATCCGGCGTGTCACCCTAGCCTTGAAGGCATATAAATCTTATCGACGATCTTAAGCTTTTTTTGTTGCACAAGTGGTTGCCTGAATTAACTGTAATTTTAGCCAATATAAAGAGCCAGCCACTAGAATCCTGCCAAACAGAATGTGTGTGAAAACTGCACAGGTATCCAAAATAATGCTCCCTTTGATTTTTTGGGGAATTTTAATTACAAAAGGACTCAGTTATTTATGGGTTAACCATTTAACAGCTAAGAAAAAGTTGATTAATGGGAATAGCTTAGATTTGTATTTCACCTTAATTTAAAATGGGGAAACACTCATTTGTACAATACGCAAGGTCTGAAGGAGTTTTTGTAAGCTAAATGCTCATATTTTAAGACGTTAAAATTAAGTTAGAAGATTCCTTTTTCTAAAGCATTGAAATAATGATCTGAGATTTACTGCAATAGCAACAAAGACTTCAAATGACAGTAACATAAAGGATATACCATGGATATCAGGAAGAAAATGCCTGCAACAGGTGGATCATAGTTTTCCAGCTTACCTCAACGCCAATCTCAAACCCTCCTCCAAGGCCTGCGATTCCAATAGCAGAGGGAGCAGACCAGCCTAAAGTGAATGAAATATTTTAAATACTCAGTAAATGACAACGTATTGAGGAAAAATTATTCAATTCCAGGCCCTTCAGGGAATGTATTTTGTTAAATGCGGTCTACTAAAGAAATTCAAAATTTGAAATCAAGAATTCTGTGAATGAATGGAAATCTGATGGTTTAAACAAGCTCCAAAATAAAATCTCAGATTCTGCACATTAATAAAATAAAAAGACAGCAAAACACACACACAGTTGATCTTTCCAGCATATCAGCCCTTCAATGACTAATGTTTTGCAGAGGACTGACTTTTGACTCGCTTCCAGGTCTGGGCATTTCTCTGCCAGACAACAGTAAGATACTCCCATGATTTTTAGAGATCTTTATTTTAAAAAGATACATCACTTAATTTTTATAATTTAACTAAGGGTTACATTAAGTATTAACTGACCATTTCCCACCAACGTGGTGTCCAAAACACACAAGTTCATTGCTTTGAACACTAAGACTTACCCATTTCTGCAGCATATCCAAAACCAACAAAAAATAAATGACTAAGCAATTTGGGGAAAAGTAGTAAGTGTATAGCAAGGACCTGGAATGGCAGTAGTTACATGTATAAAGCTGGACTTAATGAAACTAAATGACATGTTTAAAAAAGATGTATCATTTGTATGTTAACCCCTTCCTTAAACAGACATGGCATTTTTAACTATGTTATTCACCTTATACCATAAGGCAATAAAGTAATATATCTCAAATATTACAACGACAAAGAAGTGTTCAACATTTCAATTTTCCTCAAATTACTCTTCCAAATTGCCCCCTTTTGCTTCGATGACAGCACTGCAGACTCTTGGCATTCTTTCAACCAGCTTCCTGTGGCAGCCACCCATAATGCTTCAACTGCCCTCAAAGTTCTGGGCACAAGTTGTGGGGGGGGGGTGCTCACTTACGTCCATCTGAAAGCCGAGCCACCACGATTCCGCTGCCACCCCGCGCTGTGATCATAAACCCCGCCTTGATAACTGATATGATGGCCAGACCTTGTGCTTTGGCGATCACATGAGCTTCAGGAGAAACAGCAAGGAGCAGATCACAAAGTCATCCAGGGAAAATCTAATGAGTACAAAGACCATTCTTATCCTCTCAGTACCATTTTACCATTTTTAACTAAACATGCTACAACCACATTCTTAGGAAACTTACAGTAACAGCATATTCTTTAACGGGCAGTACATATCTACACCTGCACCTACATATTCAGACACTATTGTCTGGAATCTTTAGTCAGGCATAGACAAGGCCTGTTGTCTCACATTCACCATTAAGTTATCAACATAATTTCCAGACTAGACAGTTGGGTAGAATGCACAGAGAGAAAACACAGCTGTGGGGCTCGTACATGCGTTACTGGGAGAAAGAGAACAGGTATTGCCAGGCCCAACTTTAGCAACCAAAACAACCTGCAAGGACAGATCCTTGGGAGAGAGCAGTCTCATCAACATGCAAGCGTGACATCAGATGACAGAAATGCTCCACATCGTATGCCAGGAATGGGCGCAATCCCGGTGACAGACGGCCACGTTAGCACCGAGTCGGTGACTGAGGACGCTGCCTATTAACCCATTCACAGCGAACACGGTAAGGCCGTCAATAACGTACGAGGGATGAGCTTGTCAGGTCCAGCTCGGTTGGATATCTCTGTGAATTCCCGCAGGATTTTGGCAGCCTTCTTGGCCTCAGACCTTAGGTTGGACGGTATGGGATTATTCACTAGAAGAGAGAGAGAGAGAAAAAGTTTAATAAATTTCTTTACATTGTAATTTTACTATTAGATTCAGCTTATCAGAACAAATAACCAATCACCACTTTCACAAGGATACTAGGTACCAAATTTTAATCAAAGAAATTAAATTTTAAATGAAATAAAAAAAAAAATTAAAAATAAAAATGCACTGAAGTTATCCATCAAAATGTTATGATTTTTCAATAGTTTCATCATTGGTAAATTTCACCTTTTCTGATAGAAGCCTACAAAAACCCACTAAATTAGATACCAAAATAAAGCTTAATTTAGGTTTTCCAGATTTGTACTGTCCCAGTAAAAAAAAAAAAAAAAAAAAAAATGACAATGGAAGAAACACACCATGGGAATGAAGTGAGGCTGCCACTCATCAGGCTAATACTACCACAATAGTCATCTCAAAACCAATTAAAGATAGGCTTTAAATATAGCGTCTGTTTGGGACTTTATCAAACCTAACCCAAGCCAATTTTGAGTCCGGTACTTACTGATATTACTGTAACCAAACTATAAAGCATTTCACATTCCTTTCCACTGGTGCATTAAAAAGCATGCACATGCATTAAACTACCTAAATAATCCTACCACTTTTAGGTTCATAAGTATTACAATAAAATATATATCAAACAAAAGCAGAAACACCAATTTCATACAAACTGATTAAAATCAGGAAAGGAGGCAGTGGTTGATTTTCATTAAAATAGACTTCACTTAAGTGCTAAAGTAACATATAATATGGACATTTAGCCCAAATACCAAAGCTATTCTGACCCGGAAAACATTTACATTTTTGCTGAAAAATAAATCAAAAATACAGAAGTAGTGACAACTTTGTGTCAAGTCAAAAAGTTTCCAGAGACCTGTTTGGATAGATAACAGCAGAGAGCAATACGAGTTGTTCTTGGCCATGTGCCATTCTTTTTTGTGGTTACCTCAGGGAGGTGTTTAAAAAAAAAAAAAAAAAAAAAAAAAAAAAAAAGAGTCACTTTTGAAGCAGCCTCCCCAGTTCAAGAAAAACCTGTAACGTAATGTCAGCAGAACAATACTCAATCACGCTCAGAAAGACACTTGAAATCATAATGTCCGGGTTGCACCAATTAAAGTATTTTGATTGAGGTGTACAATTCTGGCTTCATCAGGATGGTTTCACCATAAAACTAACCCATGCACCGAAAGGCAAATAAGTTAACAGGTCAAAAAACTCAACTCTGGCATTAATAAGGTCTTACATATCCAAACTATTTTATTTTTAACCTGATAAAATTACCACAAAGCAGGGTGCGATGAAAGGGGCGGGGCATGACATCTATACCTTTAATTTTTTATTTAACTAGACATAGCAGTGCATAACTGATTTAAGCATGTTTAAGGGGTGCCATAATGAGCTGTCATGATACTCCATACGTCTGTCAACATAAGTGTCAATATAGGACTGGTTCAATTACACATGAATGACCTATAACTAAATCTTTTGAAAGAGCGGAAAAAAATGGCACAACAAAATAAGAATTAATCTCCATCATTGAAAGCTTTCCAAGAAGTTTTAGCACTCAAATTCAGTAGTTGTTATATCCTAGAGGTATGTTTTCCATAAATATAGGCTTAACATGTTGTATTTAAGTGTAATCAGCATACAGCTAGTTATTCATATTTAATCCCAATTCCCATGAGTTAATGTTACTAAAACTGGTTAACTGACAGGAAGCAGCCAGTAGTTATTAGAGGCACAATGTCACAGTGGGCCTGCGTTCATAGTGGGGTACTGCAGGGTTCAATTTTAGGATCACTATTATTTACATTAATAATATTGACACCAATACATATAGTAAACTGGTTAAATCTGAAGATGACACCAAGGTGGGTTGGTGTAGCAGATACTGATCTAGCAGCGGAGAGGCTATAATGGGATCTGGATTTAATTAGCGACTGGGCTGATACCTAGCAGATGAAATTTAACTGATGCCTTGTCTACACGTACACATTTAAAACTGTTTTTCCTCCTCCATTTAAAAAAAAAAAAAATCCCCGTCCACACGAACATTGTCTTCTAAAAAATTTCCATCCACATGAAACCATTAAAATGCGCTGTCAAAAGCATGCCAAAACAACAGGCGGCATTATAACTAACTGCACTGCCATGTTAGCCAATCAGAAGCCTAATTGCCGGTCCTGTTAAGTTGAAAACCATGGCGCACATTCCGACGCCCGTGTTGATCAATATAATGTGAGTGTGACTCAACATTTATCTGTTCAGACGTAAGAAGTCCTGTCAGCAAGGTTAGCACAAGCACTATATCGGCTAAGACCGCCATTGCTCACACTCGCCTAATGTATACAGCAAACAGCGCACAATCTGACGTTGAGCCAAAAAACTCTGTTTTCCCTGTCTACATGTCGACGCTGAAAACGGAGTTTCTTAAAATCTTCACCCTGGATGGAGTTTTGCAAAAGCTCCGTTTTCAGTGACCCGAGACGCCGTTTACGTGTGGACAAGAGCCCAAGACATATAGAAAAACGTACGTTTTAAAATATACCCGTGTATGTGTGGACAAGGCAATAGATAAATGTAAGGTAATCCATGCAGGGAGCAGAAGTATAAAGTACAGATATTTTATGGGTTCCACTGAAATAAAGGTAGCTGATTATGAGAAAGATCTCAGTATGTTTGTTGATGCTTCCATGTCCCACTCTCGCCAGTGTGGGGAAGCAATAAAAAAGGCCAATAGAATGTTGGGTTAAACTCCACACACCTAGAGATGCAAGTCAAGGGAAGTGATGCTATGATTATATAATTCCTTGGTAAGACCCCACCTAGAATAGTGTGTGCAGGTTTGGTCACCATACCTTAACATTGCTACCTTGGAATAGGTGCAACGTAGAGCTACGAGAACGATTCCTGGTCTTAGAGGAATGTCTTATGAGGAGAGGTTAGCTGAGCTGAATCTGTTTAGCCTCAAAAGAAAGGAGACTAAGGGGGGACATGATCCAGGTATACAAGATTCTAACAGGTCTGGATGCTGTTCAGCCAAATGGCTATTTCAATATTAGTTTAAATACTAGAACTTGTGGCCATAAGTGGAAAGCAGTGGGAAAACATTTTAAAACGAATTTGAGGAACGTGTAAAGTATGGAATAATCTTCCTACTAGTGTAGCGAAAGCTAAAACCCTGGGTTCCTTTAAATCAGAGCTAGATAAGATTTTAATAACTCTGAGCTATTAGTCAAGTTCTCCCCAAACGAGCTTGATGGGCCGAATGGCCTCCTCTCGTTCGTAAATGTATGTTCTTAAAGAAGCATACAAGGCATATAGAAAAGAGTTACAACAATATGCCACCTTATACACTTGCAGAAAATGTCCATCAGATCTACCTTTAGTAGAGTGGCATTCCAGTAAATGGCTCCCAGCCTCCCACCCAATTACGCACCGTGCATCTCTGCTTGAAAAATGGCAACTGGCTTGCAGAGGCAGGCACTGTCCGACAGCCTTTACACTCTGACACAGGTATAGATACGTTCCATCAGCCAACAACTCCTAACATAAACAAGCAGGGCAGAAATAAGATATACAAAAGTTATTTTTAGTAACCATAATAATCTTCTCTTCCTTTCTAGCTTGTGAATTTACTGATGAAAGTGTCCGCTAGGGCTTCAAAAGCCCAACAGATGTATACATTGTTGATCTGGTAATGCAAGTGCAGAAATCAAAACAAAACACCAAATTTTCAGATAAAGATCAAGATCGCATATCTAACCAGTTTAGCCTATTCCTGTCAGCAACACTTGTGGTACATTAGATTAGTTGTTCGGTTGATGATTTTGTTTTTTGGGGGGGGTGGGGGACTCATTCCTTTTAAGCAGTTGGATGGGTCATTCCACGTCAAATCACCACACTTTCGGACCTCATCGTCACAAATTTTAACGAAACTTGGCATGCTGATTTGGTCACATGAGTAACTCATGAAACTGAAACTGGGCATGTCTGGGATCAGTATTGAGGGAGATTTAAGCGAACAGAGTTTTAACTTTTGACTGGCTATACAGTATTTCCCTTAATGTAAACTGTACATAAGTGGTCCTTATATTGTTTTAAAGCTATTGTCCAGCTCTATAGATTGAACAAATAACATGCCATCCCCATTTGAATAAACTACTATGTAATAACTGATTAAATTTAAAATTTAATAACAAAAAACCTATATTTCAAAATTGACCAATTCTTTACTAAAGCTAGCTCATAATATCATGAAGCCTTTGGTTTTTAAGTTGTTGCTGAGATATCTTAACTTAAATGTAGCGTCACAGGGTTTCATATCACTAATGGGCCTTTTTAATGGCAGCCACACTGACATGAAATAGTATAACAAGTACAGGTGTAAGTAATAACATTAAGGTTACAAATATGCTACAATGAAATTTAATGGAAGCTTCATTAATGCCATTGCAGGCACCTGTACTTGTCATACCATTGAAAAGGCCCACATGGCTAGTAAATATGGCTAATAAATGCACTGCATTCAGAGCTGAGTGAGGTGTGCAAATCGGTCCAGTGTTAGTGCTCACTGAGGGAATCACTCGACTTTGCAAGCATCAAAGGTTATGTCATGGCTGCATAGTAAAAAAAAAAAAAAAAAAAAATCAATTTTGAAATTCAGGTTTTTTGTTATTGATTTTAAGATTTTAATCAGATATTATAGTGATTATTCAAATGGGGGTGGCATATTATTTGTTCAATCTATAGAGCTGGACAATATCTTTAAAACAATATGAGGACCACTTCTGTGCAGCTTACATTAAGGTAAATATAGCCAAAGTCATAGCCCACCCCCAAAAAAAAAAAAAAAGTTAAAAATTTCCCTCAATATTGATCTAAGACTCGCCCCATTTCAGTTTCATGTGTTATTTACGTGACCAAGTAAGCATGCAAAGTTTCGTTAAAATCCGTGACGATGAGGTCCAAAAGTGTGATGATTTGACATGGAATGACCCAGATACATTACTGTAGAGACTGGAACTATAAACCATCACACCACCTACAGGCTACTAAGGCAGTTAAAGGAAGTCAAGTGAAGGACAGACAAAAAGCAAAAATATAGCTGGATACAGGAGTTGCTTATCAAAACAATCTTGTTTTCATAAAGCCAAAACCAACACTATGAAAAAGCAATTGGTTGTAAATCAACATCAGACATTAAAGGCTAAGTACCAATCTTCCTGTACAGTGAGGTTCCTCATTTTTATGTCACTGAATAAATAACAGTCTGAGTTTACTATGGGAATACAATTTCTATCATTAATACTGTACAAATAATTGCAGTTTACACCCACCTAGAAAATAAATTAGCTCATTATTGGCCAGCAAACCAATAATAACATGTAAACAATGTAAAATGCAAATCTCTGCCGCACAGCAATTATTTCATAATTTGTATTTGGCGAAGGTAATCACAAATTAAAGATGCACTGTCTTTCAACTTGTCTATCAAGCAACAAACATGTGTTGCTTTCAACTGTGATTAATCTAAATTTTATATTTAAAAATACAGAAAATAAAAAACCCGACACCCAGTCATCTGTAATCTGACAGTCAGCAAGACAAATGGTAACCATAATCAAATATGGGTATCCACAACAAACACTAGAGCTACTGAATAATTTTAGTTAAATATATACACACCATATGGACAAAAGTACTAGACACACCTCTTAATCATTGAATTCGGGTGTTTCATTAATTCCCATTGCCACAGGTGTATTAATCAAGCAACTAGCTATGCAGTCAGGTTCACAAACGCTTGGGTCACTCTGGCTCAATCCAGTGTTGGAAGGAGTGGTGTAAACGCATGCCACAACTGGACATTGCAGCAGTGGAACGACAAATCATGCTTCTCTGTCTGGCAGCCTGATGGATGAGTCTGGGTTTGGATAACATTACCAGAACAGTACCTGCCTGACTGCATTGTTCCAGCTGTAAAGTTTGGTGGAGGAGGGATAATGGTATGTGGTTGGGCTAGACCCCTTAATTCCAGTGAAGGGAATTCTTAATGCTTCAGCATACCAAGATAGCCTTCCCGGGAAGAATGGTAGCTTTTATAACTGCAAAAGGGTGGGGTAACTCCAAACTGATTTGTACGAATTTAGAATGACATGAAAGTTCCTGACAGTCTAATTGACAAGGACTTACAAACTTGTAACTGGGAGAGAAAAAAAAAAATCAGCCACACAGGATGTTTCATTTACTGTGAAATCATCTTTCTGATTAGAATAAAACATATTTCGTGTCCATTGTAGCATCATAAAATTGTCTAGGTAAACATGGCACACACATGTAGAAAAGTTACTAACATGGCAAAGTGCTCGTCCCATTTCCGTTTTGTTGTAATACCACGTGGTTTAGTCCCATGTCAGGTTAAACATCACAAAGACACTCCATGACGCATACGATCAGAGAAATATGCTTCAACGCACAAAGCAGTGGTATGCGTTATGCGCTGTGGGAAAACATACAAAATGCCTATGGCAAGCCGTTTTAACATTTAATCGCTAGACTGGATATGTACTGCAGATCTCTCTAATTCAATTCTTCCTAGTCAAAAAGAGCATTTCACATATCCACAATGGCTTTCTTCCCATCCACAATTGTCATTTCAGATATCCATGTCGTCATTCTTCCTAGGAGAAAGTCACTTTTGCCATTCATGTCTATTGGGCTTTTAATTTCAGATATCCACAATTATATTTCAGATATCCAGAATGTTCATTCTGGATATCTGCAATTGAATTCTTATTAGGAAAAACTCCCATTTCAGATATCTACAATCCATTTGTTACTAGTCATAATTGTAATTTCAGATATCCAAAAGGATACCACCATTTTAGATATCCATAATGTAATTTTGAATATCCAAAATACATTGTGACTAGCAAAAATGTCTTTACGGATATCCACAATTCATATTATGGCTAGTAAAAATGCAATTGCAGATATCTACAAATGTGGATCTGTTGAAGAGTATGGAAGATGCCGTTTTAACATAAAAACGATCCATTGACTATGCACAATTACATTTTAGATATACATATTTCTCCTAGTCAAAATTATATTCTTACTAGTCTGAATGGCAATTACAGATATCCACAATACAACTGCATTGTTCCTAGGCATAATTCTAGTTGTAGATATTGCATTTTTACTAGTCATAATATGAATTTTGGATATCTGTAATGACATTTTTACTATTCACAATGTCTTTTTGGATATTCAAAATTACATTATATATCTGGAATGTTTTTTTTTCTCCTTTTGGATATCTGAAATTAAAAGCCCAATAGAAATGAATGGCAAAAGTGATGTAATGTCTCCTAGGAAGAATGTCATTGTGGATATCTGAAATGCTCTTTATGACTAGGAAGAATTAAATTACGGATATCTGCAATACGTATCCAGTCTAGTGTTAAAATTGCCACTTATACTTTGTAAAGACTTAAAGATGTCTTAAATAGAATTATGACTAGGAGAAATAAAGTTTTAGATATCTTGAAATACATTTTCTACTAGGAAGAATGTGATTGTGGATATCTAATTGCCATTCTGACTAGTAAGAACACAATTTTGACTAGGAGAAAAGCTATTGTGAATATCTAAAATGTAATTACGGATAGGGGTGTGACTTTAAATGTTAAAACGGCTTGCCATAAACACCTGCTTTTTTCCCCCTGCTCTAAATAGCCCCGTAACATTTATATTACACGGAACACACTTCTCGAAAACTTGCTATCAGTCATCGACAAAAACACATAAGAATTTGTCTTGCAGCAAATGCATACTGTAGCACATTGTTCTAATGAAACTGATAAACCTGAAAGCCCAGCGGTAAAGGTCACCCCATCTTGAAAGTTAAAAAAATAAATAGATGTCTTGACGCATTTCAAACTCAGAAGGTGCACAAGTTAAGTCAAGGTATGAAAGAATGAATTCAACGCATGAAATGTCAGGCCAGAAATTATTTTAAGAAATAATGGCAGACGTGTAACATCCCCTCGAGCAAATTCATGCTTAATTTGCTTTCGTTCCTCAATTCGCTTGACTGTGGCGTGTCGAGTAGGTTAATCATGTTCGGGACGTCGAACCAATTTTAACGCATTAAATGTAATGCAATTGATGAATAATCCTAATATTGTGATTACTGTAGAGTTACGATGCATGTCAGCATTTAAAAGCAGTATAATCAAGCCTGTCATTTTCTTGAAAGTTGTTAAAAAATAACTGGGTAAGAAAGATTCTCCTCCCCCATGAATAACGATTACAGAACAAAACAATGAAATGGGAACTAATTTGTGGTCTATTATGCAATTAAGCTCGCGTTCTAATAAATAAGAGTTTTCAAAAATGTTGAGCATTTGACAAAATACCCCATTTTTCTCACTTTGTGTAGAGATGCGTTTTATGTTTTACGGCGAAATCGTACTGCTGTTTTGTCTCGTTCAGTAACATTTGTCTAGTTTCCCCCATTTTTAACCTTCCACGTAACATAGTAGCGTTATAGTTTATAGTAGCGTTATATTCAAGATTAAATATATGGGATACATTTAAAAGTTTCATATCAACACCTCATTTTTAATCTATCAATTTGCTGGTATGGAACTGGGAACGCAACTCTATCCAACTCTAGTTACCTTAAGCACCACTTCATATCTCTTCATATTAGTCACTTAGCTTTGAAAACTATTTTCAGTCGGGGGTGGGAGGAGTTTACACTTCCAGATTTAGGACGTTCACCAAACGCCTCATAAAACTGTCCTCTCAAATTAACCAAAGTTTTCAAATAAAATACTTACTTCTTTAAAGGAGACTCTTCCGTTCAGTCTACTGCACCCCAAACAATCTTCTTGGGAAACACTCTCACCTGTACCAGGTAAGGCTGTCTGCCGCTGACCACTTCAAACACCTGCCGAACCTGTTGCTTAGGTCGTCGTTGCGGTCGACCCAGCCACCCCCGTTGATTTATATGCACAAACACGTAATTGAATTACATTTTTTTAAATGGGGGACAGGTTTGAAATATAAAAGTAATTGTATTACTAGTCAACGTTGTTTCTTTTTTTAAAAAAGCAAGAATAACTTTAACCATTTGAGGGATTTATAAGCAGGCATAAATTTGGGAGTCAAAATTGAGTGACGCTTTCGCACCGTGATGGACCCACTTATGTCTGTTATCATGGCTGCGAGGCTTATTAAAGAAATTCGAAGCGGTTTCTGTCTTTGGTGGTTTTTATTTTTTTATTTGCTCGCCTGTGGGTATGTGTTTTCATATACGATCAGTAGTACGCTAGCTGTTTTAAAACAATAATAAATTGGAGTACGGACTTGAATCAAAGGATGTTATGGAAGGGATAGTAAATGACATATGCCGGATATCGGGCTAGCTAGTTTATGAATGAAAAGCAACAAAACAGTGCCAGCAATTCGAAATCGCTAATTGCTTTCTAATAATAATGCTAAGGACACTGTGCATTTAGTATATTAATCTGTGTGCACTAGCCAGACAAGAATGAAGTGTTATGATGGTTAATTGCTGAAGAACTTGGCATTATTTTCCGTGTGAAACACAATTTGTTTAAATTGCCTAATAAAAGGGTTGGGGAGTGAAGCCTATCTCAGACGCAGACACTCTGGTGCATGCGGTAGAGTAACACCCCGAATCGAATGGAATACCAGTGCATTATATGGTGCATGCAGAATATGGGTAATTTACTGAGCCTAATTGTCTGTTTTTTGAATGTGGGAGTAAAATAAATGCAATATAGAAAGCACATTCTCAGCAGGGGCAACCGTACTTCCGAATGCACCACGAAGATACCCACTAATAGAGTGGAGACGTATTCAACGTGAAGTGTGCAAACGCAAGATCTCTAAGATTTAAATTAGTAATGAAGTATTTTTTGGAGCAACGAACTAGTGGCTTTATCAGTTTAATGCCTATTTAATAATTCCGTTGATAACTGTTGTTGTATTGCGTAATACATAATAAATTTGTATGATTTTTCCTCTTCATTTTCAAAATATATTGCATGCTCAATAGGTCTATCCTAAGTTAATACAGTGATCACTGGATGTTTAATAGAAAGCTACATATCAGATAGACAAAGGGGTCACCAACTCCGGTCCTGGAGGGCTACTATCCAGTAAGTTTTCTATCCTACCTGGCTTCTGATGAGCCACACCTGCTCCTAATATTTACCTGAGAACTAGTGTGGCTCATCAGAAGCCGAGTAGGATAGGATAGTAGCCCTCCAGGACCAGAGTTGGTGACCCCTGTTCTAAAGGATGTGACTGTTTGGAGGGACTTCTTAAGAGCGACTTGGAAACGAATGGTTTTGCCAGTTGGGGGAATATGGGAGGGGGCAGAACTGGGTAGAGGGATCGCAGGGGTCAAAGACCACCAACGCAGGAAGCTCCAGCGACACGGAAACAGTCTGCCATGGATGCAGGAAACATCAAGGGCATCTGCCTCTCTTCATCAGGCTACAGGATCGTCCGTCAAAGGCCCCCCTAATTGGTCACCCCCTTCGGGGGACTACCGTGCAGGACATGCCCTGATATCCGAGGCCCCCTTGAGAACTCACACCTCTGGTTTCAAGAACCCTGTCCACGTGACTCTGAGGCTCGTGAGGTCTCGTATAACCTCTCGATGGAAGGTCACGCGCAGCTCCTGACTGACAGGGTAACTCGATGCCCAGATGACAGGATTTATCCAGAACTGTCTGTACAGCAGGAATTTAAAAAACATCCATCACAGAAGGACAAGCCTTAGATACAGATTTTCTAATATGTTTTCTTCCAAGGGTTTGTGGTGCTTGCGGTAGATTAATGACATAATCCAGAGGAAAATGCTTTCCTGTCTGAACCAATCAAAAGTCCCGTTTTATTCAGTTTTCGCCTTCTGCATTGATTTCATTACATTTATTTCTTAGACTGTGTCTGAATTCAGGGGCTGCATCCTTCTAAGGCTACATTTGAAGACTAAATGTGTCCCAGTGGTGCAACAAGGCTGTCCCATCTCAACGGCTCCTTCAAATGCAATGCGTCCTTCTTCCCCCCCCCCCCATGAAGGATGCGCCCAATGGATCCTTTGCAGTCCAAAATATCCCAAGATTCATTGCACAGTAGGTGTGTCCTGGTTAGGTGACAAGAGCGTGACTCGAAGGGTAAGGGCGGGAACAGCTGGTGACGTAAATAGGAAATTATCCGTAGACCAGACCGTCCCATTTGACAACGTTTTCTGTTCGAACTTTGAATAACGCAGCCTGCAGAGGCTACACCTTCGCAGACCACAAAATATGCAACCCCTGAATTCAGACACAGCCTTAATTTCACTGACTGAAAGGGCACTTGACTGATTGGCCAATCAATGACTCCGATTCACTTGATTGACTGTCTAGAGACCAGCCGCTGTGGGCAGATCCCGGGCCTTCCCCTGCATTCTCCACCGGTGCCACAAGGGAGAATCAGCACAATGGAATCCTCTGTCTGTCTACAGTCTGCTTGTTCAGCCTTGATAATTACCGTCAGGAACTGGCTTCTGTGGGAAAATCGCTGTAAGATGCCACAACCCCCAGCCCAGCTCTGTTGCGGCCGAGCTCTAGACACGGTACATCATACGCGACGAGGGTTTCCAAGACAACAGCCAACGAATTAGTGGTAATGAAGCGGAGCGTCAGAGCGACAGAGCCGCGCACGTACAGCACTGATGCAATGGCTTGGATGAGCCCCGGGCTTTTTCTGAGAGCAAGTCTGTGTTCGTCTGCTTGCCTTTAGGGAGGCAGGGTTTCTCAGCCAAGGTGAGACTAAGTGAGTCACAAAAATATGATGACATCAGCCTGCATTGTCAGCCAAACAAGGCTGTTCCGGTCCCTGTCTCTCATACGTACAAAGGACCAAAACAGATGTACGTCTCCATTTCCATCCCTCATTTACCGCAGCCTCGATTTTCATTATTTTATATTTCGTTATTAAACCTTATAGCAGTGTACCTCAACCTGGTCCTCAGGGATCTACCAGGACCTGGGAGGGAGCAAAAATGCGGCCTGTCTGGGAGTCCCTGAGGACTGGTTTGAGAAACACTTCATTACAGGGTGTAAATAACATAGAAATACGATAACAGAGGGACACAAATATCAGATAGCACACAGCATCAGACCATTACACAAGACTGACAGCATTTCGCCGTAACATAAGTGTCTACAAGCTGGTCACCCAACGGCCATTTAGTATCTGCCAGCTAACAACCAGCTTTTTATACACAAGTGGACACGGGGGGGGCAGCAGATGATGACACCTCCCACTAGGCAGCACCCGCAACCCCACTACCTCTCCATGATATTCAACGGCTTGCAGAACCCCCCCCCCCCCAGTTAGCTTAGAGCCTACAGACATTATGGCACCAAACGTCGCATAACAAAAGGCAAACGAACGAGTAACACGAGAAATTTGGCAGGAACAGCTAAATCTGGGGGATTTCAACACCAAGATCTACATCCCGTAGTATTTTTTTCAGTCTTTAAAGAAATTTTTACGACAGCAGGAAAACCACACCCCTTTTTGCACAATGAAAACATTTTCCGTGTTTCGGCCGAAAAACTAAAAAAAGGAAGTCATTTACAACCCTCAAAAAAACATCGTACGGTGGCCCAAAACACATCACAGGGCGACGCTTCCTCCCGCACTGGCAACCGGCAGCGGTGGCGCAACTTTACTGCAGAAGAATTTCACTATCCTGTATGTCAAGACTTTCATGAGGGGGAGGGCAGAGAGATGAGGAGGAGCGCATTATCGCAGCTGAAATGAAATCTCCATTTTGACTCATTTTCTGCTTGATCACCACAGACACCCAAACACACAAGCTGGTTCACATTCCATCCCCACTGCTACCATGGAGTGTCTACACCAGTCTACTGCATTTAAACAATTCATATCCCCCCCCCCCCTTATAAAACTGAATAACTTATTTCGAAAGCAAATTACTTCTTTACATTCTGCTTCAAGATTACTGCACCATTTCAAGGTTTGAGAGACCTTTGTAATGCTTTCGTTTAAGGTCTGTTCCTTACTGATGAACCGTGATGAACTAATTTGATACTATATTTGTAAACTAAAAGATTCATTTACAGTCAAATTCAGTAAAGCATTACAATGATATCTTAGTGATTTAAATGCTGCTTTGTAAATTCTGGGAGCAAGATTTGATTGTAATACATTTCTAAATTTGCTAGTTAATGAATCTTTCTATCTGTTAATATATTATACAATGATTAGTGAAAGTTTATTAATGGTTAAGGAACAGACTGCAAGCAAGCATTACTGAGATCTTTGTCAGTCCATCAATATACATGCATACGTGCGAGATGAAATATCATCGCCCTGCTTCCTGTGATGCTTCACTGACACATTTACTAAACAATATACTACAACATACCAACACTGACACATTGACCAGACAGTACACATACTACAGTTGACATACTACATTTACGCAGTGACTAGACGCTGTGATACATGCTGCACAACATGGAGTATAAAAGCAACATGTAGATGAGATACAGCAGTGCAAGAACTCGATGCAAACTGAATTAAAAATCTCATACAGTGCACTGAAACATTGTCCTGACAGAAAACAGCTTTTTGTTTGAAAATGTCCATGTGCAATGAGTTTGGGATGAGGTCACTGTACAAGTAGGTGGTGGTGGGCTTTAGTCCTTGGCCTTGTTCAGGTGCTGGGGGGTGTGAGGCCGCAGGCTGTTGGGGTTCTAAGAACTTTTGCTAAACTACTAAGAATCAGATAAAATCAAACCAAAAAAAAAAACTTTGCTCTGCTTTGTACATCCATCCCTGCCAACAGCATTACATAACGATCTTCCAATCACAAGCAAACACAATAACACACCTGCCCCTGGTCAACCAAATACCCCCATATCATAATCATGTGACATCCTCATTTTACTCTGCAACTTCCTAATTCAGTGTGAGAAAACACATTACGGACATGTTAATTTGTTTAGGAAAATGTTTAGGAGGACAATTGAATAAGTCAAGTGTCATTACTAATAACAGTGCATACTGAAAACATGCAGTTTGCGGGTCAGAATCATTGGTGCTGTGTGGAAGTTGTACACAGTCAAATAAAATATTTAAGGCTGTTTATCTGGGTAGGAAGTGTATGTTTGCTCATAAATAAAAACAATTTAAAATGAGAACAAATGCAAATTAACAGTAACACAATAAAAACTAGTAAGAATCTCTTTCTGTTCTCCAAAAAGTTACTGAAATCTTGTTAGATGGCTAGATGATCACCGCTTCAGTTCCTAAATCTCTCCTCAGGGGCACCTCAGCCATTCCATGTATTCAATCGTCACATGTCTAGACACGCCAAGCCGCTTATAAAGGAGAATGATAGTGTCACATCACATGACCTGGTCACCTGGTCACCTGGACTAAATACAGTAAAATGGTTTGGGAGGAGTTTGACCAGAGAGTGAAGGAAAAGCAGCCAATGAGAGCTCAGCATATGTGGGGGCTCCTTCAGCACAGCTGGGAAAAAATCCCAGGAGGCCACCTCATGGAACTGGCATAGAGGGGACAGTAGGGTCAGTCAGTCCCTGGAGCAATTGGGGTTAAGGGCCTTCCTCAAGGGCGCAAAGGAGGGATGACTCTGCTCAATCACTCTGCTGACCCAGGGATTTGAACCAACAACCTTCTGAGTCCCAATCCACAGAGCTGCCCCCCAACAATCATTATTTTAAATACTTGTTTTTGTCAGTGCATAATTCCATACATGTTATTGTATAGATTTTTATTGTATAGTCTTGACAATTATTCTAAAATGTAGAGAATAATACAAATACACCTTTCTATGGGTATATGTCTAAACTTTTGACTGGAACTCCATATGCTTTTGTAAATGACATGGACTCAAATTTCAGAATAGTCATTCAGTAATAAATTGGGGAACCATGTGAATTCTGACATGGCTTAAATGTGGACATTGCTTATGGGAGTCACCGGTGTGATTAGGACTCCTTGGGACTCCTTGGAACTCCTTGGGACTCCTGCACACCTCTTGTCTATTGGCTTATCGGCCAAGCAGCAGAGCAGTGGCATGTGTTTGTTTTCAGTCATCAGCTTGTTAAATGCGCCTTGGCTGCGATATCGGGCAGCTCTCTGGCCACCCGCCCACCACTGGACCCCAGCGGGTGGCATGTCAGACTCCTGGGTGTTTGGCGGAGGGAATCTAGGCCATGTCCTTTCACCCAGATACAGGCATGTCCCTCAGCAGCCCTGGCTACCCACCCCCACCAGATCCACCTTGTTCACATGGTGTTGGACATCTACTCAGGTTTCAGGTCCATTTCATTCATGCCTCTTTTTTAGGGGGTCAGTTGGCCAGGGACATGCAGGAGGGCACTTGCTGTTCAACTTTCTTCCATATAACTCCCCCACCCCCACCCCCCACCCTCTGCCCAGTCTGGGCTTGACCTTTACCTCACTAAAGGATCTAATTATGCTGAACTGAAGTGGCGATTATAAGGGCTGGGGGGTGAATCTTCATGAAGTACTCCAATCACAGGGACCAGCACGTCACCATAAGACATTCCTATCCACATATACAAGTTCTATAAATACAGGGAGGCTTGCAGCTATACTGCAGACTGGGTGAAGAAAATGCATCAAGTAGATCTGTACATGGTACTGGGCAGGAGAGACAGCTACAGCGATAATGCTATAGTACATTAGTTTGATAGATACCAGGCAGCTACAGAGTCTGTTTTGGGACCAAAACTATTCAAAATGTGGAAGAAAATCCTCTTTATTTTCACTTGAAGGCTGCAAGCTTTCAATTTCGCCTCTAACTCAAAACTCAAATTCACCCACCAGTTCAATGACACGTGTACGACAATCGCACGATCAGGCCTACGCTTGACACCCGATCTTCGTGTTTACATTTCTGCGAATCTCTGCCTTGCAGGCTTGATAAAATTATCCCTGCCATGGTCTCGATGATGCAAAATTTCATGGTCGAACCCCATCCTCTCCTACTCCACTCATACGGAATCCCCAAGCACCTCCCATCCGACCCGGAGCTTTACCATCCCCCCCCCCCCCATGAATTTTAAATGCCGCCTCTTCAGAACCAGTGTTGCAGTGCCAGGTTTTGCAGTCTGCCCTTTTCCTTTGATAACAGTATTAAGCTGCTCCTCTCTCATACCGCAGATCGTAATGGCTGACGGCCCGAACGACGGCACCATAAGCTGCTCATGTGCCTTTATTGTAGCCATGTTTGTGTCACTATCAAAATTAAAACCAATCCGCTGTGTGACGAGGGTGACAGACGCCTGACCTGATGGCCCTTCAGTCACGCATGGGATACAGTAGCTTTGTGGTTCTGAACCTCCTCCCCATAGATTTTATTTAACTAAGAACTTCAGATGCCTACAGCCAAGACTTTATTTTCGCCCATGAATCACATCAATAGGGGATGGGAGGAATGACAGGGGAGAGAATGGCAATGGTGCAAGTATTTAACCCAGTGGGGCGAGACCCCCCCCCCCCCCCGGATTCCCTCTGCTTGGAAAGGGGTGATGAGTAATATAACCTTTCCTCCAGTTTCCACCAAGTTACATTACCCGCCCCATGCTATGAACAGCTTGTCTCTCTTTACATGGCTCTGTCTCCGACTCACCACACTCCATTCTTTTGGCACGATGGTCTGTTATGCAAACAAATGACACAGCTTGCCTAAGGGGGAAGGGGGAAGGGAGGCGGGGGGTGGGGGGGGGG
>JAODJU010000029.1:64261-105288 GCA_026776725.1 Gnathonemus echidnorhynchus | reverse complement strand
AAGGGAAATACTGGCCAAGTGAAGGTCTTGCCTTACCTTTGGGTGGTTGGTGAGCATGTTGTACCACAGGATTGAGGGGGGGGGTGCCACACAGTCTCATAACTGGGTCTAACTTTCTATCCCCTTACAATGAATCTTGCCCACCTCAACCGTCGCCATCTAAACAAAGAATGGCTTTGAGATCTTAAGCTGATGGGTTTTCTGGGAAAAAGAAACAGTCAAAAGAGAACCACTTAAGAGTTTTTGTTTGTTTTTTCGTTTATGGGGGATGCAGAATTTTGTAAACTGTAAATCAATTGCATGTTCAGCAACAATTCCAAGATTTAAGAATTTCATCAAGAAAAACACTGTTAGTAACTGACATCAGCACATGTACAATGCAAAAGTATAACAACCGTATACTGTTATATATTGGTGGCCTGTAATCTGACAACTGGAAATCTCCGTTATGTGGTGGATTTCAGAGCAGGATTACGGTAAACCGTTTTAGGACTAAATGAAATCATCAATACATTGATTTA
Organism: Gnathonemus echidnorhynchus; assembly: GCA_026776725.1. Lineage (NCBI taxonomy): Eukaryota > Metazoa > Chordata > Actinopteri > Osteoglossiformes > Mormyridae > Gnathonemus > Gnathonemus echidnorhynchus. Next base: position 104,767 of record JAODJU010000029.1, on the reverse strand, counting down.
ATCATCTGAGGATAGAATAATAGTTTTCAGCGCACATTTATAACAAATGATGTACAGGAAGGGTCGTTTTTCCAGCACAGCCCACCCCAGATACAACTCCAAAATATGACAAGAAAAAAACATCAGTCATGAAAATGGTGGAGTTTTCCCTGATTCCGGGCTTAAGGGACTTTCGACTCGCCGCAGGATTTGCGCCAGAATACAAAGGTCACTTTTAAAGGGCATGTGAATAACAAAGCGGAGAGTAGCCACCTCTGGACGCACCGGCCACACCCCACCTATTCCTCGAACGGCGCCTGTTTACGACCCTGGTCCAGGAGTCGTGGAGTTCGGGAGCAAAGACCGCAGCTGCCAGTGGGAGGGAGTGCGGGCCTCATCGGTCCATGCAGGAGAGACCAGTCTGCTGCACCATCACGTTATATCTGCCACCAAACCTACTACGGCTAATTTGCATTTCGAAAGAAACGCTTCTGACTTGTAAAGAAGCAAATAAAGAAATAAAGCAGACTGAAATGTTGGCGAGTTTATAATTGAGTTGGAATGCTCGGAAATCAGGAGTGAGAGGACAAAATAATATCATTATGTGCAGGTAGTTTCGCTGCAGCGGGAGATGTTGTTTACATGCAGTTTTCTGCCGCCCTGAAACCGGCACGGGCGAGCCAGACGCGCGCGAGCGGCTCACGGCTCGGCGACCTTTCACCCACTTTTCAGACTGGAGGTTCACCGGGTTTATTCCGACACTGCTGACTCCCCCCGATACGCCCTCCAACAGCCACGCACCCCGTTTCCTCCAATCAGCCGACGGCCATGCTCCGATCACGCGCCCTCTTCTCTCCGATTGGACAGCGCTGGATACACATTAATTTTTGATTGGCGACGGGTTGCCACCCTCCGGTCCGCTTGGACTTTTTTGTTTTCTTTTTTTTTGTCTCGCACAGCTGAGGCGCGCGCTGACTGCGGATCCTAAATCCCGTGTTTAATGCGCGCCGAGCGGACGCGTCGCAGCTCGCTCTTCTTTGTCCTATTGTTTCCCGACTTCGACAGGCGAGACCAAAACAGTCCCGATGCTCACTTTTGCCAGCGGGCGGAATTCAGATATGGAAGAATCGAGTCGGGTAAGGGTATTTAAAACTTTCTTTTTTAGGGGAGGTGGGGGAGGACACTTTCACGACGGATGTGTTGCGGTGCATGTCTGACTGTGCGCCGTTAGCAATTCTGCATAGTAGGTGGTGAAGATAACATGCATCCAAGTGTAAAGACGGGACCCAGGGGGGCTGCGTAACGGTTCAGAGCCCCGCATCGCCTGCTGTCTCGTTCGTCACACAGAGACGCTGCATCAGATAAGCAGAGTGCGATGCGATGTAACGGGACTGGCAGCATCATGCTCCATGTCAGATCGGCGTCCAGTACAAATACACGCGCGTTACCTAGGGCTCTTTGCCGGATAACAGGTGGGATAGCTGTCTGCATATGTGCGTCTTGTGGCGGACCGTCGGTGGTCAGCAGGCGTGCACGTTAAAAATAGCCCGCCAGCCGGTTAGGTAGGAGTGACGCTCAAGCCGATCCAACCGGTGCCTCGTCAAACCGCCAATGTAGGTTACATATGGAGTGTTCCCATCTGTGGTGTACGCCGATCTGAGTGTTAGCGGTGATACAGATCCGCCGCCGTTGTTGTTGTCCCCGTCCACACAAAAGCGGCGTGCGCTCGCCTTTGAAACGGCGCACGACCTCATAGTTTTGGGGAGTGGCCAGGGGAGCCCGGCCCCGGCGCTTCCTCCCTATGCGTGCCCGAGGCAAGGACGTCATCTTGTGGGCTGTGCTCGCGGATGGGAGGATCCCTGGGCGCGAGCTGGCGGATCTCCTAGACCTGGACGTTGCCAAAACACACACGGCGCCGCATCCCCCTTCTTCACCGGTTTTATGCTCTTCCTTTAAGGGGATGTTCGTTTGAAAAGCAAGATGTTAATCGGTTTTGGGTTACTGCGCTCCTGGAAACGCAGCGAGAAATATTTCAGATTTTTTTTTCCTTTACTCACAGTGCTATAACTTGTTATAATGTAATTATGAGTATCTGGCTATTGATCGGCCCTGAAGGCACACAGTCAGGTTATGCCCTAGATTAGATAATCCCCGTGTTTAATGCTGCAATTGGCGCCGTTCAGGGAGACGTGATGGATCCCTGTGAGTCTCCAGCAAAGAGGAAGAGGTGTGACAGCGAGCAGTCCTCCTGCAGCGTGCTGGAGCACAACGACCTGGAGGCTGCCGAGGCCTTGGTCTTCATGAGTGCCTGGCGGCAGAGGTCCCACCGGCCGGACCCCTGCAAGCCCCGGCCCCTGACACCGGCCTCCGACTCCTGCGACTCCCTCCCCCACGGCGAGCCCACGGAGATCCCCAAGGACTTTGTCTCCCTCTCATTACTGGTAAGAGGGGCTCATGGAGTATAAGCACCCCGTCAGATAAACAATCCTAACTGTTTGGTCAGCAAACAAGCTGAAATTCAGTCTGTAAACCCCAGCTGCATGAAGCCAAGCAATCATTTACTTTTTTTTATAACTTAATATGTTTTCTGTTATCATTTAGAGGTTTTATGGTGACCTTGAACAGATGGGAGCAGATAGTGGGTCATGCTTTATGACCCTGACTCTTGATCTGTGTGGCATCACAGCGCCCTTGCGGGTTTCAGCGTTGCCCGGTGATTTGCTGTGATTATGATGTCATCACCCTAGCCACAGGTGGTGATGTAAACATTAAAAGAAACTAAAATTAGATACAGTGTAAATAAAGACGCTTTACAGAGTGCTTAGCGACATAGCTCCTGATACCATGGCGATATCGGTTTAGGGGGTTTCAGTCAGTCACTTTCCTTTTAGTGCACGTCGGTGCAGAGCTTGATGGTGTTTTGCACACTCGTTTCAGTGCATGACACCACCTCACAGCCCCAGCTTTGCCGAGAGCCTGGCCACCAGCACGCTGACTGCCGCATCACCACCAGGTGGCGCTTGCCTGGCCCAGTCCTGCCACCCCAGGAACTCTCACCCGAGTACGACCAGCCAATCAGAGCCCACCGCCACGCCCCCCTGCAGGGCCATGGCCACCAGCGTCATACGGCACACGGCCGACAGCCTCCCACACCAGCCTGTTCCGGCCCAGGCCCCGGGGAAGCTGGACCAGGCCAAGACAGTCGCCCCTCAAAAAGCAGAAGACCTAAACGTGCCCAAAAGTTCGGCCGGCCCTCCCACGGAGTCGGGCTTCTCGAGCACCAGAGGCGAGGCACCCACCCTCCTGCCCCCAGCCCCCATCTCCAGCTCCCCTATCATTTGCCAAATGCTGCCAGTAAACACTCAGCCCGGAATGATCTCTGCCATCATCCAAGCCCCTGTCCGGAGCTCCGCCCACACGGTGAAGCCCATCCTGCCCCAGACAGCTGCATTTCCGCAGCCCATCCTTGTGACGCCCCCGGTGACTCAGGGCACGGTGATGTTCGTGGTGCCCCAGTCACCCGTGCCTCAGCAGTGTCCACAGACCGTTGTGACCCTGGGTAACACCAAGCTGCTGCCCCTGGCCCCCGCCCCGCTCTATGTGCCTTCTGGTCAGAGTGGCGTTATCAACATGGACTTCTCCCGTCGCCGGAATTATGTCTGCAACTTCCCAGGCTGCCGGAAGACCTACTTCAAGAGCTCGCATCTGAAGGCGCACCTCAGAACTCACACAGGTACGGATGTTCGGCCTGAAGACCAGGCCGGGATGTTTGAAAACATTTAGGGGATTAGATCCCACAGCTAAGACAAATGTTTATAAGGAAAGATCTGACTAGCTTGTGCAACACTTTTATTCCCAATAAGGCTGTAACCGTTTAACTAGTTTCTTAATTGCTGTTCGATTTTTGCAATTCCACTGCCCCGTGCAGGATTCGAACCCGCGCCCTTATGGTTGCAATTCCCCCTCTCTTCATTTCAGGTGAGAAACCCTTCAGCTGCAACTGGGATGACTGCGACAAGAAGTTTGCGCGCTCCGACGAGCTCTCCCGCCACAGGCGCACGCACACGGGTGAGAAGAAGTTTGCGTGCCCAGTGTGTGACCGTCGCTTCATGCGCAGTGACCACCTGACCAAGCACGCCCGCCGACACATGACCGCCAGAAAGATCCCCACCTGGCAGGCTGAGGTCCGCCACCTCAATAGGCTGGCCGTGGCCAAGGCTCCTCCCACTACAGCTGGCTCCACCCTCCCTGTAGGGGCTCCGCCCTCCCTTTAGGGGCTCCTCCCACTCCAGCTGGCTCCGCCCTCCCTATAGGGGCTCCTCCCACTCCAGCTGGCTCCTCCCTCCCTATAGGGGCTCCTCCCACTCCAGCTGGCTCCTCCCTCCCTATAGGGGCTCCAAACTAGCCTGCCCATTCCAACCAAATTCTACCATCTCAGGACTAAACTCCTCACAGACTCTCAAGGGAAAAGTTAAAAAGGCTGCTACGTAGCTCATGGAGAAAAAAAAAAGAAATAAAACTGAAATGCACTGGACATTTTCCCTCCTTGCTTGTTTTTACATGTTTTTTTGCAAAGGAATTTGTTTACTTTCATATCTTGCAAAATGTATGCACTCATTGCCAAAGCCTTTATATGAAGTTTGTCTGTAATTATATTTGTATATTTGTATCTGTGCGTGTATGTAAATACATATCTTTGACCATATTGCATATTCAAAATGCCATTTATTTACAGAATACGGAAAGTTATATGTGCAGTCAGTGAGTGGACAGTAATCTACACTGTGATTATCATGACTTATGTCACATTGCGTATTTAATAAATGTTTGTATTAAAGACTGTGGTGATACAGTATTTGCCCTGTTTCTACATGGGCGTATGTCATGTCAAAGTCACACGCTGAAATGGTGGATTGAAATTCTGGAATTTGCTGATGCAGCAGAACATCCCGCTGACGTGACACAATTGCTCTGCAAGTCACTGGAAATCCAGATTAATCGTCTGCCCTCCCACGTTATGCAGAGTCGTGAAAGCACACTCCTAACAGGAACGGTGTCATCGTGTTTCACTTCTCTCTATGTAACGAGAAATTCGTCTTAGCGAGTTAATGCTCAGTAATTAATCATATCTACGTTAAGATGATGCAGTGCAGGCCTACTCACGCTACACCAGGAAACTTAACTTACCCATGGACAATCGAAAATAAACCCAACAAAATAGCATCACCCATGTTACTAACCATTATCTCGTATTTATTAATCATTAACTTTCCCCATATATCAATTTCCTAAGCTGCGCACTCATGTATACATGCCCCTGTGATTTAAATCGAGTTCTAGGTAAAAAATATTTTTTCCTTTTCCAAAGTGCTGTACTTGTTAAATGTATGATAAATGAAAAACAAAGGTCCATATACGAGCTGGTACATTGAAATACGTCCAGAAAATCTCTGGTACATTTGCATGGTTTTTAAAAATAATGTAACGCTTTTACATAATAAAATAGCAGCAAAACCATTAACAGGAGTGATGCTTTATTAACCCCCGTGGGGAAATTCTCTTTTCCCTTTGCCCCATCTTGCTCTCCATGATACACATAAAGTTAAACCGTGAAAATATCACGACAACAACGCAAATTCATAATGGTCACTGATGGCTATCCTTTCGTTACGGATCTAACACGATTTTACGCCCTTTACATAAAGCCCACTTCAGCGGCTGCGTTTTATTTATCCTGAAGGCTTTGTCCACACCCCCCTCCCAGTAGAACCCTTTGACAAATCAGAGTGTAGGTAGGAGGGGCGCTGGGTGGGTGCGACCAATCGGGTATCGCATTGCATACCCACCTCTCAGTTTTTATGATGTCATAAGCGGACACCGAAAGCGGCAGCTTCTGCTGCCGATCATCGCCGGTTTTTCTGATATTTGGTGAAGCGGAGCGCTGATATGCAGCACGATTACACTTAGGCGGTGTAAATAAATAACTTACCCGTGGAAAGCGCTTCTGCTGTCCCACAGTGAGAAGTGAGCGGCTCAGAAGGAGCTTCTACAATTAGACAGTCTAATGCTTAATTGGCACCTCTAACTTATATTCTCCCCTTATTTATGCACCTCACACTTTATTAGACCTGTGTTGCACACCTCTGGTCTTCTAGTTTAATTACAGTAAAACTGTCCTTATTTATGACTATTTATGATATTGTTAGGCCAACTTTTAAATGACTTATTTTGCTTTCATCGTTTATTAAGGCGGTGTTGACCACCTTGCATTTCACTACCGGTTATGGTCTGACTATATACCGCGCATGTGACAAATGAAAGCCTGGACCAATTGTAAAACAAAGGCATTCACGTGACCGTTTTGTAGTCCGATTCACAAGTCGGCTTAGCAACAAATGCGAACTGGTTTTACCAGAATGATTATTAAATTATTTTTCGATGGAACGTACAGCTGTTTGTGTATTTAACGGAACAAATACCATTATTCCAATGCATTAAGCTACACAGCTACACACCGAAACCGGGGTGACAACCTTTCAGCAACCCACAGGTATTCAGTTTTAAGTCGGTTGATTGGGGGGATGAGACGGACTTTGCTCATCTGTCACATGACTATGGTACACGATTACAGTTAATTTAGACTGAGCCTTTATTGCTGCCCATTCGGCATTCGGGCCAAAAACCCTGCAAAAAATATACGCCAGAAAAGTGTTATTACTCACCAACTTTGTAGCACCATTCAGAAGAGTTTCTTCTCTATCTCTACTAAGTACCGACAATAAAAATCATTAAAATGTTCCGTGTCGCAGCTGAGCTCTCAATTAAGCTGCCTCGATTAAGCTGGGATATGAAGAAATGACAGGAGTTGAATTAAAGAGCTCTATAACGACCTGATGGTGGCTTTTCAATTGTTCATCGCCCTGAGCAATTAATTAAATACGTCATTTATTTACATTCAATTATTTACATACGAATTCAGCACGATTTAGAAATGATCAACTAAATGAAACAATTTAAAGCAAAAAAACACCTTAACGCTTTTTTGTATTTAATAACTAGATATCTTTTCAATTAATTGACATAATGATGATTTCAGGTTATTTATTTTAATGGGGAAAATTTAGGCTTAAATTTTCCAAAATTACGGAAATTCTTCAAGTAAACAGTCGCCAGAACTGAAGAAACACTGCTTTACCTGATACAGAAGCTTATTTTCCCCCCAATACTTTTTGCGCAGTGTAACGCCCGAAGTTACCACAAGATGGTAGTATAGACGCGCATTCAGAACAGGGGGAGCCGTGGAATGGTTTCCATGCCGGGCAAGAAGCCACAGAGAACCCCAGTTCAGCGTAAAGGTCCTCTTTCAGGAAGTGGGCGTGCCGCTGGGGAATTCTGGGCAGGAAAAGAGACTTAAATATACAGACATATTTTATAAAACTAGGGAGTAAGCAAGAAAAACATTCCTGTGCCGCCCCAATATACATCTGCGCCAAATATAAGAAAGCAAGGGTTGAAATACCCTTTCTCGAGAACAGTGGTTCTTAACCATTTTTGCACCGCGACCCAGTTTTTACCAGCTCAGTGGCGACCCTGCATTAAGTATAGGTTTAAGTTAACGCTATTATCAAGCGTGCAGTGCACTCTGCAATTTACGCTAATCAACGCCTATCGCACGAATCTGATTGGATGTGCCAGTGATTTTTAAATTCAGCATCTGTGGTTTGGCTTCTTGGATTGGTTTTGTGTTCACTAGTTTTGCTCTAAGCATTTGAAGACCAAAGACCCGTTTATATGGGCTAATTCTAGGACTGGGCTGGGAAATCTGATCGTGGATCAGCATAGGAGCTTGCTGGTTTTAAAATGCTTACATTACCAACTCCGCCTCGCGATCCAAACTTGGGTTGAGACCTATGGGTTGAGAATGACGGGTTGAGAACTGCTGCTCTGGAACGTTTGGCCCCTTTTTCTGTGTGGTGAATTTAAGGTTAACGTCCTTGTAAAATTCCGGTTTCAGTCTGTTACATAAGTTTTATTACAGTATAATCAGACCTCAGTTTTTAAAAAGTGGGCATTAAAAAGTCCAGACATTAAGAACACACCATGCTTAAAAAAAAACAAACGACCGTGAGCTGAGCATGAGAGCTCACATGAACGTAAGTAATCATTTACAGTGTTAGCTAGAGTGCTACTCTCTGGCTCGTTAAATATTCTCAGGGAAACCGGTCACCAAGGCAATGGCGACAGATCGCTGTGGTCTGGTTGGGGTGATCACACGTGAGTCACGGAAACCACTGGCCGTTAATATACTCTGTTTCATCATTCATAGGCCTTGATTTTTCGATATTGGGCAGCTGGCAGTGACCTATAGGCTGACACAGTCAAGTCACGTGCAGCCAGGGCTCTGTCATCACATTAGGCTTCGACAGATTGGAAATATAGGAACAGGCGGCAAGTTAGTGGGACTAAGAGGCCAAAGCAACGCAGCCGCCTGCAAACCTGCACCAGCACTGCCTCTTAACGTGCAGTCTAGCAACAACTGTATCCAGTGAACTGGCTGTACAGCTGAGTAGTTATGGCTGCCCCAAAACAAAGCGGAGATTTTACAATAGTCATTTAAAGTAACAGAAAAGTTCCTGTAATTCAGCTCTGGGTACCAGAGCTGTGCCACACGACCTTAAACAGCTTCTCTTTTGTGTCAGTGAGCAGCACTGTGGACTCTCCCTGCGGCCATCATCAGCTGAATTCTCTCTCGATGGTCTCCATCAGGTCCTCCTCTGACCTGTTATACCGGATGGATGTAACCTCACAAGTTCCAGGGACCCTGTTCCAGAAATACACCAAGTTAGAGCTGTTTAATAACCAATCAAAATCCATTCGAACTGACCGCAATACTTTAAACACATTGGTTTAATCTTTCATTAGATTGTTTATGACACTTGTAAACAGTTTCAAGAGCAAAAAGAAGTATGTGAATACAATTTTATTATTACTCTAATTAACCATAAATGTAAAAATGTATTGAAATAATTCCAGGAAGAGAGTCAGCTCATTTTTGGCTCGTTGATAGAAAGGATACCGTAAACTTAACACTAAGATTTATCTGTCTCTAAATATAAGAGCATACTACGTCTCTAACAGTGGGCCGGTTTTTCCTTCTGAAACATCGCATCACACGCATTATCCATCGTAAAAAAGGCAAGGTATTGAAATATGCATACTGTTAATTTGATATTGCCCGACTTGTCACAACATACTTTTGGGCAGGAAAGCTAAATAATTAAAGGCGTACTTACGAGGCTGTCTCCTTGGTGAGTGAGCGATCCTGGAAACTGTCCTGCAAAGACATTTTACTTTTAAAACAACAGCATGATTAACAGGACTGTGGATAGGCCTATATTATGTTTAAACATATTTGTTTAACCAGCTATTTGCATTTGAAATCACGAACTGCATTTTGAACAAATGATTAAAAAGTTGAACCTTTCATTCCCGTTTCCTCACACCCATAAGTCTCAAAGGATGCATGATTTTTCTGTGCTGCTTGTGAGTTTATCTCCATTAAGGTGCTCTTACAAACACTACGAAAACATTTTTAAATTTTAATCGCAAGAGACAATTTACAAAGTGCTGGAGTTGCCATGGATGGCGTTAAGGAGTGGGAGGGTTCAAAACTGCATAGTCTACAAATGGGAAGTACAAGTTAATAAGCAGGGAATATCATTAGTGTTTTGTGTTATTTTTCCTACTGAAACCCTTAAGCGTTTTATAATTTCTTTAAATTTGTCGCGATTCGTGCATTTTTAGACGACAGGAATTTGAAGATCGGCGCCACTTTCAAAGAGTACAAACACCTTTACTCTCCAGTTACAATCACTGTGAGATTTTATGTAGGCCTATATTTTACCTAATGTTACCTAAAAGAAAAAGAAGACGAAAGAGAAGAATAATAATTTAAAAATACCTTTTCCCGTAATCCGCCAGGACAAGTAGGTCTATCTGGAAAACTAAGCGCAGGTTTGGTATGTTTACTATAATAATCTTTCTTGAAATCGACCCTGCGATCCACATCACAAGGACGCGGAGTTTCTTTAGAAAGTTCTGAGTTATAAACGGATCTGAAGCCGCTTTCCTTGTACTGGCGTCCGGGATGACAGAAGCCGCCCTTCCGGGAGATCTCACCGGGACCGGCTCTTGTACCGTCGTACTCCGCCAGCGCGCCGTCCAAATCCGCGTCCATGACGTCATAGTCGTCAGCGGACAGTCCTTGGCTGTGGCAGGCCGGTGGGGCTCCGTCCCGGGACCTGCTCAGCTCAGTCACATTCTGCATTTTGGGCGGCTTTATGGAGCCGCCGGCCCCGCTGCGATCACGGAGCTCCCCGTCGGCACTCGCCTCTTCCGGAGACGCAGGTGCCACCTTTTTCCCGCGGCTACCCACGCTTCCCATGCCGCTGCCCTCGTAAAAAAAAATTACGAGCAAACCATGCTGTCCGTTAATATTATTATCAGTATTAAAAAGTCTTACATGTGTTCAAGTTCTCCCGTGTCCCACTGTTTACAGCAACACGGGGGACGAGTCTGGCCGCGAAGCTGCGCTCCTCCATACGCCGCTTTGCATCGCGACGGGCGAATTACACGCAGAATAACTCTTCGCAAGTGCAGGTGTTAGAAATTCCTATTTCCTTAATTGTCTGCTATGCAGTAAGAAAATAACTTTGCTACGGTCGTGCCGGCAGTCGTAGGCAGCTGGAGTCAAAGGGGAAAGCGCGTTGTTTGCATGCTTGCATGCTGCATGCATCTGCGCCGGACTCCTGGCGAGGGTGCTGGGAATTTCCTGCAGCATTCCGAAGCAAGTCTCCGGATTTCGGACCTCCTAAAGGATCGAGTCACTACAACAGTGTGCAGCTGGAAAAAGCCCGTTACATAACCACCGTGCAGCACCTCCCCATGTCAATCGCTCCGGCTCTAATATTACATTTGTAGTCTTTTGTTACCATAATTATAATGCTCCTGTTCGCACACAAAACCCTCCCATTCCCCCCCCCCCCCCCCCCGGTTATCTGTTTGCAAAGAGTGTTAATTATATTTATTCAATGCGACGTACGGAAAACTAACGCGCCTGGACAATGATTAATAGCCAGGATTGTAAAATCCGGTGACATTTATTTCTAATAACCTGTGGAATCGCAGAAATGTTTCAGTAAATAGCCGGTAAAATATGACAAACGAGGGACTGGTATGGCAGGTAAACACTCACAGATATAGTCATTTAAAAGAAGATTACGTCATGTTGCATGTAACATGAATTGAAAACTCAATATAATCATGCAAAGAAAAAAAAAGTCCGGTAAACCAACTGGGACACGAAGATCTACAGTAATAATGGCACGATTTCTACAAAGACAGTGTAATCAATTGAGAAACCTTATTCTAGTAGCAAAGCTGTTTATCCACCTGTTTCCAGCTTAATGGCCTTTGCTGAGGTGGCTGAGGGAGGGGCTGAGGGAGGGGGGGTGAGGTCCAGGCACCAAACCAGCATGTGTAACCCACCTGCCAGTGAGTGACTGCTCTGTATCCTTTCGGCCATACAAGCGAGGAACATTCCATCCCTCGGGTAGGAGCTTCCAGGACATCCTTGACAAAGCCTTTGTTTGACCCGTTCTGGGGGCACAAAAAGCCCTCTGGAACAAGCCTTGCTGGGACACCAAGTGCACCCCCCGTACTGTTTGCGTAATATCTTCTGGGGACGCAATGCACAAAGGTGTTCACACCATCCTCAAGACACCAAAGGTCCCATCTAACACGGGCAGGTGCCACCCAGTGCTGCCAGTGTTTGACTGTCCAGAGCTTACAAAGCCTCCTCTGTTCATCTGTCCCAGGGGGGTAGGTTTCATATTAACACTGGGGGGGACGAGTATATCTGTGAAGGACTACACATGACATGGATATAAATAAATAAATGCACAAATTAATAATGAAATATATAAATAAATACATACATACATACATTTTGTTAATGAAAAATGGTATAATTAGCTTATTTGTTTATTCTACATTTCTGTCTCTGTATGTTAATAAGGTGGGCGGGTCTAACCTCACTCAGTGCGGGATTGGTGGGATCATTTCGCTTGTACTACGCCTACTTTACCTACCGGGTCAGAGGTGTGACGTCACCTCGCATTATAGGGCGATTTTGTGGTTGCCCTGTATACAGTTAGTATTTTTTATTCAAAAACTATTGCTGTTCCAGTTACAATATATAAAGTGACATTCATCTTCACTAATATTAATAAAATGCGGTGCTGTTACCTATTATGCACGCGGAATTTGCAGGAATCATTAAAATCATACACAATTGGGGAGATTCCACTACCAGTGTCAGGCCATGCATGGTGGAAACATGACCTCACCTCAGGGCCCACCATGAAGCCCCTGTTACTTGGTACTGATGCCTGTTAGATTTAATTTACCCAAAGAGACAGCAGAAAGGTTTATTTTTCATGCAGCGAAACTGCATGGTGCTTTTCTGCTGATCAGGTCTTTTCACACGATGTTTTGTACTTTTGGAGGGAACAACTAACTTGTATTTATTACACTTGTACTCTCACCCTGGACTGGTTTCATATCGTTCAGAAGCTTTTATGGTTAAACGTTCCAAGCTACCAACAATAGTGCAAATGTTCATGAGATTTTTCTTTTGTCTTCTGTTTCAAATGTCAGATCCAAATATTGAAAAATTCCACGCAACACCAAATTCGTACTCCTCCCGCTTTTGAAGAGGAACCTTTCTCAGCGATACTGTTGCGTTTCCCAGGAGGACCGTGCACATCTGGATATGAAATCGAGCTTTCAGAGGCAGCAGCTGAGGGCTACTTCCAAAATCCAGCGACTTAGAAAAACACTGATGGCTTCAGATTGTTTTCTAATGCTTAAAATAAATCTCTGGGCGGAAGGCGTGGGCAGCCTGGGCTGCATCGCAGTAACATTTTTGTGATTTTCCTCGCATTGGCTTTTACAATCTTCCCATAGCTTTGGCAGCTGTATCGATACGGCAGATCAATTCGGATATGAGTGCAAGACATTTTTTAACAGCTCCTTTTGCCCCTTAGTAGATCTTCCAGGCAGGGAGAGGGGTGTCTATTCCCACGACCGGAAAGCAGTTACACACTGAAATCCGTCCCGAAGGCGTGTGAAATAGGAAACATTTGGCTGAGTCTCCCTCAAAGTACAACAGAACTTCAAGTGGATTCTTTCAACCAGAAAGCTGTGCCACATGCGATCCAGACACCCCACTTAAGATCCTGCATCGCCTTTTCAGACAAACATGTGACTTTTCTCAGCAGTTTTTCTACATTCTGAGCAATTTTTTCATGTTCTAAATTTAAACCACCATTATGTTGGGGGGGGGGGGGGGTGGATATAAGAAACCTGATGGCAAATGAAAAATCACGGCTCTGCCTTCTTTCCGTTCTTTTGAAAACTACATTATTTGAATATTCTGAAAATATTCCACTGTTTAAGTATGTGAGACTGCATGTTGGTCTAGAGATACAGACAGAATCATTAAGTGATTCGATTACTCTCACGCAATCAACTGCATCTTGAACAAAGGGGACGTTTCTGTTTGCAGTTCTATAAATCTCCATCCAGCCAGTGGGAATCATGTATGACCACATCCTGCTTGTGATGAACAGTCTGTGGTTGGATCTTGATCTGTGACTGTGGCCAAAATGCACTGCAACCCCAATCTTTTGCTGGTTTCCCAGAAAGCAGCTGAACTCAGCCCTGATTTAAACATGGCCTCTGAGCTGTCCGTGTGATTGGTGGGAGCCTCTCTCCCTCTGTAAACCAATCAGAGCTGTCCCAGTTCAAAAGAGCAGCAGGGAATTCGACCACCCTTGTAAAAATACCAGTGCGGTGCGTTCACCCCTTTTCGGCGAAACGTTTCTCTTCACTCCCCGGTCTCCAAGTAAGGCGAAGCACAGCTGCTCAGCACCCCTGGTCTTTTTTTGCAGATCAAGACTTACTTCCTGTTGGGTTGGAAATAGCGTGATAACTCTGCTAAAGGTCCAGCATGTTACAGGCGGCCGTGGTCCTTACTCTCCATATAAGGCTAAAAGGAGGCTTCTCATGTACAGCCGTGGAAAAAATTAGAGAGACCACAGCGCAATTTTTTATTTCACTCATTTCTCAATTTATGCGTGTGCGTCTGTGAATAACATGTATATCTTTGCAAACTGCAGCCTGGTTCTTCTCTGTTTCTCATTAATGAAGGGCTTCTTCCTTGCTTTATGGGACTTCGGTCCTGCTTCTAGAAGCCTGATACGAACTGTCTTAGCAGGGCACTTCACACCTGCACTTAATGCTTTGCCTTCCCTTTGAAGGTCACTTGATGTCACCTTACGATTCATGAGAAACTTTCGGATAACTTGACGGTCATCTCTGGCATTAGAAAGTCGCTTCTCCCCTCTACCTGGCCGGTTTCTGCCCATTCTCAGTGACTCCTGCTTCACCTTATTCTTGTGTTCTGTTGTTTTATACGTTTTGAACCTGGAAGCAGCCTGCCTCGCAGCGAATCCTTCTGCCAGCAGAATTAAACCAGGATTTTAAAATGCAGATTTGTTTAAAAATACAGAGTGGTCTTAATTTTTCCCAAGTTGTATAAAGATCTGTTTCGTCTTGGGCAAACAACTAAAAATGGCTTTCGTGACTCTTATTTAAACAAACGGATTTCCTCTATCGATTAGTCAGCATGAGGTCAGGATGTGGTCTTGTCTGAAGCTGCTGACTGCCACCCTCAGGCCCGGCTGGTGAACGGGCTCAGTACCGGACGGCCCATCCTCACCAGCTGCTAAATCAGCCTAAGCAGCTCGCAGATAGAGCACTGCTGAACACCTGGGCCCAACAGGGACTGATGCTGGATGATTATAATTACGGCACATTTCACCGACAAGAGGAGGACGAGAGTCACTCTACGCCGGATGGGACCAACCAGTAATATCAAGTACTGTGAAATAGCAGCCTGTCGACCTTCCTCACATGCACCAGTAGGGGGCCGCAAGATTGTGGAGGAAAATAAGGGACATGCATGGAGATTTGTGCTCATAAGCTAATGAGCCTCTCTTCCCAACTACAGCTATATTCTGGGCTCCTGCTATATGTCTCTGTCGTGATAGCATGCAGCTACGCCCCCCCCCCCTCCCTAGCCCGTGGATAACGGCAGACATTCCGTACAGCGCAAACCTGTGGGCAGTTCAAGCAATGAGCAAATCCCAGAAGTCACGCAGTCGTCCCTGCCAGAGAGTTGCCATAGTTACCTCGCCCACAGCCCTGAGGAGCGCAGCTGGGGTGAAAGTCAGACGTCTACTTGCAGATAAAATTGCACCCCCCCCCCCCCCATTCTCCCAAGCTCCTTCACTACTGAGTTGGAGGTCAGGGGGTTAAACGTAATCGGACTGCTGGTTGTATTCAGAGCTTTCACACGTGTCACAGATGGCAGTGAAAGGGGCAGGACCCCCGCAGTCGTAGAGACGGTCTCTAGGCTTTTTCTGTCTGTGGAACGATCTATTCACTGGAGGGGGAGGGGAGGACAGTGAACCAACAGGTATTAACCTCTTTTATCAATGTTATGCGAATTCACATAATGATTTGACTGCTTCACCATTATTCCATAACCAACAGGAGCACTTTGCTGAACTGCAATATACGGACACAGTATTGTTAACTGAGCTACCCAGTGGTTCATATGGATAAGCACAGAAAGGTCAAAGGTCAACACACCACACCTACAGTTAACTAGTGCCCTGCCCTGCACCCGACACTGGGAGCCCTTTCATTAGATTTTTACAACTCGCACTCATAAAAACCTGAGCCCCCTGTTTTGCATACTTGCGTCAAGTTGACTACGATCATTCTGACGGATGAAATCCTGAGCTCTGTGTCCCTGATGTTCATCTTACCAATCAAAACATTAAATTGGCTAGGAAACACAGTATTTTTTACAAGCAAGGGTCTTACACAAACATCAAATGGATTTTAATTTTCAAAACCTTTTCTTGATTTTTGGCATTATGAATTTGTTATCCATGCATGAACGCTTACCACGCCAACCACGTACAAGCCCCAGATTTCACTATTTTTCAAGGGCAGGTATCCAGGTAAGGTAAGAATGTATGAACGGAAAATATTTGTGATCTTTGTGACAAAAATGCTATGATACAACTTTAGCAGAAACATTTTGTTTTTCCCAGTTAATCTCCCACAATGCTGACTTTGCAGGGTTTGGCAAAAGCACAGTAGCGAAGCAAAAACTGGTGAGCGGGGAGTAACAGTCTGGAGGCAATTAAACTGGGTTTACTGGGAAGACCACTGGCCCCAGGAGCTCGCTCTGTCCGTTACATTATAAACACGCTCTGGAAAACTTCAAGAATCGATACCCCCATGAAGGGAAAATTTGGGTTTCATTGTCCAACACACTGCAAATCCAACCTTCGTCACACCACAGAAACAATGCCAAGGACTTGAGTCGGGGTTAGGGTCTCGATTTCCAAAGATGACGGGAAACCTCTGTAATGATGTCAAACTTGTGTTTACAGTAGCATTTCTGGGAAAAACCCCCCACTGTATACACTGGCATCCACACCAGCAGAGCCATTAAATTGGCGATGAAAGCCAGTTCAGTCAAACAGGTATGCAGATGGAAGTGTTAAGGAGGGCATGCTGATTACACCACACAACAAACCATCTCAGGGATGAGAACCTGAGTGCAGTCCGAAATGGAACTGTGAATTTTTTGCTGGTAGCTTGAGTGCCAATCCTGCCACCAACCCTTAAATTTTCTCTGTATGTTGGAGGGCCTGCTTTGCAGGGCTGGATGCAGATTAACATCATAACCAGGACAAAGCAACTGCAGGTTAAGGGTCTTGCCCAAGGGCCCAACAGAGTAGAATAACTCCTAGCATTCACGAGATTTGAACCAGCAACCTTCCGATTGCTGGCACTGATCCCTAGCCTTACAGTCACCACTCCACCCACAATTGCAGATATTGCACTAAAAGTACCCTGAATAGTATTATAATTGTACAAAATCACAATGATATATGATCAGATTTTAGATGGTTATAAAACACACCAGTTAGTGGGCTTCCCCACATGGGACTGGGAAGCAGATTTTCTGTACTAGATTTCACTTAGTAATTTAAATACCTTTGGCTCTCTGCTTCTTGATCTCCTGAAGGTCGACCTACCCCCAAAGGACTCTGGTCCTGGGATTCCATGTGATGCGTCACATGACCTGTGACATGAGTTTCAGCAGGAATGGCATCAGCGGGTGCCAGCGGACCGCTTCATGCCAAACTTTACTGCTCACCAGTCTGTCTAATCCTACTTAATGCCGTCGCTATCACTTGTCTGTCACCCTCATGTCTAAGCGACCCGTGTCACCTCCTCAGTTTGGCCTGCATCTCCTCCAGACTGCCATCTGTTCCGCTGAAGGAGGTGAGCAGAAAAGGAGGGGCTTTCTATAGACTATGGAGGCGACTGACAGGAGGATCTCACGTCAAGTTGCTGCGGGACAGTGAAGGCTGCCTTCAAGAAGGACCAGTCCGCCTGTGCTGGAGCTAAGCAAGGTCTCCTACATGCTCCTATCCGCAGCCCACAAAGACTGTGGTCCCAAACAGGGGGACTGAATTAGATTCACCCAGGCATGTCCACAATGGGACAGAACCATAGCAGTTCTGAGGGATGGCCTTCAAGATTCTACACAACACGAGGGGGTCTTACCAATATGAGGGGGTCTTACCAATAAGCCAGACATGGACACACAAATCATTTAAGGTACAGCTCATGAATTATAGTTGTAAGCCAAATCCTTCAGCACTAAAACTGCATGAACGCCATGCTTTTTGGGATACGTTACAGTCTCATTAAGCAGAGTTGGTCACCATCTACAGGTGAAGAAAAGCAACTGCAAGCATAACAAACAGCAAAAACACAAAGGGCACAAGCGCATGACGACCCGGCGTTGGTTCGTGACCAGATGAATTAATATGAAGTGGTAAGTTAAGCAAAAAAGTTTATTTACATGAAATTCAACAAATAATCAGTATGCAAACTGGGGCTTTTGGTAAAATAAAAACAGCCCTTGGAACTTGTAAAAACATGCTTCCATACGCAAAATTTGGTCAGCCACAGGGAAACCTGACAAAGAGCAGGAAGCTCACTGACCTCAATCTGCCATCGCCCATCTCTCCCTTAAAATCGCAAACATTTCCATGCAGTTTCAAGAATACCAGAGATCACTCTTGAAGGTAACCCTGCATCTACATTACACAAAGACAGACTGTTACCTTTCATTAACTTTTTCCAATATAAAAAAATCATAACCGATTCAGTACGACTCGTGACGAAATGTGTGTGGGTTGTTTTGTGACGACATTCAATAAATAAATGTCATTTAAATGATTTAAATAAAAATTTAAATTGACATTTAAACAATTACATATAAAATGTCATTTAAATGGTCATTTACAGTATAATTTAAAGTAGGAGAACATCCTCCTTAGAAATGCAACTGGTTTAAAATAATGTATTAGTTTGGTCTGTGGCAGCATTCAACACCACTCAAACCATGCATTTGTGCTGGGCCCCCTGCTGGCCAGAGACAGTCATTACACTGGGGGGGTGACATTTTGAGTGGGGTTCCAGAAACAAACCCACCCGAGTGCAGCATAAAGACCAAAATACGCAGCACGACTTGCCCCCGACTGATGACGGTTGCAGCGGAACATTTCCGGTGCTCCAAGGCCCCGCTTGGGTGCAGAAAACGCAAAACCCAAGAGCATCATCTCCCACGCACTCCGTAACCAGCCCCCCCCCGCCCCGACGGCTGGGTTCAATCCCGGTCAGTCACGAGGGCCAGAGGACATTTTAATTCAGAGACTCCACAATGCCACTGGAGTAGTTTGGCAATAAAAAGTTGTGGTTTTTTATTAGTATCCACAGGAAATATAACAAGTGTGTGGGGGTGGTCACAGTCCCGGTATGGCACACGACAAAACCATATCGCGATTAAACATGGAGGGGCGGGTTAAGTGATATGCAACACAACACAGTATCGGCAGTTATCGGAATCACCTTTGACACTTCACGAGAAGTCGCAGCAAGAAAAGGCAAAGGGCATCATTTGTCAAAAAAAACAAAGAAAATACAAAACCAAAGAACGGCCATGGGGGGGGGGGTTATAAAAGAGCATCACCAGATTCATCACAGAATAGGAGCGTTTGGGGGGAGGGGGGGGAGCGCAGCATGGTGTCGCTTTACACTTCTGACCACTGCTCACAGGGCACAGCGCCACTTGCTGTCCACAGTCGGTATCGCCACTTTCACCCGCCTTCCCGGGAACCCAGGACCGCCATCCGGGTCCCTGCAGACGTGGGAGGGGCGAGTTTAGGGTCAGCTGACCCACTGACATTCCCATCCCACCCGGGTGACTGGGAGGACTGGCAGTGTTTTGGCCGAGTGGGGCTCAGTCTGTTGAGATGGGGCTTTGGCAAGGTGGGGGGGTTGATTTGGGTGGATGGGGGGGTGTCTGCGGGCTAGACGGAGCTGAGCTTCACCAGCCCCCGGACGGAGTCCTCGTGCAGGGAGTCCTGGCTGGCGGGGTTGTAGAAGGGCATGGTGTGGCTGTGACCCAGCGGGCTGCCGCAGGGCAGCATGCCAGGGGGCGACGGCGCCTCCTCCGGGGTCAGGAAGTGGTGGTGGGCCTCGGGCACGTGGTCTCCACGCAGGGGGAGCATGTCTGTGTCACAGCTCAGGCTGGGCGTGGAGGTCGGGGGGGTGGGCTGGGCCAAGGGCAGCGCGGCGCATGCCGTGCCCAGCGAGGTCCGGCCCGGCAGCGAGGGCTCGTCACCCATGACGACGGGCTCGCTCTGCAGCAAAGGTGTGGCGGCAGCCTGCAAAACGAATTTGGTGCTCTGAATGCACTGGTCTTGGTCACACTGAAGGCGGGGGTGGGGCAGCGGGGGGGGATGCATGATGGGGTTAGGGTATGCAAGACAAGGACGGGGGTAAGAAGAACCAGGGGCAAAGAAGGGGGCGGGGAGGGGGGCAAACGAAGGAAGAGAAAGGAAAAAAGTAGTTAGTAACCAGTTAAAAATGTCAACAGCCAAAAACATTCAACCAAGTCGAGTCAACCGGCACAAATCAGTCAATCAGCAAGACAGAATCTTCCCATTAGAGGATGTTACTCGATTACACAAGGTCTGTCTGGAAAACAGCATTTCAAAATACAAAAACTTTATTCAAAAATTCACACATTGCTACAATTAAAATGCATCAACCATAAGGGAAGATGGGAGGAAAGAAGGAAAAACTGAAGTTTGACGGGACGTCAGCAGGCCAACTGAGAAGCTCATCATGAGGATGAGCGAGTTGGGCAGGAGAGGCTGGAGTGTCAATTACTCATCGCGCCACTAGGGGGCAGACAAGAGCAGGGGCGATGAAGACCCGCGCGCACGGCTGCAGCGTCCGCGGCGGTGTGACTGCCCGCTTACTCATCCGCCAGCTCGCACACCGTCTGTCCAGCTCAATTGTCAGCTACCCCCTCAGACTTAGCCGACGAAAGCTGGCATGGCTGGTAACCACGACGACCTTGGAAGGCCGTGTACGACTGCACGGAACTACCGCGCGTGAATGAAATACGCCGCAGCACGGCAGCGCAGGGGCTGGTGCCAGGTCCCTGAACAAAGGCGATCTTCAGGACCGTGTAAGGACATGGTGGCGGAGTTAACGAGGCAAATGCAATCCAATTAGCCCCCGCGGGCCGAGACGCTGTCACTGACGGTCCTCTGTTGCCCTCGAACAGACGCGTGCGGAACATTCGGAGCATTATCTGAGCCCTGAGCTTCTCCTGCCCCTGTTACAGTCCCTCAGAGCTCGCTGGGATTGTAACACACATAAGCCACACCGTAAGCCCCCAAGACAGGGTGGGGGGGGGGGGGGGCGATAGGCATGCATCTTTTACTCAGAGCTTACTGTGGCTGAAGGTCATGGTGCCCAGCAATGGGAATGGACTGTCACCATTATTTACGGTCACAACGCCCCCCCCACCCACAGAGAGGTGTCACGTTTCCCTTAGTTACGTATCACGCCGACGAATCAGAGCCACGGTCACGTGAAAGCGGTTGCCATGGCGAGTGGACTAGGGGAATGCGGCGTGCAGAACATTGTGAAAACGTTTTAAATGAGTGATAAATAAAACGCCCCCACCAACGTGACATCATACCTGGTTCAGCCTTTAGACTAGGGCTGGGTACCGACCACAATGCTCCAATACTATCGAGGACCGGAAAAATTAATTATGTTTCGGAGCCAAATTCCAATCTCCAAGCGGTAAATCTTAGCGTCTGTGAGCTAAGCAGCACACATAAGGAGATTGGCTGTCTAACGTAACGTTACACGAACATGTCATAGAGGCCAGAAGGAAAACGTATGCCCAGAGACAATCCATTACACAATTTTATAACCAGGTGCACCAGGGCAGCTTACAAATATGCCCCCCCCCCATATAGTGGCTGACCACATCGTCATGTATCACGTGAAACACCCAGAGAGAGTGAGAACTGGTGTGTATGTGTATGCATGTGTGTGTGAGCGAGATCATTGGAGGCACTACTGAGGAGGTGCTTGCAGTGATAAACTTGCTGCTTGCAGTGATAAACTTGCTGCTTGCAGTGATAAACTTGCTGCTTCTTTGACCACAAGCACCGGCGCGAACATGGAAGCTACGCAGAAGAGCAGAAAATGGACAGCAGGGGGTATTATTTTTGTACTGAATACCTTTTGCCGGCGGTGAAACTGAGGGCGGTGAGCTTATTAGCGGGATAACGATACATCGTTTTTTCATTCGGGGGAAAATGAAAGATCGATCTGCCGGCCAGATTTATTAATGAAGTATAAGCATGTCACAGGTTTTACAATAAGTAAAATCAGAGCTCACACGCATTTCAAATCAGTTCACACGCCACACCTCGCGTTTCTCACGCTGAGTAGTGAGAGAAAACACCCTCCAAGGTGGCCCCTTATATAGAATTAATCCACAGGCATACGGAGGAGTTCATTGCTGACCCGAGTTACACAGGGTTAATAGCCACCTACCAGCCAATCAGAAAATAACATTTGTTGCATGTGATCCCAAGGTGACAGTGCCTTTAGACCAGTTTCAGACACTGTCCCCCTCTCCCTTTCTCTCTCTCCCTCCCCTCCTGTTCCTGCCCCTGACCCCCTTTCCATCCCTCTCCCTCTACCTGCATTCCACTCTCCCCCTCATGCCTTCTTTCCTTCCCCTGGGCAGGAAACGGCATCACAGCGGTACAGCTGAGCGCCACATTTCTTTGCCTGCCTACGTCGCTCTCCATCAGGGCACAAACGCAGCGGATATGCGAATAACCCGGCCGCCCTTGAGCAGACAAGCCTCTTCACTTAAGGCTGGCTTATCTAGACATACGTGACCGTGTGAGCCCGACGGGTTTGTTTATTTTTGGGGATAGGCTGCACAGGGGGCGTCGGTGAAGGGCGACAGGGAGCGAAGCTTTAAGCATGAGGATTCCAGGTTAAGCGGGCATGCAGTCTCAACGCAGACCAATCACAGCACAGGCAATGGACACAGAAATCAGGGTGGGGGGGGGGGGTGAAAAGAAGAAATGCCACTGGGCATCTTGGGGGTTGAGGCGGCCCGACTGCCAGTATACTGGTCCACAGGAAGAAGCAAAACTCACCATATGGCTCTGTGACTGTGTGGCCCCATACATGGTGATCCCATTGGTCGGAGGGGTGGGCTGGGGTGTGTCTGGCTGGACGAAGCCCCTCCTGTCGATTAGGCTGGGGAAACAGAGGGGATCGAGGTCACAGCCATTAGAACAAGCTCAGACATCTAAAAATCACAGCCCAAGATATCCACCTGTGCGGGGTTCAGGTATACATTGCATCGACGTGATAAAAATCTTATTTTGACATTGTGGGGACCATTTTTCTGGTTGCCTTAAGGATAATCTCAATTTTATAAAAATCCTTCAATGCAATCAAAAAAAACAAAAAATGCCAAAAGTCTTGTATTTTGTTTGGTTAACTTATGGTTAAGTTAGGGCTGGGTCAGGGGTTAAGGTCAGCATTTTTGGATTTTGGTTTTTCCTGAAACAGATGGTCCCCAGAACGATATGAGTACAGGTCGTGTGTGTGTGCGTGTGTGTGTGTGTAAAGCTATGCAGGGGCCTCGTTTTACAAACTGGACTGAGATCTTACATACCAGCATCAAACGACCCACCTGCGTGTGTTAATGATCATTAATGACCCTTTAAGTCCCCCAGTGCTCCCAGTGTTCCCACGGTGAGGCTCTTGAGAAAACGGCCAGAAACAGGGGCACTTGTTCGGCCACCTGAGCGCTGTGAGTATAGTTTTACTCCCGGGGGAGGGTCACCTGATAGTCTCTCAGGACAGCCAACTGTACACGCAGACAGCACGTAAACACCAGGCACGTTCCGCGGGGGGGAGACTCAGCATTTTGTTTCTTTTTTAAGGAAAAGGTGAGAAATGACCTGGGGGTTGATGATGTCAGCGACACCGAATCTCTCTACCTGTGTATCGTTAAGAGCTTCACACGCTCACTTATGGGACTTATGCGATGATTCTCCACGAAGGCTCCATCTACAGGGGCACTGTAAGGCTGTTTGGGCTCCTCTCGATTTAGAAAACAAACCCCCACCCGCTATTGGTCAGGCACCCCACTTAACTGGCTCACTAAAAACATGCTGAGCCGTTAACGATGCTGATTGGTCAAGCTCAGTTCCCACAGCATCAGCAAACTGACAGGTCACCACTCCAGTGACCTGTCTGTGAACTCGTCTGTACATGTCGACACTGGAGGGGAAGAATGGCCCATTGGCGCCTCCTACTGGTCACCCAATTACCTGGGCGGCAGTGGCCCACAAAGAGCAGCGCAGCAGTTACTGAAGATGTTTCCGTAGCTGTAAGGATTATAGTTGTCCTTGCCCCGTTTCGATGACCATGATCCCTTAATCTGGGAGGGGGGTCAGGAGAGAGAAAAATCAATTGAGGAAACATTTAGGCTACATAGAAATTCAGTTTCTGGGATAATACACTTATTTTTCAGGCACACTAATATTAGTCACAGAAAGCACTAAATTAAAAAAAGGTCATATGTAATTGCAATACAGCTGAATACAGTTTGAATAAAAAACTTGTGAGCCTTGTGGGTACCTTTTTAACCCTGTAATTACAGATTTACATTACAGATTAATACACAGCCCTCGCTGTAATAGTAACCCGTAATTTGACCAGAGAACACCGGGTGGCACTCACGTCTTCGTTCGTGGTCTGATTGGAGCTTATCAGGTAGGTGTGGAATCCAGACAGGCCCACGATGGACCACACAGAGAAGAAGCAGACCACCACCTCCAACACGGTGCCGCAGAGTCAAGGACGCGTCAACAGGGAAGGCACGGAGGAACAGACCACAAACCGGGACAGATTCCAAAATACTGGGAGCAGGAGACACCCACCCAAGCAGACACACAAACACCCAGACACAGAGAGACATACAAACGAAGACAGACAGACAGACGCAGCTGCTACCCAGCATGCCTAGTCATCTGCTGTCACCTCTTAAGGGCATCACGCACCAGTCAGACATCATATCTACAGATGCGATGCTTCTATGATAGTCAACAAAACTGGCTCTTGTCGAGCGAAGACAGCAGCAGGAGGGTGGAATCACATGGTTGTCTAACAGCATCATTTGGGGGGAGGATAATTTTCTGTTGAGGAGGGCTCCTATTCATATCCTTAAGAACATCGGCAGGGGCTGCACAGGAAATTGCTGGAACATCTAATTTTGGAACGGTTCTTGGGCAGTCAATCTCAACCCCCCCCCAATAAAAAGGTATAAATAAGCACAAAAAATGCAGGGGTAAAGAAAAATAAGAGATAAAAATGAGCGCTGTGAGTGAACGGCTGCGAGTCAGCGACCCCCCCTCAAAACAGCAGACCTTTGCTGCACTTCCAGTCAGAGCTCGGGGGTGAAACGATGGCCGTCCGTCGACAAAACACAAGCACATCTCTGGGCGGAGAAGGAAGGAAATGGCTGAGGGGCTGGAAAACAGCAGATCATGTTGTGTTTTCCAGGTTCAAGATAAAATGAGTGGGGACCATTTTACTATGAAAAGCCTTAAGCAGGGATAAATTTGAGAAAGATAAATCACATCTAATTCAAACTGAAATATGTTTAAAAAAAAAAAATAAGAATAGCGAGCAGTACATGACTCCCCATTATTTTATTTTTATTTTAAACCAGAAAAGTGATCCAAAGGAACAGTATACAGTTCCTCAAGGAAGCCGTTCCCTTTGAAGGGACATGGTGTGACAGTGCGCATCCTTCCTGACTCAGCAGGAACATAGAGAACAGTATGGGGATGCAGGCCCCCAAGGGAGGATGTGACATGAGAGGAACCTGTGGTCTGTGGTAGCCCCTGGGGTCAGATGGACCCCAAAGGTAGCCTGGTGAGTGCCTGATTTGGATAGACACGGACACACAGTTCCACAAGCTGAACAAGGATATCTGGCAGGGCTGTCCTTGAGGGCACTGAGGAAGCCCATGCTTTGGGACCCTGCACAAGAGGAGAGGACAATGTCAAAAGTCAAACACACACTCTGGCCTGTTGCCTGGGCCCGGGACTCTCACTACATCATTTTACAGTGGCTGCATGGAGAGGAAAAGGCCCCCGTAAGAGGGTGAAGTACCAATGACTTAGGACCTGAATCCCTGACCGAACTGGCCACCTATGGCTCTTCAGGGAACTGGTGACAGAACCCTCTACTTCCCGCCCGCATCCCTTCTTTACACACCACAGAGGGGAAGAGGTGAGGGGCAGACCTGATATTACCCCAAAACCAGGAGCCATGGCAACAGGCCTGATGGCGCGCTACATTAGACGAATTTATTAATGCCGTAATTGCCCAAAAGGTTACCAGCACTGGGAAGGTTACCTCACTGATATGAGGATGCAAAATAAAGGTCGCTCATCTCCCCACAACCTCCCGGGAGAGAGGCCCAAGGATGAGATGATTCAGCTGTAGATTCGGTTGGAATTGGGGTTAAGTATCATGGCTCAGGGAGACAAGAGGTGACTGGGATTTGAACCTACAACCTTCAGTGCTTAACCATGTTGGGCGGGGCACTACAAAAAAACTATCAGGAATGGAACTGAGTGGGCTCAACTCCAGACCCCCCCAAAAATTCCTACCTAACATACACTTTTGTTCTCATTTCGTATATATAGGTACAGGGATCAAATGCATAATAAGCCCCACTTAATGTCAGTCAACCAGTTTGGGAGTCGAGCGGTTACTTACGCAGGATGACGTGGGTGATGACGAAGGCGAAGATGAAAATGGTGAGGAAGGACAGCGAGAGGATGAACATGTAGAAGAAGCGGTAGTTCCTCCTGCCCACGCAGTTGCCCACCCAGGGACAGTGGTGGTCGAACCGTTCTGCGGAGGACGAGCAGATTTTGGACAAGATTAGGAAAGCCTGGTAGAGTGGAAGCTCTCGTCTTCTCAGAAGGAAACTCACAAACCTGGAAGGGCTTTGGCCCCAGCGTTTCATCCAGCAATCACTCACGTGTAGGTTTCGCAGGAGCAGCGGGATGTGAAGACAACTGGGGGAACAGCCCCATCTCAATATCCAAACTCTCAGCTGGGATGTGGATCATGAACGTCGTCAGGCTGAACGTGACCAATCCCAGAACCCGAACACGATCGGCACTGTAACCTGCCTCACCCTGAGCGAGTTGACCCCCATTCGCCCGACACTCTGCTCTCATCCGTTAACCCAACACAGTGTTCTGCAGGACAGAAACGGGCCAATAGGAGCAGGGGCTCATGTTCATTTCACGCTCAGATGACTGCTCTGGGCTGAGTGCTTTTCTTATCAGAATGAGGATAGCCTCCGACGCCAAGACCTGGCACTAAAAGGAGGTAGAGAAATGATAAACGATGGAGACCTGCTCCAAGAATCTGCTCTAAGCTCTGCGCTAACGCCGTTCAGGTACTGAGGGCTTCAACCTGCACGTCAACCTGTATTAGCGCTGCCAGAGGTCGTTTTATACCAGGAAGGATTTATGCTGACAACCAAGACCCTCCTTAACCTGCCACATCGAGTGAGGTGCAGGGGATGAACATCTGACAGCCTGATCTCCGCTTTCTCCAGGCCCAGCAATCCTCACAGACAAAGAAACACAATGAAAGCCCATGCTTTTAAAGCACAGGGCACAAGGATTCTGACGTGACGTGCATTTGTGGTTCTGGGACGAGGTGATAAATTGGATGCACTGACTAGATGGACCAGCAGGAGAGCTTTGGGGAAAGTGCGAGCAGAGCTTCCATAATCCTGCTCTGATTTATAAAAGCGAACACATTCCAGAAAAGCTACCTCAAACACTTCATAAGGCTGAAGACAGTTCCTTAGTTCACAACACTGGAATTGTTGTTAACAATAATGATGGTGATTATTAACGTCGCCTTCAAGAGCAACCAGTCAAGGCTGGAAAACATGGTGTCAGTCCATAAGAAGCTCCTCACAGTGACATCATGCCCAGGACCTTGGAAACCTTCCTGCCTAATAATTGAGGTAGGGGGATGGAGAGTCCCCCCCCCCCCCCCAATTCCGTGGGCAGATCTGGAGAGGGGGAGCCTCACATCAAACCGGGACACTCTTCCCACACGCCTCTCCTGTACCTCGCGAGTCGCGTTACTAAACATAGACCCACCAGCATACAGAATTCCAGGACCGCAGTGTGTTTACGCCAAATGTACCCAGAGCATGCCGGGCTTCTGTGAGGGTGGAAGTCCTTCACGGATCCAGCGGGACTGACACGGCAATGAGGGGGTGCTTCACAGCTAAGCCACCGCACGACGACATCGACGTGGCGCATCCAGGCATGTCTCAGGCAGCGGGCATTGCATGACCGGACAGGAAACAGCACTTTGCTCAGCTACCAACGCCATTAGTGCATGCTGTAAGACACAGCTACACGCACCTGTACACGTGTGACAGGTGTGCGCTATGACATGCACAAGCACACGTTACTACATACATTGCTTTTATACAAAGCTATTTCATACAGATGGATATTTTGCCACAGCGAAAAGTGCTAAATAGTGAGTTTCCACTACTAGGTACTAAAGCAGGGCCCTTGAGCTATGAACACGGCCCACAGCACCCCCTGCTGGCTGGCCCTCACACTGACTCACCCACGCAGTTGTCGCACAGGCTGCAGTGGGAGGCACGCGGCGGCCTGAAAATCTTGCAGGTGAAGCAGTACTTCAGCTTCACCGTCTGCCCGTTGATGATCACCTCCTTCGTCCTGGGGGGCGGACGGAACCCACCGGAAGTGGTGCCATTGGCGATGTCTGTAGAGTTTAAGACAGAAAAAAAATAAATAAATATCCTGTTCACAGCAAGCCCCCCTCATGAGGGGTGGGGGGCGGTTAGTGCTGGAAAGAACCATGGACGTCCAGGCAAAACCAGCGTTTTTCTCCTTTCTTATCCATTTCTCTTCTCCAGTCCAGCACCCCCCCCCCCAGAAATCTGTCATCTGCCAACACGTACCGCCATCCTCCACCAATTACCGCCCCGTCTGGGGCATAAGAGGTGGGCAATGATCCCATTGGGACATCAAAATGCCTCCAATCTTCTCAAGACCCTCAGGCACAGAATGCACAGTCCCTCCCCCACCCCCGTCAGACACACCAGCGATGGGTCAGACAGGCCACCCCAGTCCCCTCTACAAGCCAGCCCCCTTACTGACTCATACATCTTAGAAAACGCACACAAACAGACGGAACACTCCTCTACTCCTCTACCTAACGCATCAATGGCGTGTCCCGTCTCTTTCATAAACATTTAACCTTTGTTAAATAAGGTTGCCAAAGTGCACCTTTTTATTAAGGAAGGGGAAAAAAGCTGCCACAGAAACAAGTAGAATGTTGCGCTAACACCACGAAGGTTGTGGGTTCAAATCCCAGGGGGCACCCAAACTGCAACCCTTCCATAAGTATCCAATAAATGAATAAAATGTAATGAGTCAAAGTAATTCAGGACACAGAGCACTGGTGTCGCATTCTTGAGGATGGGGGGCACGGACTTAAGCTCTGAGATATTCATACTGAATAAACAGGTCGAAATACGGGATCATTTGTAAATCTAAATGACTCGCCTGCTGTTCCTCATGCACTGACCTGTGAAAGTCATTCTGCAAATCTCATCAAAGCAGAGGTAAATGCGAAATCTGCATCCGCGTTCGGATGCGACGAGATTCCCTCCCGCCCCCTCCTTTACGCGCCATTCTTGCAGTTCTCGATTCTGGCATCTCGGAAACGTGACAATCAAGCAAATAAGACGCAGATGCTTCTTGTAGTCAGACGAAGCCTGGATCGCTTCGAAAGTTTGCCGGGTACAAAAATGACATCGGCGGCACCTTTGATGGCGTCTGAATGACGACTCATTTTGAGGATGCGAAACAACGGCGACCAGGTGCTTAGGTGACGCTGGGAGCTGTGAGGTGTCTTGGGGGGGGCTGTTTTAGCTGCAGACTCTCACATGCAGACCATAATGACAGCAGCCCCCTTCGAATCACTGTCTTTGCCCGTGACAAGAGGCATGTGCCAACACATGCTGAGGAACACAGGCAAATCAGCGCAAGGTCACGCTGCGGTCCTGACGAAGCCGCAGGCGGCCGGGCCGATGGCTGTCGCTTTGTATCAAGGGCTGCAGCTCCCACAT
Source organism: Gnathonemus echidnorhynchus (assembly GCA_026776725.1). NCBI lineage: Eukaryota > Metazoa > Chordata > Actinopteri > Osteoglossiformes > Mormyridae > Gnathonemus > Gnathonemus echidnorhynchus. The sequence continues at coordinate 74,937 of JAODJU010000029.1, read as the reverse complement.
TCACATGGACAGACAGCTTCAATTTCCCAGCCAGTGAAGACAGCCAATGGCATCAGCCAAAGCATTTTCACTTAATGCCATTGAAAATCTATAAATCATTTGGTGAAATTGGAGAGCAAACCACTGCTTCCTGCCTGTTCTTCCTAGAGAGTCTGTTTCGGTGCTGGCGGGGGGGGGGTGGGGTGACTGGAGGTGAGGAGGAAGAGGACAAACAGCAGGCTGAAATAAGGGGGGGGGCACCAAATATCAGTGTAGGAGGGGGGGCATTTGAGGACAGCCCCCTCAGCACACCCCCAAGATAGAGCCGGGCTTCCGGAATGTGATGTCACCCCCCCTCGCAGAGACATCGTTGCGCCCCCTCCCTGCCACACTCAGCCAGACATCCCCTTGTGACATTATCGGACCCAAAACAAATCCCAGTGTAAACAGTGAGGCAGGGGGAAGGGGGGGGTAAAATATATTTAAAAACAAGCAAGGACAGCTTGAGGTCAGGGAGCAGCACCCAGCAGACCCCCAATCAGCTGGGGATAAGGGCCATGCTCAAGGACTCAAGGGTGATACAGTTAGTCTGCCATCTATGGGATTTGAACCCACACCCTTCCAGATGCAGATCCCTCACCTGCTGTGCCACTTAGTGCCCAGACTGAGCACAGAACTGGGGGCTACATTTCAACTCCATTTCAGCACCCCGGTCACCCCCCAGAAGGACATCTGCTACCTTCTCTCACCTTGGAAAGATCACCCGAGGGGTGGGGGGGGGGCACAGGTGATAGAATTAAATGTTAGCAATTCACTAAATATGAACACACAAGCTGCTAGGGAATTCAAACCCTCTGTGTGCATCGACTGCTCTACCAACCAGATAAACATAACACACACCACCAATAAATATTATAATTATTAACGCCACATTCATCTAAGCGAGACACAAAGCGGCAAATTAGCGGCAGAGGATAGAGGTCATTCACATGGGTCGGGGGGGGGGGCAGAGAGGCAGATGAAGGGGCTGCTGGGTAAAAAAAGGCCGCATTTCATCTCAGCGGCCAATCTTGCCGAGATTACAAACAGCACGCTAGGCAAACGAGACTCTGTCTGTTCCCGCTCTCCCCCAAAAGGGGGTTGGGGTGGGGGGAGAGGGAGGAGAAGGAAAAAAAAAAAAGACTGGCACAGGCTTCAAAGACAACTTTGGGCCTCGTTAAGGCAGCATGTGTTCTGCTAAATGATGTGTCTCAGAGACCAGCCAAAACAAGCAGGCCTCTTGGGGGGGGTGGACAAAAGTCCCCTTAGAACAGTGCCCGCTCATCACGATGGACACACGCACGCTGAGCAAGAGAAGCCAGTCACCCTGAAAGCCTGTCGGTCTCTGCAGGGAGGGGGGCCCTGAACACAGGGAGCACACATCTGAGGGGGGGTTCGCTCACGCGCTCCGATTTATTTTCCTCCCCAAACAGATGCAGTAACCCCTGGCAACAAGACTCTCGGAATTTGAGCCCGAAAGCAAATAACTGGCTCTCTGCTTATTGTATTCCCCCGCTTCCCACGAGGATGCCGGAGAACGTGGGCCGGTACCCAGCATCATTTACAGGATTGTACCAAAGCATGGGGGGGGGGGGGGGGAGTTCTGACACTGGCGGGCCTGGCGCCCGGCCCAGACGCAGCGGAGCGCCGCAGATCGCAGAGGCTTGGTCACTGACGCGAGCGCATGGCCTCCTCTGGTCTAGGAGCATCACACCCTTCGTCAGGCTTTAAATGACCGTAACGACGTGCTCGCTCCGCGCACTGCCTGGAGAACGGGCCATCGGGCTCCCTGGGACCGACCCGGAGTCTGCACGAGAAGTCGTCGAGCAGAATACAGGGAAATGGAGTGTCCAAGGACAGGGCCTAATCACAAAAAGGAAAAGATGATTGATGATTGGATAACCAAAAATAAGAATGCGATAACAATGCGCCTGTGATCCCACGTTCTGCCATTAGGGGGAGCCCTTCCCGAAGTTGTGTCCCTTCCAGCTGACACTGCCAGGGCCATCTCTGGCTGTTAGTTAATAACCATCGGCAAACTGCCGCATTGGTAGAGGGATCTGATTGTGCCAGTCATTACCGTAACGAACTGCCATTACTGCCCTCCGGAGGAGAGGAAAAAAAAAAAAAACAACACTCTCCATAACCCAAAACCCAAGACTGCATTCATTAAGATCACAGATGCGTGACAGGGTAGTTAAAACCAAAGGTTGGGAAGCCGGGGGGGAGGGCAGGACAGTATGGCTACCCGGGACTACGCTGCCAGATGGCTGACCTGGCGGTTCTAAGGTACTCTGTTGCTCTGATGCTCCATTTACATCCAGACAGACGTTGCTCAGACCTTGACCTTAGCAGTGAGGTCGCACAAGGTTGCTGCCACACATCTGGAGGAGTGTTCCGGAACATTTCTTTTTGCCATTCATTAGCTTAAAAGAAGCAACTTTGTGAGAATCTAATGCTAATTTATCCTTCACATTTTTTACTGTGAATTTCATCAAAGAAATACGACTGTCAATGGCAGTCACATGACACCAAATCTTTCCCTGGCACCTCCCCTGTCAGTCTACCAATCGGGCAGGAGATGCTGTTTGGCGTGGTGCAGAGGGCATGGCTGCTTTTCACACCTACAGCAACCTGCAGCGATCAGTGACGTGTGTTCTGTTGAATCAAGAACACCATCGGGCCAAATGAGACAGGCAGGCAGGCGGATAGATAGAAAGACAAAGAGACAAACAAAGAGAGGCAGACAAACAATGAGAGAGAGAGAGAGAGAGAGAGAGAGACAGGCATCCTGGTCAAACCAGGACCTGAAAGTGATAGCACCCACATTATGCTGTCTGGGGGGGTCACATTCCTCTGTCGACCGGGTCTCACCCACAAACATCTGCACCGCGTACGACATGCCAACTGCCTGTCACCGGAAAACCAGAGGAGGAGTAGTGACACCCGGTCTTTCAGCCAAGACTCCCATCATGCATCAGCAGCAGAGAAACACCGCGCCCCCACCCAAACCGTATCAGCGAATCACGCATGGAAATGTAACGGCACTGAGAAGACCTTAAAAACACCCTAAGGTGTGAAGATAAAAGGCACCATTTCCCCATCACCAGAGAAGCACCAACACAACAGCAGCCAGCGGCCCACAGCAGGGCGGACCTGGGGCCCAGCCTGCTGAGAGTGTGGGGAGATCCAGGCTGGACCCGGGTCACGACAGGGCCGGTTTCCCCAAAGACAAAATTTTGGGGACAAAAAAAAAATAAAAAATGTTCAGCTCTGAATATGGACAATGGCTGCTGTGCTTAAGGAATCCTATACTGGACAAATAGGCAGTGGTTTGGGCTACGGGGAACAAGGAGATATGACCCTATAACCACCTGGCACGTTGGCGCGCAGACACACAGAGCCATTCGCAGGCCAGCCAAACGTCAAATTAAAGTCACCGGACAACATCAAAAGCTTCCAGGCCATTAAGCTCACATTAAGGCGGGAGGGAAGGCGGACCAGGAACCGCGTCCACAATGAGAGAGGGGGCTCGCCGGGGGCCGGAGGCTACATCAGCACGAGGCTGACGGGGGAACAGCCTCGGGTCTCTGAGCGAGGCGCCACAAGCATTCCCAGCCTTTGAAGAACCGCGAGGCCCCAAACCGGAATGGAGTCCGAGGTCCCATTTGTGGCGTCACGCTCTGAGACCGGAACATCAGGGAGCCAGATCTGCACAGCACCCAGGACAGATACCCCTCTGCCCACCGGCTCAGCGCACGACCGATCAAGAGCCTGACCAGGGGTGAGTTTCATCTGAACAGAAACGAGACTCCCAGAGTGGCTGTCGCAATGTTCCGGTTTCCGTGGCGAAGGGATCCGGCTGCTGTTGGTGACGCGAGAAGATGGTGACGCTCGCAAGGACGCCTACGTCCCACAGAGCTGCCAGACGCTGTCCTTCGGAGGGGGGGGGAGTGAACGAGCTTCTCTAAAGGCTGCAAGACGAGTAAATGGTGACCTGCTGACATGGCTAACCAAACAGAGGCTGAAGGGGACATGTGACATCTCGGTGGGGGGAAAAAACAAAGGGGAGGGCCACCGCAATGCCACATTTCTGATGGAGAGTCCCATGGCTTGCCTGTGATTGGAAAAACCCAGCTGATCATCCCTAATAGAACATGCAGGTCATGTGACAGGAAGACAGAGCGACAGTGCTGAGTAAATGAGTAAATGGCGGGGGGGGGGGGGGCGCGTACCGATCTGCCTCTCCAGGTCGGCGGCTTCGTCGGGTGTGGCCCTGGGCAGGACCCCGGGGTCACTGAAGCTGGTCCGGAGCAGCGTCCCCAACACGAAGAGGAAGAGCACGCCCCCTACTGCCGGGATGGCGGGGCTGAGCGACGATGCCAGGAACGGGCAGCTGGGGGCACAGAGGGGACAGCGGTGAGTTGAACCAGGGGTGCAGCATCACCTGCTTATGCAGCCACACCGAAGCCAGCAGCAGCACTGGCCAATCAGACACCATCTCACAGCTTTAACAACTTCCAATCATTTTCAGACATCTGATACCCAATAAACCGAATGTAACCCATTCTATGAAAACAGTGACCTTTCTTACACAAGAATGAGACGATATCAATTTATAAAATTGCATTTTAAACCCCCTATTGCAGTGGCACAGAACAGTTTCAGTATTTTTTTCCCTTCTATACAGGTTTCAGATCCAGTTCATTGCACAAGCCAATCAAAAGGGTCGTTCACAAAGACAACTTCCAAGTGACTACCCATAGGATTGATGCAGCTTTCTGAATGACAGGTGGGTCAGCCAATCATCTTCTCCAGCTTATGCATATAATATCAGATGCCAGGCATGGATTCCCAGGCCTCCAGATGGGCCATAATCTGATTTGGCAACAGATAATGGGATTAAAATAAGTCACCTTTTGATCTTACCGGCGTTAATTAGTGTAATCGCATTACTTCAGACAACCAGCTGGTTAAATTTAATTGGTTGGTCCAGAGGTCAAAAGTATATGGGTATATGTGTGTGTGCGTGTGGGGGGGGGGGGGGCAGATTCTTGGAGATCATCCCCCCATTGACTAACTTCAGCAAAACTTACAGACTGAATTGCTCACAAAAACAGCTGCCAACATCGTTTTCTTGACAAAACCGCTAACTTCCTTGCTGAGGTCCCTGATTAGAGTCTGTCTCAGCCGCCCCAGACACGCGCCAAGAAAGTTTCAAAGGGAAACATGGAGGAGGTTACACACAGATGTGGTTTTTTTCTGGTTCCCCTTCCAGGCCTGGCTGGAGTCCATGGACTGGGTCAATCTGTCAACCCGACCGACAGCGGGCTGTGCTCGCGTGACCCAAAATATCCACTCCGCGGCGGGGGGGGTTTAAAATGGTTAAGCTTACATTAAGCGACAATCATGGAAAAAGGACAACTGAAATGATGAAATAGTGGAGTAACGAAACGAAAGTCTGTTATTTTACGATTTGTATGTGAGTTTGAGCAGCGAAAAGGCCATTACCTGAGCACTTACGCAGCTTAATAGCACGACTCAAATCGATCGCAATAAGGCCTTCGCGTCACCGTGACGACCCTTTATCGCCATGGTGATGGGGGGGCAGCTCATTTCGCTTTTTTTAAAAGCCTATAAATACGCATTCAATTATTGATCGCGGCCATTGCGAAAACATCCCTTTGCGGAGAGCCAGTCTTGGGTAGCTGTGACACGGGATCAGGGAGACACTGCGGCGGTTTAGTCTGCGGAGGGAATGGAAAAAACAAACACCGCAGCAGGCATCACGCATGCCACTCCGGAGGCGTCCATACCACGCGCATCCATTGGAGAAGGTTCGCCATCCTGCAATAATTAGCTACATGCTGGGGGGTGTGGTCTCTATACCCTCTGGCATCTCAGCACATGCTTCACATCCTGACCAACAGGGGGAGCAAATCTTGCATTCTTTCGTCCCCCTAACAGCGGTAGCCATTCAAAAACTCTCTCGCCGCGGCCACACTGGCGGACCAGAGGCTGCTCCCGAGGCCTTTGTGTACAGACAGTAGCGCCTCCTCTGGCCCTGTGTAAACACTGCCACATCCTGGGCCCCCGCCACCACATTCCAGGCTCACGTTTCAACGATCAGAGGCCGCAGCGAAGCGGGGAGGCCACGGCGGCAGCCTTTATTTTTTTTGGCCTTTTTAGGGAATTTCTCTACTTGCTGCCCCCCTCCCCCCTTATTTATTTATTTTTTTAACGGTCGAGGATGTCGGCAGTTCAGATCTTCCAGATGGCAACACCTTGGGAGAGTTTCCATTTCAACCCCCCCCCTGAGTTAACACCCCACCGATCTGGATAGTCTATTTAAGGCAGCCATTTTGGCTCCGGAGTTTGTGGCACATGGTAGAAAGGGCTCTGAGGACACATGGCCTAACCCAGGCCTGGAGCAGAGGGGGCTGACCAGGGCCCCCGTTACCGCTGCCTGCCTGCACTGCAAGACCGGGGAGGCGAGTATTACATACACAGTTAACTCGCTGGAGCAGAGTTTAAAACCCTTACTGGCGCAATCGGCGTTACACAGAAAACGAGGGCGTTTATGAACTCGGCGAGTTAACTCTGGGTTTGTGCCTGTTCACATAAGCGCCCCCACCCCCTGACAAATGTGATCTGCTCCTGGCAAGGGGCCGGCACCAAATATCGGTATCAGGATGAGAACATTCCATCTCATTTACGGGACTGAAAAGAAACTCAGTGGCGTCACCCATATTCTACCATTTAGGGATCCGATGGCTACGTCTTTTTGGCAAAAGGATCAGTTTTTGGTGAAAGGGCCCGTTATGCTCCCAGCAGGTTGGGCACGCAGCGTAAATGACCATGACGACATACCCCGTTTAAAAATTAGCAAGGACTGTGCGTGAGGTACGCAAAACTCTGAAGCAACGCTACATTCCATTTGAACTTGGAAGTAAAAAATTCCGAGTTTCTACTTGGAAATTTCGGCGAACAACCCCAAAGTCAGAATTGTGACTCAAAGTCGGCGGAACCTCTGCAACCCCAACCTCAGATTTACAAGACGGCAGCAGAAGTGAAAGGTGTGGTTATATACTATATACTTATTAGCAGTTATGAGGTGTGATGGTGGTGCAGGAGGTCGTGCTACCGTTCGGCAACCGGAAGGTTGCAGGTTCGAGCACCGGGTCCTCCTCACCCCATTGAAGTGTCCTTGAGCAGGACACTGAACCCCAAATTGCTCCCGGTGAGCTGGCTGGTGCCTTGCATGGCAGCCTCCGCCACCGGTGTGTGAATGTGTGGTGTGAATGTGAGGCATAAATTGTAAAGTGCTTTGGTACTCGTAAGAGTAGAAAAAAGCGCTATATAAATGCAGTCCATTCACCATTTGCCATTAAATTGGCCGTAGACACCGTAGTGTCCAACTGCTATCTGTGGACATACTGCTACCTTGTTTGTATGCGCGAAATACCGCTTAACGTATCAACAGATATTGCTAACAATGGCTAAAATTAACTGGGCTAGAAGTGGGGCCTGTTTCAGAAAGCAGGATCTCTCGCTTAGCCAGATAATTTGTAAGTAATTTAAGTAAGTCTGGGCTAAATGCAATTGAATGAAGATAAAGGCCATTTAACCTGAGGCACCATAAACCTGACAAGAAATCCTGCTTTTTGAAACAGGTTTCTGGTATTGCTAAACGGCTTACTGACTCGCTGTACTGGAACGCGGTTCACTCGGGTGTGACGTCATTCCCGGTTCGGACTTCCGACCTCCGATGGTAAATGGAACGCATTTCAAGAATCCTCAAGAATCCTGCCTGAGCCAGTAGCACAGTCTCCTGGTTAACCCACCCAACACCAATATGACAACCGATGGAAGCACAAAGGTAGAGAGATAATTCCATGTTTATCGTGGATGGTTAGGCTTCACCAGCTGGGCTGTGGCGACCGCTGCAGTCGTACTATTCATGAAAGACAGCGACATTTACTGCTACTCAAACAACACATTTACATGGGCCCCCCCCCCCAATGTTTGAGGCCCCCTGTTGGCCACAAATAGTTATTGTGGAGTAAGCTTAAGTATCTTTTTGAGTGGGGTCCCAGACACGCGCGACGACGTGCCAAAAATTGTGGAGCTGGGGGAGCGGCTTTCGCAAGAGACCAGCAGGTGTCACCACACCACTCAGGCCAAACGCAGTCCCAGAATCCCTCCAGGCCGACGCGTACGAGCAGCAGGCAGTCAGACAGACGCGTGGCCTGGCAGCGGCACAATGAAGTGCAGAAAAGTGTGGCTTTTGTAACAGGGTGTTTAGGCGGTCATGCGGGATGCCTGCGAGAGTAATCCTCTGGGTCCCCAGGGACGGCACGGTGCCAAACAGGCCACAGGGACGAAGCCCAAACTGGCGACTCCAGCACCGCTTGCGGAGTCGGCGTTTCGCTACGTCACCTCATGGAAAAGCCCCTGGTCTCTCCCAAGAGAGTCAGCTGTGTTTCGGAGAAATGGCAATAATCCAAGAGTCAGAGACTATCCTTGGTAGTGAAGAAAAAAAAAACCCACACAAATGGGACTGGGAGTCAAAATGTACCTTTTGTATTTTGTACGCACAATTTAAAATTCTTCACGGCGAAATACAAATCTTGGCTTTCCGGATTCGACAAATTACGGGCACCTATAGGGACAGCTTCCGGTCAACTGCTGACCGGTTACGGTACAGAGAACACGGATGAGACAGCTGAGGGTCCTGACCAGGACAGAGATTGTCACTTGGCAACAGAGACTGGGCAGAGCTGGAACTTGTAGAAATGGAGGGTGGAAAAGGGGGAAATGAGAGGGGCTGACAGAACGCAGGCGTTTTATCCATAACACCTTGGAAGATCAGAGGAACACCAGGAGAGCTGGATGACTACACCAGATTCATGCCGTAACCTATACACAAATCACAGGCTTTAATACACACGCCCCCCGCCTCCCCCAATCCTGCCAAGGGGCTTTCCTGGCCGATTACAGCATGAGCTGGATAGCTTCATACCCACTCCCCCCCCCCGCCAAACCCTCACACATGCAGTACGGGGGAAACAGCCGACGTGGAGGCAGGGTGAAACATGCCAGAAGGGAAGATGACCAGGTCCTACACGCCTTTAACATGTACTATTTGGCTGAAATGATATGAATTCACAGTTAATAAGCCGTGCAAGTGCTTACATCCATGCCAGACTCGGAATAATAAAAACAAAGAGATTCACAGATAAAAGATTATGCTCAGAATGTCATCAAGCCGCAACTCACTTGTGTTTGTGCCAGAGAACAGTGACAGTTAGAAGGGTGACGGAGATCAGTTCTCAAGCCGTTCTTCACTGGGACTCGGCAAGCCTCATTCAGAGGGTCCCGTCCTGGACGTATATTCAAGCTAAACAGGGCCAGAATACATGACTACGGAGGCCATGATGAGCTTGAAGATGCATCGTTCGCCGTGTTCCGCACTGTAGCCCTTGTTTGCGCTTTAGAACAAGAGCAAAAACTAGCAATCTCAGTTTATTAATAGTTTATTGCTCTTGTGGATTCAATTTAATCCGCTTGTTATGCCAGGCACCTGGATATCTCCAGGCTGTGAAATGTCCCCGGCTTTCATTACAAACAACAAATCTTACAGACGCACACAGATGTGTTCAGTACAGATTTTAAAAGAGGAACTGAAATATTAAAATCGAAAGAGGCCTTCCTGCAGCTGACTCCGAGAAGGTTCGAGATGCATATTTATTTCCCTTAAAACACAAACAGGCAGTTTTGTTTGACACGACAAGACAAAGGGATGAGAGAACAACAAAAAAGTAGCAGCTCACTGCGATACTAAAATTAGCCACCACACGCACTTCCTCGGCAAAACGGAAGGGGAAATTCAGTCCGGGATGAAAACGTCTTATCTTCGCAAATTCTTTTACGAAACTGCACTCCAGTTTAACTTGATGTACAACCCGAGACGTTAAACCTTGTGACTTTTAGCTGCGGACAAGGAAGAACAAGACTAACCAGTAGTGAGTAGCAGGGTGCAAGCCGGCTAACACAGACTGCTAACCGCACGGTTACACAAACGGGGACAGAGTGGCACAAGAAACAAGGACTAAGGGATGTGAAAGGGCATCCCCACCTCCTCCAAATTGCCCTGTCATTACCTTAATGTGAGGGACGTTCATTTCAATGACAACACATACTTACATAATCACTGACACCACAGTTACCATGCAAGCTAGCCAAAGAAAACGGAACTATTTGGATTTCGATGACCGAACTCGAACAACATGGCGGTGTGTATCGCAGCACCACTGTTAAAACCCATGTTTTCAAAATGCTCTTTGCGCAGCACTGGTGATGACTGGTAACACTGTCAGTCTGTTTGACAAATCCCACAGACTCACACGGCAACACACCGTAGCAGACAGAGCTATCAACATGACAATAACGTAATCGGACACCGTTTCGGCCAAAGCTTTTTTTAAAACGAGTAGAAATGATTGTGTGCATTTTTAATGACATCCTCTGGAAAGTGCGTACTCATCACAACTAAAGGGGAAAGCCTGAGTCCGTGCTTATATTATTCAGTAGGATGACATTAACCCCCCCCCCCCCCCCCCCCCCCACACACAATAAAAACCCCCCCCCTCCCCCCA
>JAODJU010000029.1:49852-63348 GCA_026776725.1 Gnathonemus echidnorhynchus | reverse complement strand
TTCCCCCCCCCCCCCCCCCCCACACACACACAAGTTAAAACACCTGCCTTCCCACACAGTACCTTTACACAAGCAGCTGAACAAAATAAGTCCAAAGCTTATAAAACTACTGATTTGGGGTGGGGAGGGGGGCTATCGATTATAGACTAAAAGATTATCAATATTGACCACCCCTGCCCCAAACATAGTACAAACCTAAACAGGGGCTCATTTGAATCCATGAACGGAGTCAGAAACCCATGCCTGCCACCACTGATTGGCTTGGCAGAGGGAAAAGGGGGCTAACAGTGCAGTTATGGTTCTTCGGGGCTCCAAATCAGCCGGCACCCTCGGCACAACTGCTGTGCCAGCCCCGCATACCAAAGGATCACAGGCTGATGGGAAAGAGCCGCAATGAGCACAGCTAAGCTGCCCGGCTAACGTTATTATTAATAAACGATACCATGTGCTAAAGTTAAAAACTATTTTAAACCACTGAGAAGGGCTAAGAAACGTAAAAAAAAAACAAACAAACATTTTTAAATTTTTATTTACGACCGGATGAACCACGAATATGCAAATGACAGCCCTGTCTGGGCAAGTACGCCATTGGTACAGGTCCACCACCACGGGGGGGGCCAAGCTAATTTTAGCCACATCAGAGCAGGATTCAGGCCCGAGCCAGTTTACAGACGACTTCACCCCGTAATTATATCCCTCATCTGCTTACAGTCCAATTTTTCTAGACCTGGGAGTGCCGTGACACACAAAGATGCCCCCACAGGTTAAATTTACACCCATAATTAAAAATAAGTGCCATATCAAGGACAGTCAGTTCGATATGGGTCCTAGCTTTGGGAAAGACAAAAAGGTAAGGCAATGAAATCTGGACAAGTGTGCAAAAACAAATGCTTTAATGTTTACAGCTGAGAAGATGAAGGACTTTAAAATTCGGCAAGTGGCCACTGAACACACACCAACATCAAGCAGCTATTTCGAGGTTCCAGCCTTACGCTGGCAAGGTCCCTCAAGTTCATTAGCCACTGTCACTCCACCACAAAACGCTGTTTGCTGCAGAAACCGCTGCAAGTTACTGAAGGTCTGAATTAGCAGTTGCCCCCTTCTTGTTTGTCCAGACCTTCCAGAAAAATACAAAACTTGTGTGACAAACCTCTATACGGGTGAGTGATGGGGTAAACGACAATATTGCTCACTGGGTCTGCAGCCACCCTTGCGTGAAAATGAGGGGATTCTCAGGAACGTACACAAAGGCTCATTTAGCCTTCGCGTATTCTTGGAAAGCACATTGCTTTTTCGGGAATACGTCTCGATAGATCGCAGTTTTGGGCACTTCCGTAACCAAGTATATGCTTTTCAAAAGGCTGCAATTTAAGGAATTCCTGACGAGCGGGTTCTTCAACGCAAATGTGAAGGCACGCATCTTCTACAGGGAGTGACACAGGCAAGCACTCAAAAAATTAAACTGGGATGTTATTCAAAGGCATTCGTTGCTATAGCAACGCAAGCTGTCCACCAGCACACATGGAGCTTCTAGAAGACAAGTGGTTGCTGGGGAAACCAGCACACAACTGTCTTCGGCGAGCGCCGACATGCAGGGGACGGTGAGAAACCACCAAAAAAGAAAAAAAAAAAAAACAAAAAACAAGGACATCGCTGTGAAGAAGCTGGTCGGCGCTTTACCTCATCTCTCCGTTCGTGCCTCGTGCTATCTGTCCATCAGCCTATGATGTCATCCAAAATAGGTAGTTACAGCACGGGGTGACATTCTCCATTTGTTTAGGCTAGGAAATGTCAGTCTCCACCCCCCCAAAAATTGTGTTCCTTTCATTCGTCACATTATCGATCCAGGAGACTCTGATAAATTTGCTACCATAGCTTACCAAAGGCTAACACAACATACCCCACAGAGTGTGAAAATTGAATCCTGGCCATGCATGCCACCATAGCTGGGCTCAATCACCCTACACTATCACATCAGCATCATCCTGGATGTCAAAAATCTACATGAAGTACACCATCTTCCTAGGAAGATCACTGTCCAGTCCTCTGGAGCACATGTTCTGGGAAAGGCATGATGTGAAAATAAACCCAACTGATTGGCAAACAGATGTTAAAAACAAGAACTAAATAAGCCTTGTAAATCAATTAGATTTTTTTGGAGGTCGACCCAGCTGATTTGGGGGTAGGTTTGCAGAATCTGGATCACAAGGCTTTTGTGACCTACTTAAGTTGAGTCTCATTACAGATAATGAGCAAGTACAAAACGCTTCAGCTCATCGGTGTAAACAGGGTGTTTTACTAACAATCACAGACTTGATGCGTGTCATCCACGTCGAAGTTTGGGTTCAACAGTGCAAGCCTTTTTCCAGTGAAAGAAAATTGGAAAGTGTATCTTGTATGAAGCATACAAAACTCAGGCCTTATTACCAGCCTGCTCCCAGTAAACCATTAAATCTACACTTTCCATGCCCACCTCTCCTTTAATAGGTATTAAAAATGACTATCTGCTACATGTCCCTGGAGGACTGAAAACACCACATACAACATTTTCCTAAATTAAAGCCTTCAAACTGCTTTGCACACAATTTTTGCACTCTTCAAAAAAAAATGTCCCCTGAAGGTTCACTTTAAAAATTCAGCCAGGAAAATCCATGCAGACTAAAGATTTTCATCATTCTTTAAGTCTAAGCTGCAGGTAATTCCAGAGTGTAAAATCCCAAGATGACCCTAGCCCAACATACTTAACCACTTACCCTCTCCATGACACACTCTTAACGTGCACATTTCCACAACCTCAAATAACTCTGCAAGCACCTGCAAGGATGTACGTCTGTCCAGGAACTGTAGAATTATCTACAATCACGTCCCAAAGAAAGGGTCTGGTGAATGACTGATGGCCTCTCCATAAGATTAGAAGGTGAAAGTCAGCCAAACATAATTCTCATGGGGTAACAGAAAAAACTGCTTCCTGAAATTTAGGTTAGAATGCTATGCCTACTGACCCAAGAGGCAGCAGGTTCTGCACGAGCGAACGGGCAGCTGAAGGTATCGTGCACAGAGGTCATGCTGTGCTAACATATTTGCTGCCACCCAGCAGCACCAACCAATCTGTTTATAAGAAAACGTTCACCTGGCCCATCTGCACATTGGCTTGAGTTATGCCTGATGTGGCTGGAGATCCTAGGAACTCTGAACGTGAAGCTGATACATGGAGAGCAGGAGCAAGGTGCTCTAAAGCAGCGTCTCCCATCCCAGCTCTCGGGGAACCACAAACGGTCCATGTTTTTGCTACTTCCCAGCTTCTAGCTCCCAAGGACTGGATTGGGAAACACTACTCTAGAGGACACTAGATTTTGGGGCCCTCATTGACGCAACAGCCTAATAGTTTGGATATTTTTACAGTCTACAGTCCTGATTAATATTGGACTAAATGGTACAATAACTGATGCCTTTCCACACACGTCAACATTATGCTTAAATCGCCATGCTACATTCTAGCAGTGGACTGCGCATTCAAATTAAAAAGTGAACAATCATTTAATTTCCCTTCCATCTGGATGCATTCGGCACAAAATGATGCGTCTGGAACAGAGCTGTGATTCTCACTAGGGAACACAGGGGAAAAAAATCCCTCTTATGTTGCCTTCAGAAGCAGAAAAAGAACCAGACTGCATATATCTACATGTGAGACAGAGGTAGGAAAGGGCTTATTCCTCAGGAAGTCCGTTGGGATGCAAAACGTAGCTCGATTAAGGAATGGGGAGAACAATATCTTCAAAAATTGCCCTTCCAACACACAATGTTTTGTTTATCTTTGAAGGCCTTTCATAGCTTATGATCATGCACTTGATCTTTCAACTTCGGCAAGCTGATGAGAATCTGTGCTATGGCGAAGCCAAGCTAGTGATGAAGGGGGCCCCTATGAAGACCAGGCCGCATAGTGTTTCCCTTGGGATAAAGTGTCCGGGGGGGGGGAGGATTCAGACAGACTATTGTCGCACATGTTTTTGTACATTATTGTTTAGTGATGGCATGTTTCCTCTCTCTCTATGGAGGTACACAATTATATAAATTTACATAGGCTGGTGTTTTTTCAGTGACAGTTGATGCTGAGAAGGTTTTTTAGCGGTTGCTAAATTATGTCCTCAACAGTTTGCCCATCTCCAGCGCTTCACTCAACAAAGCAAGAAACTAGTAACAAAATTGTGTATTCTTAACCAATAAGTGGGGAGAAGTTCACCCTCCCCCCCCACGCCCTTCTTGAACACGGTATTCTGTTATGGTTTCTCATTCACACAGAAGCTGAGACAGTCACCACTAGTGTTACTGGGTCACCAGGGGATAGATTAACAGGTATCCACTCTCACATGACACCGTAAATAGTTACAAATCAGCTGAATTCAGTGAGTGTGTATGAGGTATGAGAGAGCAGAGTGCACCTAACTGAAGGCCTGCTCTGTTTACCTACCTCATTGGTTTTTCTGTTCCTTAGAAAGTACCCAAGTAATTTTATTAGAGATTTATAAGAGCGTCTATTAAACCAAGAATTCCGTGACGCGTGCATGGCGGGGGAGGGGGGGACGGCGGTGAGAACTGGGCTTGCAAAATGAGATATAAAGGCGTCAGATTAAATGATTGGTTGTATAGATTTTTATATGGTGGGCAAAACCACCGAGAAAAAGTTACCAACGGAAACACTGTGGCGACGAATAGCAACCTGCAGCACCAAACGCCTCAGCGGGTGCTATGCATGGGATGGAGCCCCTCGAATGCGGTCACCTGGCACCGAGCAACAAGAGGACCACGCACCACGCTGCATGTCACTAGTGAGGCACCATCAGGCAGCCGATGTCTAACAGGAAGAGGGCTAAACAGGGCGGAAGGTCACGACCACAGCAGACAGCAGCGGTATGACAAGCTGAGTCATCGCATCAGCATTCCCACAGTGTACTTCAGGTAAACGCTTATCAGGAATCAGAAGGTACCGCTGTACACCAGGAGTACATCTCAAATGTTTACTGGGTGAAATTTCACCAGAAACCCTTCTAGCCTCAAGCAGAGTAAAACACCATTAGAGAGGATTCAACATGGGGGGCAACCTTTCTCTCCCTCCCAATTTCCATCTTCCAGGTCTAAGGACTTGAAACTGGCTTCATGCTAGTTTTCAAAGACCCACACGCACCATAATGTCCAGGTGTGCAAGCAAAAGTCGTCGAAACATCACATGGGTTGCATTGCGTGTGAGTAGCTCAACCGACCTCGTCAATTACAGGAACAGCATGAAGAATTGATGAGTCGCTCAGGTATTTATATCGAGGGACCGACGGCTCGTTAAAAACAATGGTGTTGCCTGCACCCCCTTCCCCCCCATAGCTATCAAATTAAAAAGACTCCTGTAAGACGGCAACGGCATCAAAACCAAACAGCAAGGAGCTGGATCCATCCCAGGTGCCAAGACATCTTGGTAGACAGGGCTGCCCTTTCAGCTGGTTGTAGGTTTGAAGGAGACCATTCAACTGGAGTAGCTTGTCTCCTTCCAGGGCTTGCGGGGCTTCCCCAGAGTAAAGCTACTGCCTCCCACATGTTCAAGACATGCCAGTCAGCTTAACCGTGGTGAGGAGAGCGGCTGCCAGCTGTGGTTTCATACCCAAGCTTTGTGACAGCCCACCTGCTCTCGTCCCTGATTGTCACCGTATGCAACCCCAGACAGACTTGGGACAGACTGAGGGCCCCAAAACCATAAGCAGGCCCATCTCATCGGCATCTAGAAAACCTTGTTTCTGGTGGAGCTGTGCCGACAGGATAAGACCAAGATATGGGAGGCAGGATGACACAATCAGCTGCAATTAGCTCTGACAGGATGCAGGGCTGAGAATATCTTGATGTATTTTATAAACAATAGAATGCCTATATTGACATTGTTCCAAGTATAATGAAATTCAATCTTTGCATTTCCCATCCCCTACGAAACACACACACACACGCACACACTTGTATTCATATCTTTGTGGGGACCTTCCATTAATTCCATTCCTTAAGGTTCCATTAATGACAACCTTAAGCCCTACCCAGCCCTAACCTTAACCATAAGTAACCAAGCAAAATACAAAACTTTTGGCATTTTTAGGTTTTTAAAACCTAAACCTGAAGCGTTTACCAGGGTGCAGGGCTTTTCTCAACGGTACAACATTGGTACATTTACTAGTCTGGTCACTGGACTAAAACTAACAACCTTCCTAGATACCAGCAAACTCCTAAACCACAGGAAAGATAGAGGACTTCTAGCCTCACCTGAAGGGCACCAAAACATGTGGCACACCTTCTCTACCCTAGTACCTACTGTCTAAATCGCTGAGACGCACAACAATATGCATCTGATATTTCCAGTCCGCAGACTGCAAGCAGCAACATTCAATGCAGGGATGAGATTCATTCATACCTCCCGCTCTTCCTTACAGGATCAGATAAGCATCATTACAACCATAATGGCTAGAAATTGACAACTTAGTAAATAAGACAACTGAACTCAAAAGAATGAAAAATAAAACGAGGAATGTTTGCACCATGAAATAAACAACAGAAGATCACATCAGCCTTTTTCGGTGCTGGGAGACTGTAGAAGATGTTCATTGACAACACAGATCTAGTGAGGGATGCGCGTCTCTGCAGGAGAAGTGTTGCTCCAGGTAGGTGCGGCCGTCTCTGTAGTATCCCGTTCCCGCCGGATGCCTGCCAGGACGGCACTCGGCACGGCACCCGTGTTTATTTAATAAACTTGGTGACAGGCAAAGCATGACGAACAGTCACAAGGAACTGACCCGTCACTGTTGCAACAAGGATGAGCCAAGTTCCTCTTTCCATGGGGTGGGGTGGGATGGGTTGGGAGCAGGAGCCTCAAGGTGCACGGATTACCCTCCAAGGGAAGGGGGGGTGGGACACACAGAGTCCTTGGGATCCCCTCCATTGGAGACGTTCCGCAATTGGACACTATAAACCGTCAGCTGTGGTAGAGATTGGAAGCAATTCAAGTCCAAACAGAAAGGGGAGCAGTCAGCTACAACCAATGAAATGTCTGCTTTTGGAATCGTAAAAATAAGATTATGAAACAGGCAGGCTGAGAGGGGTACCCCCCCCCCTTCCAGTTTCCTGTTTAAGGGAATATTGGGGGAACCCAAGAGGTGGCCTTTGCACATCACCACTCAGTGGCCTTTGCACATCACCCCTCAGTGGCCTTTGCACATCGCCGGTCAGAGCACTTCCCAGCACCACAGGGCTTCTTATAGGCATTAAGCGGCTCCTGTTCTACATTAAGTGGAACAATAAAACAGGTCACCCTTTCCTCCCTGTGCTCCCTACCTCACCCTCACCCCAGAACCTCATAGTAAGCCCTGGTCCACGTGCCACTGGAACTATCCCGATCACCGCAGACAAGTAGCGAGGCTGAGCGGCTTTCTCAGACCTGCCTTGACAGGGTGGGGGGGGGGCGGTTTACCCTACAACAAACAATTCTACTGGTTGCATGGGGACTCCACCCCCAACCCATGAAATAAACAGACACAAAACACAAGTTAAAGTTGAGCCCCCCCCCACCAAAGATGTTGTCATCCACTGAGCTGTTAGGCTAATGATTGCGCAAAGTCACCACAGATTTACGGTGGGGTGGAACGGTGCCGTCACGTGTCATTTAGACCTGCAGTGAGTCCAGAGCACCGAACTCCGCTGCGGGGCCGTTCTTCCGACCGACAGGACCAAGACTGCTCCTCACTCCCTTATTGCATGACCCTCTAACGTGGACATTCAACGACACAGACTGTTCACATGGGACGGGACCAGCATTCCTAGCATCATGCCAGGTAACTACACATCAACCAACCACAGCCCAAAGGCAGGTATAAGAAAGGCGATGACCATGTCACGAGCAGGGTGGGGAGCATGAAGGTTGCAGTTAATCCAAAACTCTGCACCTGGCATGACAAGCACCCAACGTGGAATGCAAAATATTTCCTCGAGCAGAACAAAAAAAAAAAAAAAAAACAAAGACAAAGACAAAAGGATCCTTACGTCTAGTACAGCCAATACCGGAGATTAGTAAATCACCCAGCGCCGGCCTCCAGCCTCCAGCCTCCAGAGAGGCACCGCAGATGACATCTTGGGCGCGCCTCCAACCTTGGGCTCAGGCTTCACCAGGCCGTAAACCACGGGTCAGTGACGGGGGGGGGCATAACCGGCAGAGGGGCACAGCCTATCAGCCGCATGTGTCAGTCTGAAGCCATCAGCAGAAAGGGCATTCGATGCGCCGCAACTCCGCAACCCGGAGGCGGTCGCAATTACTGCAGGCCTTTCACGCGCAGCAGGGAGGCAGGTAAAGCAGACGGCACATAATCCAGGGTTTAATTTCCAATAATTTCATATGATGCCCTTTTAGCGTCAAAACATTTTAGGGCACACCTCCCCTCCCCAAGGGGAAAGCAGAAATAGCCCAACACACCAACACCAGACACAGAGAAGGTGAGAGGTCATGGATGAATGGGCCAGCCATTGTGTCGATGGTCCAGAGAGAGATCTGGCGGCAATTCATCTGAAAATATATTTATTTTCTCAAGACTATTGCAAGATGGTGATCAGATTACAAAATCTGAAATATTGCACGATGGAAAAATAAAGGCCCCAGTAAAGTTCTGAAAGCTGCCCTCCACATAGTGCAGTGCTGGCATCTCCCGTACCGCCTATGGATGTGAAAAGGCGGGTGATCCTTGTAAAGTATATCCGTCCGCCATGACCACTGGATCTTTGGCAAGCCCCTCACGCTAATGACTCCGTGCGATCGATGCTAAAAGCTTCTCTGTTCGATTAAAATAAAAGGTATTTTCGACCTCCGCCTCGTGGAGGCCGAACCACCCCGCAGCCTCAGCATCCAGTGGATTCAGCTCTTGAATGAGCCAAAAAGGACACAGGTTCTGAGAAGCTTGCAGGTGACAAGAAACCCTGCCCCTTTGCTTTGGGGGGGGGGGGGGGGGGGGCCCCGTGAAACCTGCAATTTCTTCAGAAACAAAGACAAGGGCCCCAGGCAGATTAAGGTCATATTAACTCTGATCTCTGATTATACTCTGATTATCACGCACGGACAAGATGCCAGTCCATCACGGGGTGGGCAAGAATAATTGAATGGATGCTCTCCTCACACGGCCAAAACATTCATATGTCTGTCTGGTTACAAGTAGTAATTTGTACTCTGTGCTACCTGTAACCACTGCGAAAATTCTGCATGTGGGAAAGTACCAGAGAAAGAGACAGACAGAACACACACACAGACACACACACACACACACCAGTTCCATCCAATACTCCCACAGCAGAGTGCCGCCAAGCTGGCTGCTGTAACAGAGACGCAGCTGGTCGCTGGAGGGCTCCCACCCTGTGCTGTGGCAGGCGGGCGCATGGGGGTGAAAGAAAGGCACGGAAAAATCTACCAAATACTTTGACGATTCATTGAGTAATCGTTCATAATATCATAATATAAATAATATACATTTGCAATTGGTGCAAACTCCGACTAACAGTGTCAGTTTAAGCACTCCACTTAAGCTGCAAGTTTTTGGCCAGTGGAAGGAAACTGAGGATGCGGCAAAAAGCCACACACAGACACACACAAACAGACACACACACACACGGTAAACTTCACAAATGCAAAGCAGCTGTGTGTGGTGACAGCTCTACCCACTGCACCATCCTCATTTTATAAACTTGCACATTCATGCACATGCGATTGTCATGCCACAAAAACCATGACAGTCTGCTGGGTTCAAAGCATCAAAAGCTGCGATAAAATATTTTTTTCCTCAGTCAGAGGAAAC
This sequence comes from Gnathonemus echidnorhynchus, assembly GCA_026776725.1. Lineage (NCBI taxonomy): Eukaryota > Metazoa > Chordata > Actinopteri > Osteoglossiformes > Mormyridae > Gnathonemus > Gnathonemus echidnorhynchus. The sequence goes on along the minus strand of JAODJU010000029.1, from coordinate 53,494 downwards.
TTAGCCAGCTTTGCAATTTTAATGATTCCATTTCAACATTATCTAGTATATCCCTTAAAAAAATTCAGTCTAAAGTTTACCGCTGCTGTATTTGCATGAGCACTGCATGCGCTCTCCAAGACATTATCATTCTCCTCCTTGCTGTTGGACTCACTAATAGATCTTGTGGCGAGTTTGTGATAAATTTAACAATAAATGTAAAGGTGAAATGCGAACGAGGACTGGTCACAAAAGGACATTCATTTCCCACTGCATGGAAATATTTTGCATTCCATAAAGAAGATATCGAGCACAAGTTTCATCGATACTGCTTTTTGTTTGCTGGCAAAACTCATGGCAGCGCAGCTTGACAGACTGTTAGAAGATACGCTATATTTGGCTTTACAGTTAATTTTCAACTCCTGAATACCACAAATGCAATGTGAAATTCTCCCAGTATCATCCAGCCCTAACACATAACACATTCAATTCTAACTGGTTATATGTATTGTACTATGTAAAATCATGCGGCTAAGCAGTGGGGCTAAACTTAATTTAAGCAGCAACTGTTCTGACATACAGGAATCGTAGATAGCAAATTAAGCAAAACTATTTAAGTCAAAGTGGCGGCAAAGTCAGGCAAGGCTACACAGAGAGGCTAGGCTGTGGCTAACCTCCCATTACTGGGTGAGTCCGTCAAACCAGGATGCCTTCCTTTAAGATATATTTGCATTGCAGTCGCACCGTGATGATATTTAAGTTTTGCTTTGCAATACTGACAGATGACTACGTTTTCATTCACTTTTACCATGAAATGCTTCCACACAAATGATGCTTTCGCTCTTTACCGGGATCCTTGTTGTCCATGTGTCATTTTCCTTCCATCATATCGGAGAGTAATTCGAGAAGGAAGATTTTAAAATCGATGCTTTTTAATAATCGAGTTCAGAGTAATCGTGAAAGGACTGTATCTGTAAACAGATAGTCATTTTTATAAAGAAAAATAAAGAAACCAGATTTATAGCAGGATTCACTCGATTCCCAAACCACCATCTTAATCTGAACCTGGGTCGGGATGAGGGTGACCAACAGTGGGGGGGGGGGGGGGTTGTAGAAAACCCTCAAATTGGCTCTGAAAGACAGTTGACTGAAAGCTATTTGATGTGACATGTGGAGGATTAACCAAGAGAGACGATGTGTAGGGCTGATTTGGGATGGCAGTCTTGGCAACACTGGTACAAACCAGGCGGAAAGAACAGAAATGTGCCAATAATTTGTTTATCAGATACTTAATCAACCCTTAATTCCACCCAATGTCCTCGGGACCTAGTCAACACCTCAGTGAGTCTCGTAGAAGGCCAGGGTCTTCATATGCGAAGCAGCTACCAGGCACAATAAAAGATTACATCAGCCAGCAACGTGCTCATATAAATTCCAAAGGCCCTTATAAACACACACATCAACGACCTGCCGCGATAAGCCAGGTAACCATTTGAGAAACGGATAAAAAACTTTACAATGACAAATGGCTCTCATTACAACGGATTAAACTTTATGCTAGAGGAAACGCAGAAGGGCCTTATGCAACCGAGACATAAATATTCTGTACAAAATCGTTAGCCGTCACATCACTGACAGCGAAAGAAAGGGAAGAATGTCTTTGGTCTCTTCCAGCACACGCCATGATGGCGTACAGTTTTCGACAGATTCTTCACCATTTCTGTCACGCTCCTTTCATCTTTGTCTCCAGTGGAAGAGACACTTCGCAAGCAGTGCAGGTACCAACATTATCCATCGTGAGGTGCTATTCACACCAGCCACCTCCCTATAGAGGCAGAGCCCCCATGCTGCTGTTCTTGCCGCAAGATGGCATGGGCTCGTCATGGCGCAAGAGGGGCCAGGGGAAGCCTGGAGGGGAAGCGGAAGCGAGCCCACCCCCCCCCCACCCCCCGACTCGGGAATGACGGCGAAGGCAGCGCCAAGACAGAGATACGCATCTCTGAGAAAGGCGAGAAGGAATCTCTTTGTGGTGGGAGTGGGTTACTTGGGTTCAAGATTAGTTTGAAGTTTTCAGTAAACACTAAATGGAGAGACCTGCCAATACCCGCCATATACCCAGACTTAAACGGTCTATAAATACCTGCCAGAAACTCTTTAGGAAACATTAGGAAATTTCACTAAGACGTTATTTACTGCATTATTGCCTGGAAAAGCTACAAAAGGGAAATGATAAACTATGAAAATGGTATCAACACACTACAACCCAACCTAAGAGCACTCTCTTTATACATATAGCACAGGTGTGTGAGTGATATTCATTTCCAGTGTCAAAAAAAGGCTAGTGCCTTAATTGTATTGCTGTGACTGGGAGGAGTTTCTTACTGCTAAGGATGACATCACAATCAAATCACATGAAAGTTGCACAGATCTGCACTGAATTTAACACAGACGGTCCTGTTTTCCTACATGCCCCATTCCACACTGAGGAACTGGCAAAGGATGAGCTGGTCCACACCATCTGTACCGGGCTATTGTCTTAAGTTCAGGATAGTGGGTTTTGAGTAGAATCTATTTTTCAGATGCATTGGAGGAAGATATTAAAACACACCAACAGTCCAGCAAAACAGAAGAGCAAAGGAGCTCGAGTGCATACACGTCAAGAGTTAGCTGTAAAGGTCTTCCTGGGTGTCCGCTTCCCTTAAATCCATGGGCTGGACTAGAACTTGAAACCAGTTTGAAAATATAGAACTGCAGGAAAGTCTGAAAATGTGCAGAGTAAATGTGCTAGTGGGCAGTGGGCAGGAACCAACCACACTGGACAAGAGACCTATTAGCATGTGGGGGGCACCTGGGGGCAGACAGCATGGCTTCCAGAGGATCACGGGGTAGCTGTGGTTGAGTTGGCAAATAGTGCAGCTGCTATGGCCTGGGTACGTGCCTAAACACCCCCCCCCCCGTTACCTACACCAAATGTCAACGCATGGTGTCTGCAAAGTTCAGCGTGGCACGAGGACAGTGAACTTAATGCTGTCGGTCAACACGCCAAATGACAGCATGGTCGGTTTACTCTGGCGCAAGTCACAGACGGGCTGGGAGCAGAGACCATAATTACAGAATGACACAATACATCATTGGATGGGAAGGTAACCAACAGTCAACACTGACCAAGCGCTGCACCCAGTGCTGACGGAAGTTTGCAATTTGCCCCCGCTGTTAATGGATAAAGATAATTAAAATGATCAGTTACACTGTTTATCGTCCTGCTAGAGAAAGGACCTGTATCATTTCTCAAGATGTCTTCTGTGGCCTCTTCCTCTTCTACCGACTTGTATTTAGCATATACAGTGGTACCTTGGTTCTCGAACTTAATCCGTTCCAGACTCTGGATCGAATCCTAAAAAGTTCGAGCTCTGATCGAATTTTTCCCATAAGAAATAAAGGAAAACCAATTAATTACACCTAAATATATATTTTTTTTTTTTAGCATTTAATCACAAAATGAACAGGATAAAAGAGGAGCATTTTTTTCTTAATGGCTTCCAAAACAATAAAGATCTTATCCCAACATTACCCCTGTCCTGCCCCTATCGTCCGCTCCTTCCGTGTGCCACGCCCCCTCGTTAACCTCGTGTGGGATCCCCATGTGATCAGCTGTTTCTGGTT
>JAODJU010000029.1:31837-49752 GCA_026776725.1 Gnathonemus echidnorhynchus | reverse complement strand
TCAAGTAAGAATTGCATTGTAGTATGACTCATTTCCTGGCGCGTACAATTTATATTAGGTCAGCGTTCACGGTTCGAATTCTGATATTCAGATCAAGTTCTAGGTCAAACTGGTTTGTTCGACTTTCAAGAAGTTCGAGTTCTAGTGAGTTTGAGAACCGAGGTACCACTGTATTTATGTTTTATTTCATCAAATGCGGCGCAATTCAGGAGGCGGCCGTGTTTGCAAACGTGACTTTTCACATTTTCACGAGTGTAATTACGGGACCCTGTCAGTCGGGGTGTTTTGGGTCATTTCCGCTAACAAAGGCTTCGGGTTGACGGAGTTCAGGCCAAATTATGCACGGCGCTCCTGCTAAGGGGAACGGATAAGAATGGGCTGCATTTCATCAGCGGATCTCATTAAACTACGTGCAAGTGGGTATTCAACCAGACGCCTTGACAAGGCAAGAATGCAACCAACCCACTAAGTGGACGCGGGGTCTAGACCACCATCGGGGGAAGGCGTATGGATGCATCTGGCAGGATAAAGGGATAATTTCACAGCATGGTGAACAGGAGAATAGAGGGAGAAAAAAAAACAGAGACAAGGAAGAGGCTAACGGCTCAGAAGGTCTCTGTTCTGTCAGTATCTAAGGGCTAAATGCTATAACTTATGTGCAGCAAGGCGAGAAATATATTATCACAGACACCTAAATACAGCAACATAACCTGCTACGCATAAGAGCACAGAAACGGGATCCGAATTCACTTCCTTTGTCAGGTAAGTTTCAGACAGAGGCCGTCCCTAGTCATCACAGGCATGCATGTTGGCAGACACCAGCTGGTTATCGAATCTGGACCTCTAAAGGAGCCCCTTAAAAGCCACACGAAAGCTGCACAGATCTACACCAAGTTTAACACAGACATCCCGTTTTCTTTAGTGCAGGGATGAGAAGCATCATTCCACACTGAGGAACTGGCAAAGGGATCAGCTGGTCTACACCATCTGTACTGGGGTGCCAAGTATCACTTTAAAATGTTTACCACTAATGGAGTAGTCTGCTTAAAGCACAAAGCAGGGATGACTGCTTATGGGTGTCATCTTGTGCTTCAAAAGCATTGGAAGACATTTAAAGTGCTTTGTTTCTGCTGTTAGGACACCACACACGATTCCAAAATACGTATACTTCCCAGTTTCACACGGGTGAAATACACATGTAAAGGTGAGGGGGCAGGCTCATGGTAAGGCCATGCAGTGTGTCTCATTTGCTCAGGGGGGGCTCGAGAGAAAGACCGGGCTGCTGAAAAAAGTACTGCAAACGTGGTCTTTTTCTGCACCACTTTAAAGATAAGTAGGTCTCGTGTGCAGAGTGCCACTGGGCCAGTGACATACTGTACGAACGCAGAGTGTGAAGAGGCTGACTAACGGTGTCTACACAGCGTGTTCCGAGAACAGCCATCTGTAGGTTCTACAGTCACAGCGAAATATCCAACGCGCTCCTTAAATAAAATCAACATAAACTGAAAAAAATATATAACCAAACAGGGGAAAAAAAAAAGTGGAGATGGTCAATACCACAAGATAAGAGACAAGCCACGAAAATATTGAGTACTAGAAAATTCCTTCGTTTTTTAGCCTGGAGCATCCAATCGATGTAGGTTTTGGCTGTACGGAAGTGCTTGCTTCAGGTTCTCCTTGCTAGCTGAAGCAGACCGAGCCCGGCTTACAGGCCCAAGGCCAAAGTCTGCATCACGCCGGGTTAAAATGATAATGAATGGAAAAAAGCTAGCAGGGGAAGAGGAGCTCGTCAATGCGAACCACATGGCGGGCTGCACTCAGCGTGGCCCTGGCTCAACGTGGCGGGCAGGATTTAGCAGCAGAGGAAGAGGGGGCAGTTGGCTTTTGGCCGCTTCCCAGTTACCGTGGCAGCCCACCTTTTCTCCCCTATATGCTCCAGCTTCACTGATAATCCCCCCCCCCCAAAGGGTGGAATCCCCCTCTCCCAAGGAAATTATCTACACTAAACAAACACAGATGGTTGGATGTGTTGAGACACACACGAAAAGAGACACCCAGAGCAGATAAATGTAACAGGAGGCTGGAGGCTACAGTTGCATAAGTATCAAAAGGTGGTTTATACACGTCTTTGGAAGTCAGTGATTCCCTTTATCTGGATGGTCACCTTACTGGTACAACTCACCTATGTGGTTGTCTTTATCCACTGTGAATGTTGATAGTATTTCCATATAATGGAACGATGTATCAAAGAATTTGTGGAAAAACTCTTAATGACGACTGCATTTAAAACACTTCTTAGCGGCTTAGCAGATTCCCAATGGACTTGTTGCTGGGGTTATGTTGACCTAACGTCAACAAACCAGCGAAATAACATCATTCTCATAGAAAAAATAGACACAAATACACATACATATTTGACTTACTCAAATGCGAAGAAGAGCCCACTGGTGACCACGATGAGGACCAGGGTGAGGTAGAAGACACCGGTCTGCCTAGCCATCATAATCCTTCCACTGCAGTAAAATTTATTCCGGCCTGGGAAGACTTGCCACTTCCTCCTTGGGATCCTCTTCTTGTGCGGAGACTCCATTGGCGTCGAGCTGCGAGTGCTTATCTGACTGTACTCGCACTCTCTCATGGGATCGGACACCCCGAGATGCATGAATCAACAGTGGCACCCCAACAATGGTCAAAAGAAATCCGAAGAAGTCTCTGCGAGAGAACCAGAGCAGATGGGAATGATGAAGTCACTTTGTGTAATGTCCAAGCTCACCATAGTGTCCACTGCAATTCCAGTGAAACCGAATCTAGACAGTGTGATGGATTTCCTGCTTGTTGCAAGAAAGCCCCAGTATCTCAAGCTCACCCCTAATATAAAAAACAAATCTATCCACGTACACATAGTCTATTGCCTGAAATACTCCCCATTACATAACAGGGAGTATTCTTTTCAAGACTTATTGACTGGTACTCAAGAGTCATCAATGTCTTGTGTTCAGAGCAGTATAAAGGATATCGGAAAGGTCTTTAAAAGGATAATCGATCGACCAAAACAAACCCCTAGAGTGGTAGGGATCCTTGGTTAAATTACCCTTACCTGGTCTCTTCCCTTCGGAGAACCTGACGTCAAAATACAAATATCCGAGCAAAGCCTGTCGTCTACGCGGGTCGGGCTGCCTATACTATTCGTTATCTCCAGTAAACACAAGCGGTCATAAGCAGGAGGACGGCTGCCTAAGACACGGTGGAGAAGTTGGTCTCCTGCCGACAGTTTCCTTTCTACTCTTCGCCGCCCCGCCAGTTCATCGTATGCAGACGGACATCCAGCTGAAGATCGCAGTAAGTGGCACAGCACAAAAAGCCCTCCAAATTACCCCCTTCCTTTTCTTTTCACCCTCCACAAAAAATAAAAAAAAAAATAAAGAAGCGCGACTGGTTGTCGTCCTCTCTCTCGATTATTTGTCCGCCGATTATCCGGGTTTGTTGCGAGCGGCTATTAAAACTATGCGCGACATCTTCATCCCGCAAACACGCGAGGCGTCCGCATAGATGCGCCGGTGCCGCACGCGCTCGACAGCCGGGCCACCTTCGCCGACAGAAGCTTCGCTTAGTCGGGCAGCCGCATAAGATCGGGACGCCCTCACATTCAAGATGATTTTTTAATCCACAAACGACGTAGGAATCCCGAGTGATGAACACGGATGAGACGCGTCGGGTCAATATTCAAAAGCGTAAACGCTAAGAGTTGAGGTACACGGCGAGCGCCTTTATTTCTTCCGTGGCCGACGGCGTGGAAACTTGCAGCATCGACCGAACGAAATGCCGAAACAGAAACAGCCCTTATTTAATTGTTGCGGAGGACACACTCCGCCACCACCTTCACGACTTCACTGCTCATTGCAACTAATAAACAGTACGCTGAGCTGTCCGGAGAAGAGCGCGTACGGCCGCGCGTGGGACTTCGGGAAGTGTAGTGTTGCGGTCCCACGACACTGAAGGCCGACACAAAAAATATTCTTATAAAAACTACAAATTCCATCTCATGAACAGGCATATGAACACGAGTTGCTTAACAATGTGCACAGCCTTCCGGTTAGCTGGTGTCTCCGTAACCCAAGCCGTTCTAAACGAGACGTTTTTTTGTGTTTTGTTCTGGGAATGCTGAAAATAACTCTTGAGCTTCATGGTGATGTCCTTTGGAATTCAGAGCTGGAATTCGATCAAAAGATCACAAGTAATATAGTAATGTAGTAAAATCCGAACTTAAATTGAACTATATTTCGTGTGAGCAGCATAATCTGGAATTTCTTAAATTATAACAGGGTGTCTATTCCTGTAATATAAAGAGACATCAGCAGAATGATTTAAAAAATTATTGAAGGGACCTATATGCTGTAGTTACTCGGTTCTGGGTTTTTTAACTGGGGCGATTCGGCGTAACTTCAAAATAATTAAGTTCAGTTTAGTGTCGGTCGAATTAAAGATTGTGATAAGACAACGGTGATGACTATTACTACTATACAGTGAGTGTCCATATCTGGAGATATATTTGATCTAGCAAGTTGGAGCAGGATTTTATCTTCATAAAGATGCAGCATATAACGACACTTGCTTTTTCGTTGAGCTGAATTAATTTAGTTCAATCGTGGTCGTTGTTTTAATAAACCACAGTAAAGTACGTAATAAATGTAAATACATGTAGTATCGATAAAATCAAGAGCCGCAACGACTTACTGTATGAAAGTATAGCGTAATGTGGTTTTTACGAGATTTTTCACACCGGATTCTCTACGTAATGCTATTTCTGTATTCACATGTTGAAACTGCATGAAATGCGATGTATTGACCGGAAAACGACGTATATGTGGAAACCCCCTCCATTTCCCATGAAGATATTATTCTGCATTATTTCATTAACCATTGAATGGGTCGTAACACTTATACAGTAAAATTAAAGATAAATCAGCAGAATGATAATCGCAAATGAGATGACAGCTTGCAGCCGGATGCCCGGTCACGTGACGCGGGCACCCTGCCTTTTACGGGAACACCGTATTCGCTCGTTCGTGACGCAGACTGTCTCCCAGGTGATCCCCCGCGCTTCCTCCACGCGGTGGCTGCCCACCATACTCAACGGGCCTCCTCGTCTCCGTTCATCGCCATTCAAAGTCAGGCATCATTGCTCTGGTGACTCACAGAGCACTACCTCGGCACAGCTCCAGATAAGTAAGAAAGGAGTCCGGAGCGTTGCTTGCAGTTTTACACGTCACTAGTGACGGGTGACGATAAAAAACACGGGAATTAAAATTAAGATCCAAATAACCTTCTGAGTTTTTGAGTCCCCTAGCGGGCACAACAATCCAATTGCATTGCTTATTTGGAGCAAAAGAATAGGAATTACTGTAAAAGATTCCCACCCCAAAAAAAGGGAAAAAAAACAGAAACCTTCTAACCCAGATAAATTGTTCTCCTAGCTGTTCAGACATCTGTGGGTAACCTGGTTTTTTGCACTTTAATCCTCAAGCATTCCCAGGATGCATCAGCAGTGAAGAAGAGCCTCATCAGATGATGGCAACATACTCTTGGGCCTGGATGAGTTTAACCAGCGTTTCTCAAAGCAGTCCTCGGCAACCCCCAGACGGTCCATGTTTTTGCTCTCTTCCAATTCCCTGAGGGAGTAAAAACGTGGACCGTCTGGGGGTTAAACCACCTGCGGTCTCATCTTGATCAGAAGTGGTATAGGACAGCTTACTGCCTAGCAACAGATCTCGACATGCGATGGCCAAATGGTGGTCAGATGTATGAAGATATCTCCCCAGCAGCTAATTCATCCAGTTTAACACATGAAAGTCTTAAGTACAATTGGAGGAAAGCCCACCCCACCCCCCTCAAACCACTGGTGCTGTGTTACATTGAGCCCTTTGGAATTTGTGGAATTTGAGATTCATTCCTGTTCATCACTAGGGAAATGTCCTGTGCGTCTGCATGGTTGCTGGCTTAACCGCTACAACAAATGCTTCATCTTACCAACCACAAATGGACACATCTGCTGTTCACTGTTTATGCACCTAATGAATAATAGCTTTCCATCGTTTATTACAGTTGTATTCATAGAGAATTATTAGTCACTGAAAAAGTGCATGTGTGGCTTTTGCTTGTTTTGAATTGCTTAGGAATTCAGATCGTAGTGTCAGCCAGCGTCTGAAAGGGGTTAACTCGGCACTTCCAAAAGGAAATTGTTTTCCATGATATTCTTTTTATAATCCATAAATAACATGAAACCATGCCAAAAAATGAGACCTGGCCATTTTCCAGAATAAACTGCACTCTCCTATAAAAACAAGGTCTCAGCTGGATACATTGATTTCGCAGGGAGCTATTTCTCAATCAGCCATTTACTTGAAATGCTCGAGAATGGACTTCAGACCGAAAAGTGAAAGCAGAAGATACACAAAGACCCCCGCAGTGGTGCGATCTTGAAACTGAAAGTTCAGGTGATATGGGAGGTTGTGCCAGAACAGACATTGTGCACAAAGCTTGGCTGGTTGTGACATGGGGGCAGAGTTACAGAACTGGATTGTAGAGGGTCATGTCCTTGATGCGGGACTGAAGGCAACAGGATGACATCATGATGACATCGTTCATGTCAGTCATGTGGCCGTTTTGCTGTCCTTCTCACAATACTAACCCTGTTGTGATGGTTCCCCTAACCCTAACCCTTTCTCAAGCTCTCTATACATACACACACAATTCAACATAAATGGTATACACTCATCCTTAGACCCAAAATGTGTGGAAGTCCTGTGGTAATCACCTACCTTCTTGCTGCACCATGTGACGTAGGCGTGGCGGGGGCCGGTGTAACTGACTGCCCACACATCACACTTTGTACTGGTGGTTCCTGTGACTCACTACAGCACAGAGGCAGTGCTGGCATACTGAGTGGGAGGTTACGTCAGAAACCAGCCGACGTGCCAGCTGATTTAGATAACTGCCCTGTGCTGTACAACAGCTCTGCCTAAGAAATCATTTCAGAGCCTGTCCATTCTTATACTCAACTTCCACTGGCTTTTGTGCAATTATCACAGTGTTCCCCAATGCAGTCCTCTTGGACTCATAGATAAGCCCATGTTTTTGCTCCCTCCATGCTCCCGGTAGGCAGCAAAAATGTGGATTGTCTGCCAGAGAGCTGGAAGTAAAAACGGGGACTGGACTGGGAAACACTGATCTATAGGGATAATAATAATAATAATAATAAAAACAAGGCTAAAAGCTGTAATGGGAATCAGTTTTGTCAATATCAATTTGTACTCAATAGTTTGGAGGCTCAATGGGAAGGACAGTGAAGAATCTGGTGGTGCAGGGGAGCATTGCTTTGCCGGAGACCAGGTGGTCCGAGTTCACACCCGGATACCCCTTGAGCTCCAGCACTGAACGGCTTTCCAGTCCCGGAATATCAGAATCCACCAACTGCTGGCCCAACAATCACTTAAATTCCCATAAAGGAACCTGCATACAGCGAGCTTCAGAGAAAGCTCTATCTGAATGGTGACATCACCAGTAAATAGATGCCTTAGTTTAGCCTGAAGTTCCCCATGAGGACTGTTCCAAGTGAAGCTAAAAATGTGTTTTGGGGGGTTGTGGGGGCTTTGATCAGGATGTGGAATCTTCCTTAAGGTTCTTAGGTGTCCCAGTCCCACAATGCACTCTGGCCTGAGCATGGTGACTGGTTGGGGGGGGGGGGGGAAATCACAGCAGGAACAAGTTATTACAGATGAACAATTTTGAAAAACTGAATGTGTCAAGGTGGAAGAAAACAGAAAAGCAGGCCATCAGACAGTAATGGACGTGCATCCAGCAATGGACACACGCCGCGCATTGGTACAGCAGGTGTCCATGAACATCTGCTCCATTAGCGTGGATTTACAGAATTTCTGCGAGTCACTGGCACAAACAGCAGCAGACATATAAAGCAATAAAAAACAGCCATCAAAGTGCTTAACAAGATTTAATGTACATTTATTCTTAACATGTGGAACATATAGTATAAAGATTTATACTGAATAAATGATATTGAGTCAGAGGAAAAAGGTGTCATTTACATCCTTTGTTGGTATTGTCTGATGTTTTTGTCATTCTTTTTAACTACATTATTCTGGAGTACAAATATGACCATTTGCATCACTGAAGGGGAGAAAAAAACCCATAAAATCTGTTCTTCGTTCTTTTGTAACCTTTCCTAGTAACCACCTGAATGTAATCACTTCCACATCTGGTTAACGAAGCAACTGGTGTGAACAGCTGTCTGCTACAGAACAAAGCATACAAGAATTTTTATTATTATTTTTAAAACAGATAGGAACCTTTACATGAACCTTGCTTGAAGATATGACCCAGATAACAAAATATTTATAATATTAAATAACAACATTAACAATAATTATAATAATGATTAAAAACTACCATCACTTTGTAGGCACCACATCTCTGAAAAAGAAGAACTGGGAAAAAAATTCAAGGGGTAAAAATGTGGGGGTGTCCAATGTACAACATTATATACATATTGGCCAACCGGCAAAATAGAAAATAAAAAAAATGCAACAGAAGTACAAAAACAAAATTGTTCCTTTGTGGAAGTGTACTCAAGATGTAGCCGTGACAATAATAAGGAAGCAAGCCAGATTTTGTCACTGTTGACGGAAGCAAAAAGTATGAGGACAATTTTCTCCAAGACAGGCTGATGCAACACTGTCCTCTTGTGGTCTAATTCATGTATTGCATGTTAAAAGACGCTTCTCTTACTTATCAAGCTGACTTACATTAAATCCTATTGCACAACTCATTTTCTCAGAGATGGATATATTTACTTTTTTAAAAAAGTAAGATCAAGGTTCCTTTTGTTCTCATTGTCCTCCTTTCTCCTCGGCACGTGGCAAGATAAGTTATCTACAATATTTCTCACAATTTAAATAAATCTGCTTCCCAAAAATAAAACAAAACAGATATAGGTATGAACATTCAGAAAACTCATTTCAAATTAAGAAAAATAAAGATACCCTCTCCAAAATCTGGCAGCAACTTTGGTTAAACAAAAGAAAAAAAAAAACATATAAAAGAAGCAAAGAAATACACTTAAAACACAGGAACGGCAGGTATTAAATATCTGTATTAAAATTATTTTTTAAATTCCAAAATGAAAATGTTAATGAGCCAGAGGAACTATATATATATTTATATATAAAAAAACAAACTTTATTTGATTTCATTTAAATAAAAATATAAAACCACCAATCACATGTGATTTCGGCGTCTCTTGTCATAAGTGGCCAATCTGAAAGAGCACTTCACATATAAGGGCGGCCACGCCAGAGTTCAGCACTGAGGAGATGGAGATGTCCAGCAGCCGGCCCTCGTACAACACGAACTCAGGCCGGTTCTCCTCCACCTTGGCCATGGCCAGCAGGGCCTTTCCGGCCCGGCACATCATGTTGGTGCTGGGCGGCTCCATGGGGGGATGGCCCATGTGCAGTAGGCTGTGCTGATTCTGCTGGTACTGTGCCATGGCCACGCCGTCCTCCAGGAAGCCCACCAGGTTACCGATACTGCCCCTCTGCACGGCGATGGCGCGTGCCGCCAGCGTGTGCCCCTGTGCCAGGTTGGAGAGGATGGCCACCGCCATCTCCCGGTACACCTGGTGCTTGCGCTCACCCACATAGCGCACCAGCGTGGCAAACAGCTTTTCCTGCCGGCTGAAGGGTGGCGTGGCCAGCATGAGATCCACGTTGTTGTCCTGGATGCTCAGCTTGCACAGGGTCTCCAGGACGAGGCGCTGTGGCGTCAGGGCAGAGTGCTGCCCCGCGGCGGGAAATGGGTCCTGGGCCTGAGCCGAGGGGCACACCATCCAGTGTAGCAGGCCATCCAGGATAGGCAGGCAGATGCTCTCTGGGTAGAGGGACAGGTCGAGCTGCCCGGCGATGTTGGCCAGAGTCACCATGGTGTTCTCCCGCAGTGAAGCCAGGCAGTCCCAGCGCCATTCGTCACGGGTGCAGGCCAGGCCGCGGTCATGCTCCTCACGCTCGTAGGTCTGGGGCGGCCTCTTGCGTTCAGGGTGCTCGTGGTGCAGCAGCACCAGCTCACCCAGAATCAGCACCAGGCCGGGGTGCCTGGACATCTCGGCGTCGTTGCCGGGCACAAACGAGAGGCTGCGCACGATGTTGGAGATGCAGATACAGCGGCGGGCCAGTGAATCTTGCCAGGTGGCGGCGGTAGACAGCGGTGCCTCATCCAGGGTGCGTGGTTCGTCCTCCAGGACTGTGATGCGACGACAACCCTCGGCCTCATCCAGGCGGAAGGGGTACGAGCCACCATGGGCCCCCAGGGAGGAGCCGCCCTCGGAGAGGCTGCCATGCCTGGCACAGAGCACATCATCAATGGTGGCGGTGATGCTCCTCTCTGCCGCCTCTTCACCGCACTCCTCGTCGTTGGCTGCCCTCATTCGTGACCCAGGCCCCGCCTCCCTTCCACACGCCGCCCCCCAGGCAGGCCCCTCGCTCTTGCTCTCGAAGTGGATCTGGATGTGCGCCGTGGAGTCCCCGCCGCCCGCCTGCCAGTGCAGCAGCCCGCTGGTGAACTCCTGCACCTGGCCCAGACGGTCAGAGCAGTCCTCCACAAAGTCGTCCTCCTTCTTCAGCACCTTTACCGGGAACCTGTCGTACTTGCTGGCCTGCTTGGGCCGTGGCTCTGGCTCCGGTTCCGGCTCCAGCTCCAGGATGGGTTGCTCTGAAGGCCACTCGCCCTCCAGTTGTGGCTCGCCGTCCGCATCCTTGGCCACCCCATCTACCATCGCCTCTTTCTCCAGTTCTGGGGCGGCTTCTTCCTTATTAGCCAGGGCTTCTTCTGATTGGCTGGGCTGTTGCTCCTCCCTCAGCCCCTCCCCTTCCTCCATCTTGGGCTCGGGTTCGCCCTCAGAGTCAGGAGGTTCTTCAGACTTCTCGTCGTCGCCGGGTCCCAGGAGTGTCTTCTGGCCCGCGGCTCCAACCTCATACTCTCTAAGAATCCCGAAGATCTCAATGAGACACCTCCTGAAGTACTCCACCACGAGCTCCAGGAAGCCAGGCAGCTGCAATCAGACACGGTTACACACATTTTCAGTTTCTGTCCCTTTTTTGGGAATGCTCCTGTTCTTCGTACAGCTGACTATATCCATTAACCCAACTTGGTCTCTCTGCGATCAACATCTGTCTAAAACCTTTTGAGTGAACAATTAAAGGCTTACAAAATACGCATGCTCCCCAGCCCTCGTGTTCATGTGCCCTCATGCCTCCCCCCCGGCCCCCGATGCACCCCGTACCTGTGAGAGCATGAAGGAGCCCACAGTGCTGTCGTCATAGAGCAGCACATTGATGGTGTCCAGCGCCCAGGTGCTCTCTGCCAGCAGGCCTGACTTGAGCGACATCATGACCCGCCATGCCTCTGGAGTTCCTGGGGGGGGGGGGGGGGGGAGCCAAAACACGGTTCCTGACATGGCAACCTGCACTGCGTGCTGAAGCTGGCTAGCACAGCGGCTATGTGCCTGTCACTACAAGGACAAACTGCTGTGGTTCCCCTCAGGAAATGTACTTCACTGATGTTCAATTACTACAACACTATGAGAACAACTTTGCATAGAAACAAATGGCAACATATTTAGGCTTTGTTCTAAAACCCAACCCAAACTCAATAGTACTTTATAAACTGTGATGACAGTCAGGTTTGAGCAGGACTTACCAGTGTCCTTTGAGGTAAGTTTTCGGCGCGGCTTGAGAACAGGCATGGTGCCCTCTATGGACCCTGAAGGGAAGTGCAGCTCCCGCCTGATGTGTGGAGGGCCCTGGCCTGGGGGAGGGCCGCCCTGCTGGCCAGGCATGGGCATGCCCACTTTGGGCATCTTCATGGAGGACATGTAGGCTGCTTTGTTGGGTGACATATGGGCCTCCAGGGAGCGCTGGAAGGAAGCGGGGCTGGGTGCCCGGGAGACGTGGTTGGGCATGGCCGGGCTGGATGGCGGGGGCCTGCCGCTCATGGGGGGCATGGACCCCGTGGAGGGCGGTATGAAGGAGGACTGACGTTGGCCCCCGTGACCCGGCCACGGTCCATCCTGCCCGGACCGACTGTCCATGTCGTCTCCCCGCCCCATGCCGGGGTATGGGGGTACCTGGGAAGGGGGCCCCTGGCTGGGCCGGTTGGGGTACGGGTAGGGCATGTCTGTCCGGGGGGGCCACATGTTGGGCTGTGGTCCCTCAGCGGAGCCACCCCCGCCCATCATCTGAGGGGACATTCCGTGCTGTGGGGGCTGCTGTGGGGAGCCCTGGCCTGGACCAGCTATGCGCTCGCGGCCGTATGAGTATGGGAACTGGCCCTGCGGGGGGCGCCGCTCGGGGCCCGAGTAGCCGCCTCCGTACTGCCCGTAGATGTCGGGCTGCTGGCTGCCATAGGGCACCCCGTACACGTCACTCTCATGTCGCTTGGCTGGTGGGCCGCTGTACATCCTCTCCATCGGCCGCTTGTAGCCCTGCAGAAGGAGGAAGCGTTAGCGTTAGCTAGCTAGCCTGGGCCCACGCTCAGACGGATGTCCCTCCGGCACACGCGGCCACCTCACCTGCTGCTGGGGGAACATTCCAGGGGGGTGCCCGCCGTAGGGCATGCCGCCGTACTGCTGGCCGTAGCCTTCGTGTCTGGCATAGACAGGACACGGCAGCATGAGTGCAAACTTCGAACACACGCTACGCACACGTTGTTACCCTCTATAGAAAATTCACAGAGGGGTTTAAAGCATGCCAGATAGCTGGGTGGGGATGGGGGGACGCTGGATGTCGTACCTCGGCTGAGAGGGGTATCGGTTCGGAGAATACATGCTGGGGTCACTGTTGGAAGGTACCATGTTGCCTTGGTTCCCGGGGGGTCCCATGTTACCCTCCATGCCCATCACATGGTCTGATCTATTGGACAGGATGTTCACCCAAGTCAGATATACTCCTCACATTACTTATGTTTATGAAGTACGGGGCAATTATAACAGACGTGCAAACTGCAAGCTCCACACTCATAAATTATAGTATTTTACCAATTTAACAGACATATATTCACAGATATATAAGATTGATATAATCATCAAATCATTGAGTAGTAAAAATGAAATTAGTAATACTTAATGCTCCTCTATTTCCCTCATGTTGATAAAAGTGATTGAAGATATTAACAATAAAGGAAGCTGGGATTACTGTGAAACATCACATTGACTGACCAAACCCAAGAGGCCCTCGCCAATCAGACACGGGTTACACCATATGATAACCCAGCAAGCCTGGATGTCCCCGTCACTGGCTGAGAGGTATGACAGAGCTCACACGCACACTCGGCGGCCTGGCTCACCTCCGGTCGTATCCGGGCCCATAAGGGTACTGCGGACGCTGGCCCATGCCAAGGCCGGCCATGGCACTGGATGGCGCTCGGCTGTACATGTCCTGCATGCCGCTACCGGGCATCTGTGCCGACATGAAAGGTTCGGCGCCCGCTACTGTTGAAAAATATAGGGTCGCATCAGCCAATCAGGTGCGTGCATCTTGTATGCACACCCTCAGTTACATTTTCTGGCCTATCCACTCCCACCAGCTAATAAACTTCCCCCCTTTTGCTTATTAATACATACAAAACAAATTCACAGATTAATAACTGAACATACAGGCCTACACCTGTAGCTGCGGGCAAGCAGAACATTATAGAACAGTGTCAGAGCTTCTCTACTCTCACACAAGCTAAACATGATTTTTCATACAGCACGGCCTTGCTCAGAAAACCCTGCAAGGACGCTGGCCTTCACTAGGGGGCACCACTGCCACACAGATAATCAGCAAAGACCAGGAGAGACTGAGGATGCTGACTTGATCCGTGACTACGGATCAGCGTGAGCTGTTCCCAGTTAGCGCTTTACTTAGCTGCCAAAACGTAATAAAAGCCGGAATTCCTACTGAGGCTGTAATGTTCCCAGCAAAAGCTAATTCCAAACAGAAAGAGTAGGGTGAGATAATGCTTAAGGTTTGTCTGACCCACTGTGATCCAGTGTTCTTGGAAAGAAAGGGGAGGATAAAGGCTGAAGGTCATACAGCAGACTGCCAGCGATCAGCCCGGCTGATAGTCGGAGCGCTGCAGGAAGTGGGGGCGTCGCATCTGCCCTTGGGTGCCCCCCCGATCGGTCGCGCGCCACATGCAGAGCACCCCCCCGCCAGCTCACCCTTCCTCATGCCCGTGAACGGGTCCTTGTTGGCCTCGAACTGCATCCGCATCATGACGTCCGACATGTTGGCGCCCTGCGGGTAGGGGGCGCCGGGGGTCGAGGAGTTGCGCTTCTGGAAGGCGGGGTCACTGACCTCCGAGAAGGGGTCCTGCACGCTGACAGTGCTGTTCCTGTGACACGTGGGGCGGGGGAGGGGGTGCAGCCGAGTCAGGGACGATTCAGACGTGACAACCAGAGCAAATCACCACACTGACCACAAGCACAGAGCGCACAAAGGCCGGGTTTAAGCGTCTCTCTTACGGCCTCTTGCCGACAGTCATTTCCTTTCTTGTTAAGACTTCCAATTGATTCCCAAATAAATACTATTAATTCTCAATCACTCCAAAAAGATTAAAACAGTTTCATAAAACATTACTAGTAGTACAACTGGCAGTGGTTATATAACTAAAATAAAGGTTTGTTTGATGCTAAACCTTTCAATATCTGACCACTATACAGATATATGATATATATTATGATATTATTGTTACAATATAAACAGTCTCCATGCATGACATTATTTTTGCTTTGTAGCAATGATCGGTAACTTTCATTTAATTGTGAGCTAAACTGCACCTAAATCACGACAGGGGCCTATTATTAAAGCACATATTAATTTCAGTGATTAACGCAGCAAGCATCCTAACAATATCTAATCTAAACTGCATTTTAGTCAGTTATCACAACTGTAGAAGAAAATCCACTTACCATATTTAGAATTCGAATTCGAATATATATATATATATACACAGGTACGCACACAAGGGCTGCTAATGGGCAAATCACGGAATGTTTTATTTTTAAACGTTTATTTTAAGAATAAGGGTCTTTATAAATACGAGCGATAATATGTCTAGCAGGACTTATCTGTGATTTTGAACACTGAATATCGCTCAACCCACTAACACGAATACCGGGCAATATCCTCTGTTCTCCACGTTGGTTTCGGAATGAGCAGCTCGCAAATACAGCAGGACACTCCGACGCACACAAATTCGGCAACAGAACACGAGCATAAATAATCACTCCCGAGCAGTCGTCACAATAAAATACCGAGGTCATGTAACTCAGTCTAAATGAATTCTTCATTACGTTCTTTTAAAATAGGTTGTTTAATCAACTGTGGGCACTTACGCTTCCTAAATTGCTTTATTTACGTAGTGCTCTGCCAACATTCTAATTTGTGTTCTCAGAGCCGCAAACAGGCTACAAGTTATGTATCAGTAATGTTTACGTGCCAAGCAATCGTGACAATTAAGAGCGGCAAGCAATATTAATATTTGTTCGCTCGCAAATGCAGATTTCTGCAAGAGCAGGTTTGGGGAATGATCTGTTTTGAAATAACGGGTTGCCAGGTTGTAAATGACGGTGGTCCACTGATTCTGTCTCTGGATCTGATTGGGAGGCAGGTCCATATGTGCTGATGCTGGAACGCTACTGCACCGCCCCACCTACCTGCTGCCCTGCAGCGGGGTGACCTGGCTGTGGGGTGTGGCTACCGGGGTGGGGGGCTTCAGGTCTCCCGGCATCTCGGCCATGGAACTGCTCCCCGTCGACTGTGGAGTCTGGGGGCCCTGGAGGGAGCCAGAGTTGGCTGGAGAGATGGAGGAGCGGAGAGAAGGAGCAAGTGAAGAGGAGAAGAGGGAGCACTGAAAGAGGCGCCCTGCAGGCAGACTGCTGAACAGCACTAATTTCCAATATGGCCAGCAATTTCTCATTCCTGGCTTGAAGAGTCGATATGAACCTTGATTTAATAATATACACTGGACAACAAACCACACTTCACATCCCCTCCAGAACATCACAAGTTATTTATCTATTCATTATCAGTCACTATTTTAATTCCACTGGTTACGCTGCTGCTGTGTTACTTACTGTTTACATGCACATGGTACTATGTACACAGACCCCTAGTGACCAGCCCGCTCCTATAAAACCCCGCTCCCCCATCACTCGCTGTTTGTATGATGCACCCAGGTCCTTGGGGACACCATTTCGTGCCACTCCATACCTGGATATGGATGGCATGACAATAAAGCACACTTGACTTGGCCACTGGAGGGCGTGGGTGAGCGGAAGAGCCGCCCGCCCAGCTCTGACTCAATGTGTTGTTCCTTGTGTCCTATCAGTGGGGAGTTCGCCCACTGAACACACGACACGCAGAAGATGATCTACGGTCTCTGCCCAGAATAGAGAAGCCAAACCCTTTACGAAGGCTCAGTCAAAAGTACATAATCAAAAGCCCTGGCTTCAACACAACGCCACATGTACAAACTCATAAAAACACGCGTTAATATCCTGGTGATCTACGCTAGTGAGGAAAAATCTTCGGCAGAGATGGGACAGAGACTGACTTTAAAAATTCATATCGACGCTGAATAATTGACAACACACTGGGTCCTCAGCCGAGGGGGTGGAAAAAGGCCGTCCGGACCAAGGCTCCCTGCAGGGGGCGCTGTGGGGAAGGGTTTATTTCGGGAATTGTGGGATTATTCTGGCAGGCAGATGACAGGTGGTAGTATCACCACGGCAAAAAGCAAAACACCGGAAACGTGCCTCCCCCCTCCAGCAAAGAAAAAAACACAACAGAGTGTTGAGGTGGAGTGGATGGGCATTATTCAAAGGCCAGGCGCTCAGACAGAGCGGGAAGGGAGGGGCGCCTTGCACTTAAGTGCCCTCAGTTTTATATTTGAAGGGAGAAGGTGTGTGGGGGGGTGAGGCGAGCTAATAAAAAAATGAATAAAAAAGCTGTTGCCTCACCGCTATGGCTGCAAACGTTGGGTTCACCAGAGGTCACCTCGGTGTATATGCTGGCTCCGCCCCCATTAATCATCCTGAGGGGAATCCCCCTC
Source organism: Gnathonemus echidnorhynchus (assembly GCA_026776725.1). Classification (NCBI taxonomy): domain Eukaryota; kingdom Metazoa; phylum Chordata; class Actinopteri; order Osteoglossiformes; family Mormyridae; genus Gnathonemus; species Gnathonemus echidnorhynchus. Next base: position 32,589 of record JAODJU010000029.1, on the reverse strand, counting down.
TTGGCTGCCCGACGGCTCTCCCCGTGACATCACGTCAGCTATTTATAGTCACCCGACTCTCACCCCCCTCCCCCCCTTTCTGCCCAAGCAGGGGAGGCACCACGCGCAGGATGGACGGACAGGCGTGATACGCGCTTGCTGACTGTCGGACGGCGAGACACTGGCATGTAGCATTCTCGTCTGTTATGCCATCTCCAGCGGCCCATTCCGGGGGGGGGCGGGTGGGGGGGGTCGTGAGACACGCAGGCCGGCGACAGGCACCCAGCTGCGATGCTGATATAATTGCCACTTCCTACCCAGGAAAGGTTTTTTTTTCCCTCTTCAATGGGTTTTCCTCTGTTATCGAGAATTCTTGGATTTCAGAAAATAAAAAAAAAACCCTTAGTGCTCAAATACACACACCCCCCTTGCTGATTCGGGGGGGGAATTGTGCCTCCCAAAACGCGAGGCTTGCTAAAATTACACAGCAGATTAACCCGAATCAAAGGGAGACGCGTGACGTATGTTCCGGAAGGTTCCCTGAGACGGCCCAAGGCCTCCTCACCAGGCGACGGCGGCTGGATCTTGGTTTGCTTCTTGCCGTCGGCCATGGCGAAAACCTCCGGTGGGGGCTCCTCGCCGCGCTCCACCTTGCACTCGAAGGCGAACAGGTACTGGATGTACTGCTTCTTCAGCGAGCTGGCAGCACTGCTGGACGTGCCCATGCTGAGCGCCCCCGCCAGCTCCCTCCACTTCTTATTTTTGTTCACCTG
>JAODJU010000028.1:0-17063 GCA_026776725.1 Gnathonemus echidnorhynchus | reverse complement strand
GGTAGATCAGTCTTCGAAGTGTTTTAATGGGACTGCTTCAACAACGATTGGTATGAAGCTGTGGTTTGCACCACAAATTTCGGAGCATTGTCCATAATATACCCCAGGCCGAGAGGCGATGAATGTGGCCTGGTTGAGGCGTCCTGGGACTGCGTCTATTTTTACCCCTAGTGCTGGTACGGCTCAGGAGTGGAGAACGTCTTCAGCTGTAATTAGGACTCGTACTGGTGATTCGGTTGGGACAACCATTCGATGGTCTACCTCCAGTAGTCGGAATTGGCCGGGGGTGAGATCTTGTGTTGGGACTATATATGAGTCGAAGGCCAGGTCTTTGTAGTCAGTATATTCGTAGCTTCAGTATCATTGGTGGCCGATTGCTTTAACTGTCAGATGTGGGTTGTTAATTTCGTCCATTAAGTAAAGGATTCGTAGGGATGGGAGAGCGATGAGAATTAGGATGACTGCTGGGAGGACTGTTCATACGATTTCAATCTCTTGTGAGTCGTGGGCATGTTTATTGGTTAATTTTGTTGATACTACGGCTACGATAATATAAAGAACGAAGCTGCTGATTAGGTAAATTACTATAAGTGCGTGGTCGTGGAAGTGAATAAGCTCTTCCATGACAGGGGATGCTGCGTCTTGGAGTCCTAATTGTGAGGGATGGGCCATTAGTTAAGACACGCAGGGGTTTAACCTACAACTCCGCCTTGACAAGGTGGTGTAATGGCTATTTTACTAGTGTCTTATAAGTTATGTAAGAAAGTGGCAGAATGGTTTTGCGGCTGGCTTGAAACCAGCATACGGGGGTTCGATTCCTTCCTTTCTCGATGTCCTACTTGTACTTGTACGAAGGCTGGTTCTTCGAATGTGTGGTATGGTGGAGGGCAGCCGTGTAGTCATTCGGCGTTTGTCGTAGTTAGGTCTACTGATAATACTTCTCGTTTGGCGGCGAAGGCTTCTCAAAGAATGAATAAGAACATGATAACGGCTACTAGGGAGATTAGGGATCCAATGGATGAGACGGTGTTTCATAGGGTGTAGGCGTCTGGGTAGTCGGAGTATCGTCGTGGCATTCCTGCTAGCCCTAAGAAGTGTTGTGGGAAGAATGTGAGGTTTACTCCGATGAATATTACAGCAAAATGGATTTTAGTTCATGTGCTGTGTAAGGTATACCCAGAGAACAGCGGGAATCAGTGGACAAATCCACCTATAATTGCAAATACGGCTCCTATGGATAGGACGTAGTGGAAGTGTGCAACTACGTAGTATGTGTCGTGCAGGACGATGTCTAGAGAAGAGTTGGCTAGAATAATGCCAGTTAGGCCGCCGACTGTAAATAAGAAAATGAAGCCCAGGGCCCACAAGAATGGGGCTTCTCATTTGATTGAGCCCCCATACAGGGTGGCTAGTCAGCTGAATACTTTTACACCGGTTGGAATTGCGATAATTATTGTTGCTGATGTGAAGTAGGCTCGGGTGTCAACATCCATTCCTACTGTAAACATGTGGTGGGCTCATACGATAAACCCTAGAAGGCCGATTGCTATTATTGCTCATACTATTCCTATGTATCCGAAGGGTTCCTTTTTGCCTGCATAGTAGGCGACGATGTGGGAGATTATTCCGAAGCCTGGAAGAATTAGGATATATACCTCAGGATGCCCGAAGAATCAGAATAAATGTTGGTAGAGGATCGGATCTCCTCCGCCTGCCGGGTCAAAGAATGTTGTGTTTAGGTTTCGATCTGTTAGTAGCATCGTAATTCCTGCAGCTAAAACTGGTAAGGACAGCAGCAGAAGCACGGTAGTTACTAACAGGGCTCAAATGAATAATGGGGTTTGGTATTGGGAAATTGCTGGTGGTTTCATGTTGATAATTGTGGTGATAAAGTTGATTGAACCAAGGATGGAGGAGACCCCGGCCAAATGTAGGGAGAAAATGGCTAGGTCTACAGAGGCTCCAGCATGGGCAAGGTTGCCGGCTAGCGGCGGATAGACGGTCCACCCCGTACCAACTCCAGCTTCTACACCAGAAGAGGCCAGTAGAAGAAGGAACGATGGAGGCAGAAGCCAGAAGCTTATGTTATTTATTCGAGGGAATGCTATGTCAGGGGCGCCTAGCATAAGGGGAATTAATCAGTTGCCGAAACCGCCGATCATAATGGGCATTACCATGAAGAAAATTATTACGAAGGCGTGTGCTGTGACGATAACATTATAAATCTGGTCGTCTCCAAGCAGGGCTCCAGGTTGGTTTAGTTCCGCTCGGATAAGCAGGCTCAGTGCAGTGCCCACTATTCCGGCTCAGGCTCCGAATACTAGGTATAGGGTGCCGATGTCTTTGTGATTGGTTGAGAAAAATCAGCGAGTGATTGCCACGGGTAGGATGGCTGAAGGTTTAAGCGGTGGATTGTAGCTCCATGTACAGAGGTTTAACTCCTCTTCCTATCAAGCTCTGTGGTGTATGACACGTCGGATTGCAAATCCGAAGGTGCAGGCTTACCTCCTGCCGGGGCTTCCTCCCGCCTCGTTTCCGCGGCGGCGGGAGGAAGGGTAGATGAAAGCTCGTTGGTTTGAGCACTTAGCTGTTAACTAAGAGATTGTAGGATCAAGGCCTTCTCATCTAGTAGGGCCTTAGCTTAATTAAAGTGTCTGGGTTGCATTCAGAAGATGTGGGATAAAGTCCTGCAGGTCTTATCAGGGACTAGGAGATTTTAACTCCTGCTTAAAGCTTTGAAGGCTTTTGGTCTAATTATCCTAAGTCCCTAGGTTGTTATGGCCAGGATGGCTGGGGTGATGGGGAGGAGGACTATGGAGGCGGTGATTGTGATTGCTGTTGGGAGGGTTGTTTGGGTGGATTTTAGGCGTCATGGTGATGTTGCATTGTTGGTGCTTGGTGAAATTGTTAGGGTTATTGCGTAACATAGGCGTAGGTAGAAGAATAGGCTGAGTAGGGCGCTTATTGCTATTACTGTTGCGGTAATTGGGAGGTCTTGTTTGGCTAGTTCTTGTAGGATAAGTCATTTTGGCATGAATCCTGTGAGAGGGGGGAGTCCTCCTAGTGAAAGTAGGCTTAGTATTGCGAGTGCGGTTAGGGCTGGGGCTTTGGTTCATGTTGTAGCTAGTGTGTTGATTTTGGTGGCTGATATGGTTTTGGCTGTTAGGAATATTGCTGATGTTATTAGGATATACACTGTTAGGTTGAGCATGGTGAGGTTTGGTATGAAGTGTAGAATGGTAATTATTCATCCTAGGTGGGCGATGGATGAGTATGCGAGAATTTTTCGTAGTTGTGTTTGGTTTAGGCCGCCTCAGCCGCCGACTACGGCTGAGGTGACCCCTAGTGTGATTAGAAGGGTTGTGTTAGTGTTTGGGGCTATTTGGTAGATTAGGGCGAATGGGGCTAATTTTTGTCAGGTTGATAAGATTAGGCCTGTTGTTAGGTCTAGGCCCTGTAGGACTTCTGGTAGTCAAAAGTGTGCTGGGGCGAGTCCGATTTTTAGGGCTAGGGCAAGTATGATTGTGGTGGCTGTGAGTTGGTTGGGCATTTGTAGGATGTCTCATTGCCCTGATACTCATGCGTTTGTTGTGCTGGCGAACAGGATTATTGCAGCGGCTGTTGCTTGGGTAAGGAAGTATTTTGTAGCAGCTTCTACGGCTCGTGGGTGGTGTTGTTGGGCTATGAGTGGAATAATTGCTAGTGTATTGATTTCTAGTCCTATTCAGGCTAGGAGTCAGTGGGAGCTGGCGAATGTTATAGTGGTGCCGATTCCTAGGCTTGAGATGAGGATGGTTAATACGTATGGGTTCATTAGCAAAGGAGGGGGTTTAACCCACATTCTCGGGGTATGGGCCCGAAAGCTTGTTTAGCTGACTTTACTAGGAAGTGGTGTATTGGAAGCACGAAGAGTTTTGATCTCTTAGGGAGGGGTTCGAATCCCCTTTTTCTAAGGAAGTGAGGGGACTTGAACCCCTATTTTCCACTCTATCAAAGTGGCCCTTTAGCGTTCGGGCACACTTCCGTTATGTTTGTGGTGGGATTCCTGCCATTGATAGAGGGAGTGCTAGGTGCCACAGGATAAGGGCTAGGGTTATTGGTAGGAAGTTTTTTCATACTAGGTGTATTAGTTGGTCGTATCGGAACCGCGGGTATGAGGCGCGGACTCATAGGAACAGGATGGAGAGTAGTGCGGCTTTTGTTATTAGGTTGGTGGTGGTGAGTTCTGGTAGGAGGGGGTTGTGTGCGGCGCCTAGGAATAGGATTGTGGAGAGGGTGTTTATTAGTAGGATGTTGGCGTATTCTGCTAGGAAGAATAGTGCGAATGGACCTCCTGCGTATTCTACGTTGAAGCCGGATACTAGTTCTGACTCACCTTCTGTGAGGTCGAATGGGGCTCGGTTTGTTTCTGCTAGTGTTGAGATGTATCATATGGCTGCTAGGGGCCAGCTCGGTACTAGTAGTCAGATGGTTTCTTGTGTTACGTTGAATGTGTGTAGTGTGAAGCCTCCTACGAAAATGATTGTTGAGAGGATGATGAGGCCAAGGCTTACTTCGTATGAGATGGTTTGGGCGACTGCGCGGAGGGCCCCGATTAGGGCGTATTTTGAATTTGAGGCTCACCCTGAGCCTAGGATGGAGTAGACTGCTAGGCTGGACAGGGCTAGAATGAATAGTACTCCGAGGTTTAGGTCTGTGATTGGGTATGGGATTGGTATTGGGATTCAGAGGGTTATGGCTAGGGTGAGGGCTAGTATCGGTGTGGCTAGGAATAGGATTGGAGAAGATGCGTATGGCCGTACTGGCTCTTTGATAAAGAGTTTTACCCCGTCGGCGATTGGTTGTAGCAGGCCATAGGGGCCTACGATGTTTGGTCCTTTTCGTAGTTGTATGTAGCCTAGAACTTTTCGCTCTAGTAGGGTTAGAAAGGCTACTGCTAGTAAGACAGGAATGATGCATAGGAGGGGGTTAATGATTAGTGGTACTCATTCGTTCATGGTTCAAGAGCTGAGAAGAGGAGTTGAACCTCTGGGGGAAAGGGCTTAGGTCTTTTGCAATTACCAGGCTCTGCCATCTCAGCTAGCCCTTGTCTTGGGCTGCGGTTATATTCCCTCTTGGTATTTTAGTTGTTTTCATTGGTTATGGGTGGGGCGTGCTTTGAACATGGGCCCTCCTCCTTCCGGCCCTTTCGTACTAGGAAGGGGAAATGCATAGATAGAAACCGACCTGGATTGCTCCGGTCTGAACTCAGATCACGTAGGACTTTAATCGTTGAACAAACGAACCCTTGGTAGAATTTTCGCCACCAGGATGTCCTGATCCAACATCGAGGTCGTAAACCCTTTCGGCGATATGGGCTCTGAGAAAGGATTGCGCTGTTATCCCTGGGGTAACTTGGTTCGTTGATCAGGCTAATGTCTGGATCATTATTGGTCAGATTTTTCTGTTGCTTAGAGTGGTGGCTCTTAGCTCTTAGGGATCAATTAAACTGGTCCCCTGCTTCCTCTTGGAGGCTTTTCTGTCCTCCATGGTCGCCCCAACCGAAGACATTTAATCATAAGTCGTTATGCTTGTTTAGCTTTTTATTTCCTGTTAGGGCGTTGGCTGTTGGGCACGATTGATTGATTGGTCTTAAGCTCCACAGGGTCTTCTCGTCTTATGTTGTTATGCCCGCTTCTGCACGGGCAGATCAGTTTCACAGACTTGAAGTAGGAGACAGGAGGGCCCTCGTGACACCTTTCATACGGGTCTTCATTTAAAAGACAAGTGATTACGCTACCTTAGCACGGTTAAAATACCGCGGCCGTTAAACTTATTGTCACCGGGCAGGTTGGACCTCTTATTTGTGGATTGCAAGAGGCCATGTTTTTGGTAAACAGGCGGGGCCCGTGGTTGCCGAGTTCCTTCTTTCTTCATTAGGTCTTTCCCTGTGTTGGCACTCCTGTGTTGGGTTAACGATTATAAGTTGCAGGCTTTTCTTGGTTGTTGTTTGGTCTGCGATGCCCTCTTTGATTGGGCTCTATTATTTGTCAGTGGTGTGTCCGATCTGACTTACACGTGTGCCGGGAGGGGGGCACGCCCCCCTGTTACTGATTCTAGCATTATTTCTTCTATGTTGACATAGAGTGGCTTAGTATTGTTGGAGGAGTTGGAGTTTATATCAGGATAATTGGTTTTGTTTCTGCTCGAGCTTCAACGCTTTCTGCTTAGATGGCTGCTCTTAAGCCCACTGTAGCGGTAAACCTTGTTTAGTGTGATCCTTATCCATCTATTAAGATTGTGTTCTTTTCTAAAGGAGCTGTACCTCCTTTAGCTAACTTTTTGCCTTCTTAGGTTCTTGTTGGTTCTTATTATGTTGATCTGAGAATGGCAGTAAGCTGAACTAATATCCATTTCCTAAGCAACCAGCTATCACTAAGTTCGTTAGGTTTATCACCTCTACTCAAAGATCTTCCCACTCTTTTGCCACAGAGACGGGTTGGCTCTAATATGCTGTCTTGGAGTAGCTCACTTAGTTTCGGGGGGTCAGACTGTAGGGCTCTTTGCCTGATTGTTCTGGCTAGATCATGATGCAAAAGGTACGAGGGCTAGTCTCTGCTTTTTTGTGCTTTGGCGGGCTGTTTCATATCTCTTTCAGCTTTCCCTTGCGGTACTTTTTCTATTGCTCGGTTTTCCTTTTCTGTCGCACATACTTGGGGGGTAGAATGGTTTAGTTTGTGTTTTTTGGACTGTTTGTGGTTATGTATTTGTGTGCACTTGGGCGGGTGGTGTGGCTAGCTCTATGGCTCAGTGCGACCCGACTTGCACGGGTATCGGCTCAGTGTAAGTGAGGTGCTTGGGCTTTCTTAGCTACGCTCTGGTTGTTCCAAGTGCACCTTCCGGTACACTTACCGTGTTACGACTTGTCTCCACTGGTATGACCAATATTATATTATTTAATTTTAGGGTTGGTGATTATTTTCCTGTGAAAAATAATTGTAGTGGAGAGTGACGGGCGGTGTGTGCGCGCCCCAGGGCCGGCTTCAAAAGAACTCTCTGTTTTCTTTTTACTGCTAAATCCTCCTTTGAACGACAGGTTTCATGGCGTTGTTCGTGGTGTTCTGTAGGCAGAAAATGTAGCCCATTTCTTCCCACTCCATGTGCTACACCTCGACCTGACGTTTTGGGGTGTACCCATCTTGCTTACTGTTGATCCTTCACAGGGTGAGCTTACGACGGTGGTATATAGACTGAAGGGGCTAGGGGTGGTGAGGTTGAACGGGGATTGTCAGTTATAGAACAGGCTCCTCTAGGTGGGTGTGGGGCACCGCCAAGTCCGTTGGGTTTCGAGCGATACGCTTGTAGTTCCCTGGCGGATGATATTTGTAGTTTATCATCAAGGTTTATGACTGGGCATAGTGGGGTATCTAATCCCAGTTTGTATCCCAGCTGTCGTGTGGTCTAGGTTTGTTGTGTTAAAGCTACTTTCGTTTTGGACCCTACGGCCCTCGATTAGCGTATGACGGCTTTGAGGGGTTTTGGCTTTAGTTGTTTGTCGGCCTATAATCACGCTTTACGCCGTAGATGTCAACTTGGGTCTCTCGTATAACCGCGGTGGCTGGCACGAGTTTTACCGACCCTCTTAATTTTAACTAAATCAAGCTTTCGCTTATGTTTAATATTAATCACTGCTGATAACCCTTGGGGGTGTGGCGTAGCAAGGCGTCTTGGGCTGCGTGTGCGTGCCTGATGCCCGCTCCTCTGTTCCGGTCGGGTGTTGAGGGCATTCTCACTGGGGTGCGGATACTTGCATGTGTAAGTTAAATTAAAGCTGATGTTAAAGCAGGGACCATACCTGTCTGCCTGTGGAGTCTTATTAGGGCTCATCTTAACATCTTCAGTGTTATGCTTTTATATAAGCTACACTAGCTGTTGTGGTTTGTGACAGGGGCACATGGACGTTGGGGCTTGAGGTAGGGGCCTCTCTCTGTAGCGCCGCGCAGTTTTTTAACTATATATATACAAAAATTTTGTGTATTATAAGTGGGCGTGGGTGTGTGAGGGCCAGTGTCTCGTCCTTCCTGTTTTAGGGGTTTGGCAGGAGTTGAATAGGAGTCAGGGACGTTGGGGGGTAGGGGGGTTTGCCGCGCGCGAGGCGTGGGGGGGGGGGAGACTTGGGGTTGTGGTGAGTATATCTCTATGCACTTAATACAAGTTATGTGGTTATGTCAGTCATGTCTTTACACCATTCACCATCATTACCTGCTTCATTCTGTCCCCTCTTATTTGACTTCTCGGCGTGCAGTCTCACATGTTGATGAGGTCCACCCGAAAAAAAGAGATACCAGATGGTAGGAGTAAATGCTCGGCATGCCAGGTAACGAACTAGGGCTTGACCGCATTAGTCAATGTACAAAAAAGCGATTCTAGTGGAAAGCCCAGTTATGTTCCTGACGAAGGAGCCAGATGCCAGAAATAGTTCAGTTGTGTAACTCTACAATATTTGTCCTTGACCTTACATGGACTGTGTGTTCCTGTTAAAATTGTTGGTGGTCTCTTACTGTGCATGATCTGGGATTGTAATAGAATGTTAAGGTCCATAGCCGAGCTGAACAAAGATTTGGGCGATTGAGTGATTCCAATATTAGCTTTTGCTTGAAATAAGTTTTTGTTAGTCTTGTTTTTTTAGTCATTGTCCTGTGGGACGTTTAGTTTCGCGCTATTATAAGTTATTAAGGCAATTATGGTTTATGCAAGGTTATGCATAGTATGTACTAATGCATGCATGTGCTGCCACATGAATGTGTACTAATACAAGTGTATGTTGGTGTATTTGCGTGTAATGTACTAGGACATGTGTGTATTGTCGTACATTGGGCGTGGTCATAATAAGCCAGAGGATAGTTTTAAATAGAATCTTAGCTTTGGGAGTTAAGGGTGGGAGTTAAATTCTCCTTCCTCTGATGGGCGCTAGGGAGGATTTTAACCTTCGATCTCCGGATTACAAGACCGGTGCTTTAAGAGCTAAGCTACTAGAGCAGTTTAATCGTAGGACTTTATTTTCAATTTGTCCTGCTATTGGGATTAGGATAATAAATAGGGCGAAGTATAGGATTGATGCTGCTTGGCCAATGATGATGAATGGATGTTCTACTGGTATTCCTCCGATTCATGTTAATACTGCTATGTCTGCTACTAAAGTTCAGAATAGGAATTGTGACATTGGTCGGAAGGTTAGGCCCCGTATTTTTGAGGTGTGAAGGATTGGGACTACTATCAGTACTAGGATGGAGAATACTAATGCTAGGACCCCGCCTAGTTTGTTTGGGATTGATCGGAGGATGGCGTATGCGAATAGGAAGTATCACTCTGGTTTGATGTGTGGTGGTGTAACCAGTGGGTTTGCAGGTGTGAAGTTTTCTGGGTCTCCCAACAGGTTTGGGGAGAAGAGGGCTAGGGAGGCTAGGGCAATGAGTATGATAACGAAGCCTAGTAGGTCTTTATAAGAGAAGTATGGGTGGAATGGGATTTTGTCTGCGTCTGAGGTTAGACCTGCGGGGTTGTTTGATCCGGTTTCATGAAGGAATAGGAGGTGGAGAATTGTGGCTCCTGCGATGACGAATGGGAATAAGAAGTGGAATGCAAAGAATCGGGTTAAGGTTGCATTGTCGACTGAGAAGCCACCTCAGATTCATTGGACTAGGGCGTCTCCGACGTATGGCACGGCTGATAGTAGGTTGGTAATTACTGTGGCGCCTCAGAAAGACATTTGTCCTCATGGGAGTACGTAGCCTACAAATGCGGTTATTATAACTAGTAGTAAGAGGATGACTCCGATATTTCAGGTTTCTATATAAAGATATGAACCGTAGTAAAGGCCTCGAGCGACGTGAAGATAAATGCAGATGAAGAAGAATGAGGCGCCGTTGGCGTGCAGGTTCCGAATGAGTCAGCCGTAGTTGACGTCTCGGCAGATGTGAGTAACTGAAGAGAAGGCGGTTGAGATGTCTGAGGTGTAGTGTATGGCCAGGAAGAGGCCTGTTAGAATTTGTGTAATTAAGCAGAGTCCTAGTAGGGAGCCGTAGTTTCATCAGGCTGAGATGTTTGATGGGGCAGGGAGGTCGATGAATGTGTCGTTTACGATTTTGGCAATTGGGTGGGTTTTTCGTAGGCTGGTCATTATGGTTTCTGTAGTTGAATACAACGGCGGTTTTTCAGGCCGCAGGTCTTGGTTAAAGTCCGGGTAGAATCAATGGCGAGTCTTACTTTCGTGTTTTTGATTGGTTTGGTGTTGGGGCTAGTGGCAGTTGCTTCTAACCCTGCGCCATACTTTGCAGCTCTTGGGTTGGTATTGGCTGCGGCTTTTGGTTGTGGTGTGTTGGTTGGGCATGGGGGATCTTTTTTGTCTTTGGTTTTGTTTTTGATTTATTTGGGGGGGATGTTGGTGGTGTTTGCGTATTCTGCGGCTTTGGCCGCGGAGCCTTACCCTGAGGCTTGGGGGGACTGGTCTGTTCTTAGTTATGCGGCAGTTTATATTCTTGGTGTATTATTGGTGGGCGGGTTAATGTCTGGTGGGTGGTATGAGGGTTCTTTGGTTGTGGTGGAAGAGTTGAAGGAGCTTTCTGTTGTTCGTGGTGATTTTAGTGGGGTGGCGTTGATGTACTCTTCTGGGGGGTGGGTGTTGATAATTTGTGGATGGGTGTTGTTGCTTACTTTATTCGTGGTTTTGGAGCTGACTCGGGGCTTGAGTCGAGGGGCGTTGCGGGCCGTTAGGTTATTAGCATTAGTAGTACGGCAAGGGTTGTTGTGAGGGTGAAGATGGTTAGGTAGGTTTTGATTATTCCTTGCTGTGCGTTGTTAATTATTTTGATCATTGGGACTTGGTTGGAGGTGATTCCTTTGGGGCCAGCTTTTTCGAATCATGCCTGGTCTACTAGTTGTGTGGCGATGAATTGTCCTAGGGCGAGGTTAATTTTCGGTGGAAGGCGGTGCATTACGGCGGGGTAGAATCCTAGTATGTTGGAGAAGTTGTGTGGTTTGATTTTTGGTGTTGGGCTGAGTTGTTTTGATGTTAAATCTGTTAGGGCGGTGGCGATTAATAGGCCAGCGATGGATACTAGTAGGGCGCTTAGTTTTAGTGGTGGGGCCATTGTTATGACTTGTGTTTTTGTCGGGAGGTAGTTGGATGTAATTAGGAGGCCGGCAATAATGCTTCCTCAAGCGAGGCGTTTAATTGGGTTGATTACGGTTGGGTTGTTTTCGTTGATTGGGGATAGTGGGAGGGATCGTGGATGTCCCATGAGTGCGAAGAAGATTACGCGGAAGCTGTAGACTGCGGTGAATGATGTGGCTAGTAGGGTTATGGTTAGGGCTCAGGCGTTTAGGTGGGATGTGTTTAGGGCTTCGATGATTGCGTCTTTTGAGAAGAAACCGGCTAGGAAGGGGGTGCCGGTTAGGGCGAGGCTCCCGATGGTTAGGCAGGATGAGGTAAATGGGAGTAGTTTATGGAGTCCTCCTATCTTTCGGATGTCTTGTTCGTCGTTGAGACTGTGAATAATTGACCCCGAGCATAGAAACAGTATGGCTTTGAAGAAGGCGTGTGTGCAGATGTGTAGGAAGGCTAATTGTGGCTGATTTAGGCCAATTGTGACTATTATCAGGCCTAGTTGGCTTGATGTTGAGAATGCAACGATTTTTTTGATGTCGTTTTGGGTGAGGGCGCAGGTTGCTGTAAATAGGGTGGTTAGTGCGCCAAGGCATAGGCAGGTGGTTAAAGCTGTTTGATTATTTTCTATAAGAGGGTGGAGTCGGATTAGTAGGAGAATTCCGGCAACGACTATTGTGCTTGAATGCAGTAGGGCAGAGACTGGGGTTGGGCCTTCTATGGCGGAGGGGAGTCATGGATGTAGTCCGAATTGGGCGGACTTTCCAGTGGCTGCTAGGATGAGCCCTAGCAGTGGGAGGGTGAGGTCGGTGTTTTTTGATAGGGCGAAGATTTGTTGGATTTCTCACGAGTTGAGGTTTATTGCTATTCAGGCTATTGCTAAGATTAGGCCGATGTCTCCGACTCGGTTGTAGATTACTGCCTGGAGGGCGGCAGTGTTGGCGTCGGTACGTCCATATCATCAGCCGATTAGTAGGAAGGATATGATTCCTACCCCTTCTCAGCCGATGAAAAGTTGAAATATGTTGTTGGCGGTAACTAAGGTAATTATTGCGATTAGGAATAGTAGTAGATATTTGGAGAATCGGTTTATGTTTGGGTCTGTGTGTATATACCATGATGCAAATTCTAAAATAGATCATGTGACGTATAGGGCTACGGGGGTGAAGATGATAGAGTAGTGGTCAAATTTAAAGCTTGTGTTGATGTCGAAGGTTGTAGTGTTTATTCAGTGTCAGTTTGTTGTGATGGCCTCTATTCCTTGGTCTAGGAAGATGAATAGTGGAATAAGGCTGGTTAGGAAGGCTCACTTTACGGCAGTGGTAACATGAGTGGAGGCTCAGTTTTTGTCTGGTGTGTTGGGAGACAGGGTTGTGAGGATTGGGTAGGTGAGTAGAGAGAAGATGATTAGTAGGCTGGAGTTGAAAATTAGGGTTGTGGAGTGCATAGCCGCTACTTGGAGTTGCACCAAGAGTCTTTGGTTCCTAAGACCAACGGATGATCTATTATCCTTTAGGGGCTAAGTGAGCCATGGGCTTGAACCATGGAACTTGGGGATTAGCAGTCCCTAGTGCAACCTGCCTCTCTTGGTGAATAAGAAGATTTTAACTCCTATTTTTAGAATCACAATCTAATGTTTTGTTTAAACTATATTTACAGAAACATCAGCCTCACATAATGTCTGGTTTTAGTACTAGGAGGATGACGGGGGTTAAGTGTAGTGCTATAAGTAGATGTTCTCGAGTGTGGGACGGTTGTAGTGTGATTGTGTGTGTTGGGGTTGGGCCGCGTTGTGTTATTAGGAACATGTATAGTGAGTAGGCCGCAGTGATGAGGGTTCCTAGGCCGGTTAGGATAATTGTTCAGTAGGATCAGTTGAATATGGAGGTGATGATTATTAGCTCTCCTATTAGGTTTGGGAGGGGAGGTAGTGCAAGGTTGGCCAAGTTGGCGATGAATCATCAAGTGGTTATTAGTGGTAAGATTATTTGTAGGCCTCGGGCAAGGAGGAGAGTTCGGCTGTGTGTTCGCTCATAATTTGTGTTGGCTAGGCAGAATAGGGCGGATGAAACCAGGCCGTGGGCAATTATTAGGATGATTGCACCTGTGAAGCCTCAGGGGGTTTGGATTAGAATTCCGCTGGCGACCAGGCCCATGTGACTGACGGATGAGTAGGCGATGAGTGACTTTAGGTCGGTTTGCCGTAGGCAGATGGACCCAGTTATGATAATTCCTCACAGGGCCAGGATGATGAATGGGTATGCTAGTTCTTTGGTTAGTGGGGTTAGTATAACTATTATTCGTATTATGCCGTACCCACCCAGTTTTAGAAGAACAGCGGCTAGTACTATGGAGCCTGCAACGGGTGCTTCTACGTGGGCTTTTGGTAATCATAGGTGTACGCCATATAGTGGCATTTTTACCAGGAAAGCTAGAAGACAGCCCGCTCATCAGATTTTGTCCCCTCATGCGATTGTTTTTGTGGGGTTGTAATATTGTATTGTTAGTATGGACAGTGTGCCGAGGTCTTTTTGTAAAATTAATAGGGCGACCAGGAGGGGGAGTGATCCGGTGAGCGTGTAGAATAGGAAGTAGGTTCCGGCATTTAGGCGTTCTGTTTGATTTCCCCATCGTGTGATGATGATAAGTGTTGGGATGAGGGTAGCTTCAAATATGATATAAAACATGATGACTTCTGTTGCTCCGAAGGCTAGAATCAGGAAGGTTTGTAGGGAGATTAGTAGGGTGATGTAAGTTCGTTGTCGGTTGATGGGCTCTGGGGTGATGTGGTTTTGGCTGGCTAGGATTATGAGGGGTAGTAGTCAGCAGGTGAGAACTAGTAGGGGGGTTGATAGTTGGTCTGTGGCTATGTAGTGGTTGGATGAGGCTCACCCGGTTTCTGTGTTGTATTTTAGTCAACTGAGGCTTAAGATGGCGATTAGCAGGCTTTGGGCTGTAGCTGTGGTTCACAGTCATGGTTTTGGTGTTAGCCAAGCTGTTGGGAAGAGTATGAGCGTTGGGATTAGGATTTTTAGCATTGTAGTAGGTTTAGGGCTTGAAGATGGTCGGTGCCGTGGGTGCGGGCGGTGGCAACTAGGAGGGCTAGGCCTGCGCTTGCCTCACAGGCTGAGAATGCTAGGAGGAGTATGGGGGCGGCTGAATAGGCAGTGGCTTCTAATTGGAGGGATCATACGGACAAGGCGATGAACAGGGATAGTATTATTCCTTCCAGGCAGAGTAAGGCGGATAGCAGGTGGGTTCGGTGGAATGCTAGTCCTATAAGGCCTAGAATGAAGGCCGAGCTGAAACTGAAGTGTACTGGAGTCATAAGACGATTATGGACTTGAACCATAATTTTCTGAGCCGAAATCAGAGGTATTTCTTTGGACTAATCGTCTATTCGGCTCATTCTAGGCCTCCTTGGGCTCACTCATAGATTAGGCCTAGTGTAAGAAGGGCTAGAATGGCTGTGGCCCATAAGAGTGTGTGTGTTGGGGTGAGGAGTTGGTCTCCTCATGGAAGTGGGAGGAGTAGGGCAATTTCTAAGTCGAACAGGAGGAATAGGATGGCGACAAGGAAGAATCGGAGGGAGAATGGAAGTCGGGCTGAGCCTAGTGGGTCAAATCCACACTCATATGGGGAGAGTTTTTCTGTGTCTGGGTTTATTTGTGGTAGTCAGAATGAGACTATTGCTAGGACACAGGATAGAAGTACTGCGATGGTTACTGTGGTGGTGATTATGTTCATTATCTTTCCTTGGGCTTTAACCAAGACTAAGTGATTGGAAGTCACTTGTACTGACGTTCATACTAGAAAGATTATGATCCTCATCAATAAATTGAGACGTAAAGGAATAGTCAGACTACGTCAACGAAGTGTCAATATCATGCGGCTGCTTCGAATCCAAAGTGGTGTTGGGCTGTAAAGTGGTATTTAACTTGTCGTAGAAAACAGACAGCTAGGAATGAGGTTCCAATAATGACGTGTAGTCCGTGGAATCCTGTGGCTACAAAGAATGTTGAGCCGTAAACACCGTCGGCGATGGTAAATGGAGCTTCGTAGTATTCTATTGCTTGTAGGGCTGTGAAGTAGCAGCCTAGGAGAATTGTTAGGGCTAGGGATTGGATGGCCTCTTTTCGTTCTCCTTCTATAAGGCTGTGGTGGGCTCAGGTTACTGTAACGCCCGATGCTAGTAAGACTGCTGTGTTGAGAAGCGGGACTTCGAATGGGTCCAGTGGTAGGATTCCTGTTGGTGGTCAGCACCCCCCTAGTTCTGGGGTTGGTGCGAGGCTTGAGTGGAAGAATGCTCAGAAGAACCCTAGGAAGAAGAATACTTCTGATGTAATAAATAGGATTATTCCGTACCGCAGGCCTTTTTGGACTGGGGGCGTGTGGTGACCGAGGAATGTTCCTTCTCGGACGACGTCGCGTCATCATTGATATATGGTTAGTAGTATTAGAGCAAGGCCTAGTGATAGGAGTGTGAGGGAGTGATAGTGGAATCAGATTGCTAGTCCGGAGGTTGTTAAGAAGGCGGCGGCCGCCCCGGTTAAAGGTCAGGGGCTTGGGTCTACTATGTGGTATGCGTGTGCTTGGTGGGCCATTATACGGATTCTTGTAAATATAGGCTTACTAATAGGACGAATACGTAGGCTTGGATTACTGCAACGGCGAGCTCTAGTACGGACAGTAGGAGCAGGAGGACTACTGTGAGGGCGGACACGGTTGGTATGATGAAAGATATGTGGAATGCGGCTGTGCTGATTAGTTGAATAAGAAGGTGGCCTGCTGTTAGATTGGCTGTTAGTCGTACTCCTAGTGCAATTGGGCGGATGAATAGGCTAATAGTTTCGATAATGATTAGAATTGGAATTAATGGTCCTGGTGTGCCTACGGGTAGGAAGTGGGCTAGTGTATGTGTTAATTGGTGTCGTACTCCGATTAGGACGGTGGCGAGTCACAGGGGAACTGCGAATCCTATATTTATTGATAGTTGGGTGGTTGGAGTGAAAGTGTATGGTAGAATTCCCAGTAGATTTAAGGTAATTAAGAAGATTAGGAGGGATGCTAGTAGTAGTGCTCATTTATGTCCGGCTTTGTTGATTGGTAGAAACAACTGGTGTGTGAATTGCCGGATGAATCATGCTTGTAGGGTCAATAGGCGGTTGTTTGAGCATCGGCTTTTTGGGGCCGGGAATAAGATTCATGGTAGGGTCAGAGCTAGGATGACTAATGGGATTCCTAGGTAGGCGGTTAGTGAAAATTGGTCAAAAAAACTTAGTGTCATGGTCAGGCTCAGGGGGTTGAGGCGTATTCTTTGGCGGCTCGTGGAGCTGGCTCGCTTAGAAAGTTGTGTTGTATAACTTTTTGTGGGATGACGGCTAGGAAAATTAGCCATGAGAAAATGAGGAGTAAGAATCAAGGGGCTGGGTTGAGTTGTGGCATGTCACTAGGGGTGGTTGGTAATCACCAATCTTTAGCTTAAAAGGCTAACGCTGTTCCCTATTTAGCTTCTTAGTGAGGCGTCTTCTAGTATAGAGGTAGATCAGTCTTCGAAGTGTTTTAATGGGACTGCTTCAACAACGATTGGTATGAAGCTGTGGTTTGCACCACAAATTTCGGAGCATTGTCCATAATATACCCCAGGCCGAGAGGCGATGAATGTGGCCTGGTTGAGGCGTCCTGGGACTGCGTCTATTTTTACCCCTAGTGCTGGTACGGCTCAGGAGTGGAGAACGTCTTCAGCTGTAATTAGGACTCGTACTGGTGATTCGGTTGGGACAACCATTCGATGGTCTACCTCCAGTAGTCGGAATTGGCCGGGGGTGAGATCTTGTGTTGGGACTATATATGAGTCGAAGGCCAGGTCTTTGTAGTCAGTATATTCGTAGCTTCAGTATCATTGGTGGCCGATTGCTTT
>JAODJU010000027.1:350664-370124 GCA_026776725.1 Gnathonemus echidnorhynchus | reverse complement strand
TCTGGCATAAAAAAAGCAGACCCCTTCTGAAGGGGCCGGCTCCTCATTCTCTGCTTTCTGCACAAAGGCAACACTCACATTATGACCCCCCCCCCCCCCCCCCCCCCCTGGCATTGGGGGCAGGAGCAGGAACTTGCTCGCCTCCATGTGCGACAGAAACGGTCCGCGATGATGGAACAGAATGACCCCTCCTGCAGCCGGGAACACGCCGGTGCCTTTGGAAGGGGCCGACCGCGGCCGTACTGGCTGGAATAATGCTGAAGATACCCTAGGTGGGGGGGGGGGGGTGCGGGCGATGGCTTTATTGCGCTGTCACCTTCTGTAGATGTCCCATCCGCCTCCAGCGCACACAGACTGCTTGTGCCGTCAGATGCTTAAACATGGATGCAGGTTTTCTCTGCGGTGGAGCAAAGGACTTGGACAGTCTACCAGTACATCCTGTGCTGTAACATCCACCCCCAACTGCATCTGTACCTTCTCAACTGTATTTTAAAGAAACGCAATAAACATTATCGGTGTTACTGTTTCTCTTTTCGTTGGGATCTGTCTGTTAGCTTGGAACATTCTACATTTTTCGTCCAATCTGTACAAGTCACAAGTTTCAGTAACTGTGGTTGGTCGTTAAATGTTTTTGTCGTTCAACCTGTAATCATACCTGTGAAATTCCTTTTTGCGAAAGATTATTCTAACAGTACTTTCATGTTATTTCACTTTCTGGAAAAAAGCTCCCGATCTGTCTCCTCTGCCTTGATACCAGTATCTTGGTTGTGCTGTAATGTGCAGTCCAATACTTTATTTTTTAATAGTCTCTTGTGGAAAGGAGGACAATTTAAATGCCACATGTTTACGATAAATTTAGGAGCTGACTGGTATCTATGTACGGTGGGGGGGAAACAACATAAATACCTCTCACCTACTCCAGCTGAGTATGAAAGTCATGTTACACCATACAGCGGAATATACCGTTTTCATAGCAAAACACTTAAATGCTCATGACACCCAGGAACCTTTGGAAAAATGTATGCATTTTAATCAGCAACATACTACGTGTGTATTATATTTCCCAAAACAGTATTATATAGTATTATATTTGACACACATCACCTCTGACAAACATGGACTGATATTCTTTATAGAGCGCCCTCTAGCGTTTGCTGCCACGGCACATTTTAGTGAAAACGCGTGAACACACATCATTTACAAATACGTTCATTTGATGAATTCGTTTAATCCTTTCAATAAAACTTTGCAAAATAAATTATGCACACGGTACGTTTTGACTGCGATGTTGTCTTAAAGTTTCTTGCCGAAAATCGGAGCTTTGAATCTCTCGAGCATCCTGGATGAATACGACTTAACTGGAGCGACAAAACTGGGCTTTTCTAGACTATAGCTGGTGGTCGGAAAGAAAAAGAAAAACAGAAATAAAAACTCTGCAGCAGTATACGGAGCACATGCGCCCCCGCCCTGCTCCGCCGCCGCCGCCCCCCTCCGCCGCGATGCGCGTTCTCGCTGCAGCGTGTGCGCGTCGCTGCCGTTCCTGCGGAATCCAGGGGGGCTGTTGTCAGACTCCGGAGACAGACACCCACCTAGTAAATAATGAACAACAAATTCGACGCGTGAGTAAGCCAAGTCGGCGTCCGGAGGCCGCACGTTGCCGTTTGAGAGGGTGGCGGCGCGGTCGCTGCGGAGCCCCTTCTCGCCGTACGGAGAGAGGCGTGTCTGCACGCGCCTGCACGGGCTGCGGTGTCACGCGTCCCCCCATGTCTGTTGCATGCATGATTGGGGGGCGAATGCATCCAGTATTCTTGTATAATAAATCTCATTTGAATGAAATAAAGCACTTATTTTATAGCGATCAAGGCCCATCGGGCCTTCGCTGAATCCCCGGATTGCAAGTCGGTGAGAGGCTCGGGCAGGTGCGGTGGGAACTGGTGACAAACTGCCCTATGCACTGGCAAATGCTGGGGACACTTAAAGCGAGGATACCTTCAAATAAATATAAATCCGTAAACGTTTGGCATCACAAACGCCATTTATCGGCATTGCATTGTTTATAATACTGATGATAGTTGCAAAAAGTAGTTCAATGTACAAAAAAACTTTCCAGGCTCCTCTAGCTTAATGCTTGAACGTGACTGCAGGGATATAGCGAGTTTACCGTGTTGCACTTCTGCAAATCCGCACGCAACTCGTTTCGCATTTATTATCATACTATGTCACCAGAACCGACACGGGAAGCCTTCCTAACCTTTTTAAAAAATTATTTCACCCTAGCCGTTTTACCTATTGACAACTGGGAGCAACTAGCTCTTAACAGGACGTGTTGTTTTACTAAAACCCTGGTTTACTTATTGCGACAAAACGAAATAAAACGAGTGAGGCGCCGGGGGGAGCTTTTATTTTGAAGAAGCCATTGCTGTTCAGTAAAGGCCTGTTCTTTCATTTCACTTATTGCCATCAGTAGCTTTTTTGTTGACTGGTCGCCTGCACAACTTTAAAATGCAAGTACACGTGTGCATTCAAGACAAAGATCATATGGAATTTAACTCGTCTATTTCCCCTAAAATAACACTTTGTTCTGTTCATTTAAACACCGTTTCACCTTCTGTTGAGCTTTATCTTAGTTTATTGCCGTTTATGTTATATTTTATGTCCCATTCTTGGCGAAAAACGGTAGAAAATGTACAGAAAGTACATCATTATCAACAAATTGTTGTATACCTTTTTAAAGCATGTTTACGTTGTAATGTGTGCCTTGAAGTGCCTTGACGCGAAGTATAACTTTTTAAGAGCAGTAGAACCAGATTATCGGCTCGTTGCACTTTTCGGATTTTCCGAAAGTGTTGACGGGTGGTTTGTATTTGTACGCGATCCAGCTCCATAGACAGAGTGTGTTTATAATGTAATTGTTAATAATGAGTAAACCGCTGTAAGGCATTCCAATATCAACTGTCAAAGTAAAATATTTTAGCCGACACTGGAGTGAGATGTGATCGTTTTATAATCGGTTACTGCCACCGTTGTCGTGTTGCACACTTGCCTGTGGTGTGTGTGTGTGTGTGTGTGTGTGTAAATGTGTAAGAGATCTCCTACCTCCTGCAGTCTGAAAGATGACGACAGCGGCGACCACGATCAGAACGAGGACAGCGGCTCACCGAAAGAGTGTGAGAAGGAAGAAAGCGATGAGGAAGATAAGGAGCAGAACACTGCCAAAAAGAAGGTGTGTGTGTGTGTGTGTGTGTTTGGTGAGGTGGGTAGGAGTTCTGCAAATTGGCCTTCAAACATTAACCACGTTGGCGTCCATTTACACTGGGAGCACAGTGTAAGTAAAGTAAAGTTCTAAGAAGTTCTTAACCTTAACCACTGGATTGACGTGCCTTGTCTTCATCCCCAGACAGTCGTACCCGGGGCCGGGGAGCACCCCCTGCAGTATAACTACACCTTCTGGTACTCGCGTCGCACCCCGGGACGGCCAGCCAGCTCCCAGAGCTACGAGCAGAACATCAAGCAGATCGGTAGCTTTGCCTCTGTGAGTCAGCATTGCGTGTCCAGCACATCTCAGACATCTTCGGGGCTCTCAGACTGGCCCATTTCTTACTTTTGTCCTCATCATGTTCAAACGTTAATGTTTGAGCAGAACAAACAAGTTATTGTAAAGATTCAGTTCTGTATTGTCATTGTAAGCGACAGCACTAAGGCCTGCCTGAGTATTGTGAACCTTTTATGTCATCTTCCATCGCCGAAGACCAGTTCCAATACTAAGAACACAAGTACAGAGGACGGTAAAAATCCCTGGATGTTGTTCTTGCTCCACCCCAAATATCAAGCATACATCGGTTGCATCCTTGCCAAACGAGACCAATCCCATGATTCATTGCGCCCCAAGTTTGTTCTTGGAAGGCAAGTTAGCAAGACCGGTCTTGCCAAGACCACAAGTATGATGATTTTCGTTCTTGGTACTGAGATTCACCCGATGTGTCTTGTGTTTTGTTTTTGTTTCTGTAAAGCATTTTATGGAAGTATATTATTGTAAAAGTATTATTCTTAAGTAATTATTTTTTAGTAATGTGAGTATCTGAGTCATGCTGACTTGCTGCAACGGTTGATTTTCTTCTTGGGAAGGTGGAGCAGTTCTGGCGCTTCTACAGTCACATGATCCGGCCCGGCGACCTGACAGGCCACAGCGACTTCCACCTCTTCAAAGAGGGCATCAAACCCATGTGGGAGGTAGCCTGTGAGGCCAGAATGTACCCCGATATGGGGAAGGTGGCACTACTGGGGAACTGCAAGTAATACTGTGAATAAATGATGAATTTTGGATCTAAGACTCACATAATCAGTGGAAGATAATTACTGCTGCACCATAGAGTGGCAGAAATAATTCACATAAAAAGTTATTGATTAGTTTATTTGTTTAGCAGACACTTTTATCCAATGTAATGTACTTTTTTTGACTCCCTGAAGCATTTGGAATTAAGAGTCTTGCTTGAGGCCCCAATAATGAAATCGCCCCGTGTGAAGCTGTATGTTATACCTTGGGCGGTGTTTTGTATGCTGTGGTACTAAAGTGATTTGTATTAAAGTTTGATATTTTATACATTGTTACAATGTTAAACATCGTTGCCACAATGTCTGTGTGAGGTATGACATCAGTTAATGGCCCATGCTGTAGTTTGAGATTAACTGCCCACCCTGGCAGTCTGCCAGCTCTAGGATTTGAACCAATAACCCTGCGATCATAAGCACAGCATCTTAACCCTCCGAACCAAGTTGTTATTGATAATAGGCTATAATGACATTGACTTGTTCTTGTGCGGTGTGTCATCCTACCTTAATGTCTTAATTTTCTACCCACCTTCCCCCATCCTGCCCCCCCTCCCCGTCCCCCCCACGCCAGGATGATGCGAATAAGAGTGGGGGCATGTGGATCATTCGCCTGCGGAAGGGCCTGGCTTCCCGCTGCTGGGAGAACCTGATCCTGGCCATGCTGGGGGAGCAGTTCATGGTGGGGGAGGAGATCTGTGGTGCCGTGGTGTCTGTACGTTTTCAGGTAAGCCCCCGCCCCCATGCTGCCCCTCCCCCTAAGATGACGCCCCCATTCGCTGTCAGCTTAGCCTCCTCTTTGCATGTCCCCTTACAGGAGGACATTATCTCCATCTGGAACAAGACGGCCAGCGACCAGGCCACCACCAGCCGTATCAGGGACACCCTTCGCCGGGTGCTGAACCTGCCGCCCAACACCATCATGGAGTACAAGACCCACACGGACAGCATCAAGTAGGCGCACACACACACTCATATACACACACACACACACACACACGCACATACACACACACAGACAGTGCTTCCGGGCTGTCTGCCTGGTTCGAGCCCAGCATCATCGAAATGGCCTAGATATTATTGGTATTAGATGGGGTGGTAATAATATTATTATTATTAGTTATTAATAAATAACATTAATTAATAATTAATCATTAATACTATCCGTATCAATAATGACCATTAAATTATTAATAACATTAAATAATTGAGTGGCTTACTCTGACTTGGCATTAAGGAATTTAATTGCTGAATATACTTCAAAACAGATGCAGTCTTTAAATGTCAATTCTGTTTATTGTATTTAAATTTTATTGAATATTTTAATGACAATATGTAGACATGCCATTTACAGGACGTCAGGCTCCTGCCCGTATTTGTAAACAAGGAGCGGAGGGAGAGGCGGAGCTCCAGATGTCTGTCCCATCAGTGTCTTATCTTATGTTTCTGATTGGTCAGAGCGTGGGAAGATTTTCATGGACTCGTCAACGCCAGTGGGGGGCGCTAAAATTCCTGTGAGCATCTGCCAAGGGTAGGAATTCTTCTCCTTTTGCCTCTGTTTTTAAATTACCCTGCCATTTGCAAGAGAAGCATGTTATTTTCCTCTGGAGTATTTGATGTCTCTAAATGTTTAATTAAAAATTAAAAAAAAGAGGAAGCCTTAGATGGCTGGAAACCAAAAACAGATACTGGCCTTTGTGACAGGTTGTAATGCAGCAATGTTGAAAGTTCATTCTGCAAACTCGAGCCAGAGCAGGCCAGCTCTGTGCTTATGCATGTTCTCTCTCACTCTCCCTCCACCCTCCCCCGCCAGCAGAAGAGAGACCATGCGATGTGATCCTCTCGGCCGCTGTGATTTGGGCAATGACTGTTCCGGAGCCTTTAGGGGGAAGCAGAAGAGCCAAGCAGCCCTCCTCTCAGTGTGTAATGTGTTTGTCCCACGAGCTCCCAGCCCGCCGTCATTGTAAATATAGTGGTACACTACACGCCTGGAAAGTGTCCCCCATGCCGCACCAAACCTTCCTCCTCGGCCATGACCCAACTTGGCTTCAGATGAGAAGCCCCCTTTCACTTTAGTGCAGTGTTTTTAATGTGTCAGTGTTGTTTGAGCTAGAATTGTTTTATAAAAAAAAAACCAGATTTATATTTCTAAGTGGAACTTTTCAAGGGATCATTGGAGGACTTGCTCAGCCCTAGTTTTTGACCTTTGACCTGGAAGTGTAAACCCACAGGAAGTGAGTCATCCTAATGGTGCACTTAGAAGCCCTGCCCCCCTCTCCCCCCCTCCCCCTCCCAAGCAACCTCTTTAGGATGAGGATGAACTGCCGTGTTGCCTGTATCACTGTGCCTGGACTTCAGCCCGATTCTCCTCAAATTCGAAAGCTGAAGGTTTTTATTAATACTATTATTATTTTTATTTTTCCTTCAAAGCAAATTTTATCAAAGGGTCACCCCAAGGTGCAGAGAGGGGCCACAAAGAGCAACACAGAAACCAGGCCTGGGATCAGATTTAGCATTTTTCTAAAGTAGAAAAATAGGTAACCTACGGCCCGGTGGACTGGCTCTCTACACCTTGCAATTCTGCTCGGAATCCAGTGGGTGGCACTGTTTCGAAAGCTGTATCTGTTGAACGAACCTGTGGGCGGATTTCACCTACTGATTATAGCAATAAATGGGAATATGCATCTGCTGCTGAAGACCGTGTGCTGTGCTCCTTTGTGATGGCCGCCAATGTGTGTGAAGAAGAATGAATATACAGCGGATTTTGTCACGGGAAGTGCCATAAACTTTAAGTTCAGCCAGAGTTGCAGAATATTAACCTTCTTACAGCCGCATTAATATGTGAGACTTGCGCAGCAAAAGACTCGTAGAGACTAAACTCAAAAAGTCAAAGGGTACTGTTACTTAGAATTAGCATAATCTAGTCTGATACCAGAAGTCTTTGGAGACATAAGTTAAAACTGACACGAGTACTGAGTCACGGGTTTGAAGTATACATTTATTAATCTGTAAAGCGTGACAAAAAGTAAGAAACATAATGAAAAGCTAATTAGCTAAAAATAATGTAAAACAAGTGTAAATATCCAGAAACAGGTCTTACACATATAGGACAGGAATTTCTCCACAATATCCACCCCCCCCCCAACCACCCCCCCTGTAAAGGGTGGGGTCCCTTTCATGATTTATGATGGACACATGCTGAGACTGATCGTCTGGCCATTTTCCAGCAGGCACATCCCAGGTCAGCCCCTAAATGAGGCCAGTACGTCTGGCTGTCTGGGGCACAATGACACGGGTGAGAGGCTTCGGCTGATGGGCATTTATGGAGGTGATGACCTTCATTTGACGGGGGGGGGGCTGTGCGAATCTCGGATTCCCAGGGACCGATTACTCTTTGAAGTGTTAATCCGGCACTGACTTCTGGTCAGTGTAAATGAGAAATACTGCGAGTAGGAGGGGTTTGTCTGGAATTGTAACCAGCGTTCAGGTATTGTGTTCGAGTTTGTGGAGCCCTGGATCTTTCTGTGGGATTTTAACAACAGGGCGTACTTGGACGGGAGGCTAAAACTGGGGGCTTGTTCAAACAGAGGGAAGGTCACTGAAGCACTGGTTCTTTCTTGCGGCTCTTCTCCGCTAGGTAAAGGTGTGAGTAAGTGAAGTCTTATTTTCTTCCCGTGTCGTTGTTGGTGTATTTTTTTAATGGTTGTCGTTCAACCCTTAATTGCCATCTTCTGCAGACCACGGATCTCCATCATCAGTTTTCCTCTATGAAACTTCTCAGTGACTAGATGTCCAGACCCTGCAACTCGCTCCATCAGTTCTGGGGTTTCTAGTCTGCTCAGCTCATCTCGAAGAACATGTGATTCTTGCAAAGGAGAATATGAGAAAAGAGAAAGGCCAGTTTACACGGAATCTTCTTTCAATTTACAAATTCATTTATGTTTTATGCTTAATGTTCATCGCCAAGTAGGGATTAAAGCAGATTTCTTATTAAAATTTGTTACTCACCAGAAGGAAGGTAGCAGCGAGTAAAAGCAGTTTGTTTCTGGGACTCATTTCTTGAAGTACTGCGGAGGAAACAAACAATCTTCTTTAACAGCCATTCTGAGTCACCTCACGCTCACTACATGGAAGAGGAAGCCGGGTTCAGAAAGCGATTTCACCGTCCAGCCCGAAGTATTCATGGTCCATGTTGTATTCCTTGTTGAATCCCGGCCATTTCTTCCAGATCCTCCCCAGTGTCTCTCCGAGCATCGAAACCACCTGATGCGTGTGCAGGGAGAGAAGCATCACGCTGAAATGTGACTTGGTGTTCTTGCAGTTTCTCTACACATTTTAACTGCGGTGTCACTCAGTCAACGTCAAGACACTCATGCAGGACACTTTGAAATTTGGTAAGAATGACAGTTCAGTCGGTGGCACGGTGGTGCAGTGGTTAGCACTGTTGCCTCACACCTCTGGGGCCCAGGTTCGAGTCTCTGCCTGGGTTACATGTGTGTGGAGTTTGCATGTTCTCCCCGTGTCGTTGTTGGGTTTTCTTTAGGTGCTCTGTTTTACCCCCCACAGTCTAAAGACATGCTGAGGCTAATTGGAGTTACTAAAATTGCCTATAGGAGTGACTGTGCCCTGCGATGGGCTGGTCCCCCATCCTGGCTTGTTCTCTGCCTCATGCCCATAGCTTCCAGGATTGGCTCCAGACCCCCCATGACCCAGAAGGATAAGCGGGTTGGAAAATGGATGGATGACAGTTCAGTGGATAGAGGGACACAAGCCTATTATCGGCATTGGTTTATAGGTGGCTATTGTTAACTGCTGGGTGGCGTGTGGCTCATCAGGTTTGGATGTTGTGCCTGTGTTCAGTAGGGCGCCGGGTCAAATCCCAGGTCCTGTTCCCATCGGGCCCTTAACCCCAGCTGCTCCAAAGGCTAGTTGACCCTGATTTCTCAAAAAAATGTAAGAATAGCACCTCCTCCTAGATAAAATCCTTGGAAATTGGGAAATTGGAGAGTTGGCAGTAGGTCGGGATAAGGGTGAGGCTGAGTGCGGGGTTACCGTGTGCATACCTGAAACTCCTGGTTGGCATAGCAACGGCAGGGACAGCAGGAGCCCTGGACTCGAGCCACGAACGTCCCATCCGAGTCGCAAACCTCGAAGAGGGGGGTGAACATGCTCCACCTGACGACAGACGGTGAGTCGGGACGTAGACAGGGGTGACAGAGGTCTCTCGCATAATTGAATAAGCTTAGTCACAGCTGATGTCAGAAGATAGAGCCCAAAACAGCTCCTTCAACCTTCTGCAGCTCTCCTACACGAGAACAACAGGCAGCGGCAGTAAATGCTAGTTTTTAACGACCATAGCTGCTCTGTCTCGACTTTGGGCCTTTACTGTCCCCTGCAGCATAAAAAACAACAAAGGCCTGCTTTACATGACCCTCCGGCGCCTCTGGCTCCAGTAGAAAGCTGCTGTTCGGTTCATGACAGCCGTCTTTGAGATCTTATGAATGGTTCAGAGAGGCTGACGTAATTCAGTTAAAGCCCAAAGCAACAAAGCCTCCCTCTGCCAGCCTTATTCATCCGGAGCCCCATCCAGGCTTGCAAAGTTCTGTATGGACAGCTGTGCTTTTTGTAAGCCCCCCCCCCGTTAAGTTTTAAAGACAGGCTACGTAAGAGAGAGACCCCCAAAACTGCCCCCTCCTAACCAACCTCTGGTACACGGCCCCCGCTAGCTGTCCGTCGCCATCGAAGGCCTGCATTTCCATCAGGCAGCAGCCAAGACAACACGCGTCCATCCGCGGGGGCCTGTCGAACAGGAAGACCTGGTGGGCTTGACGGTCGAAGGCGCGCAGGGAGCAGGAGCGAGCCGGGCCGCAGCAGTGCAGGCACAGACACGAGCTCTCTGCAGAGACAGAGCCACAGAATCCATAAGAGGAAATGAGAGCAGCTCCCTCATATCCCATGATGCAACAGCCCAAATGTGCTACAGCTACCTTCGACGGCCACGTAGAGCTGCTCGCTGGTTCCCGTGGCGATGCTGTATGTCCTGCGGGGCACGCAGCGGGGGCCTGTAAACAAACCGGGCGACGGTGATGGATCATTTTTACTGCCCCCGCTGGCACGTGTGCGCTTGCCGATAGATGGCCACGTGCATGTCTGCAGAATAAAGAACTTGGGCCCCCTTCTGGGACCGGGGGAGGGAAGAAGGGGGCACTTTATTTTAACGTCAGGTGGAGGAGCCAGATTGGAGAGCAGTGGGGGAAACAAGCCTTTCAATGCCAGACAATACCAGCAGTTAAGGGGTAAATATGCAGGCAGTTCTCAAGTGACGTAAGTAACGTTCCACAAACGCTTACATCAAATTTTTACGGAAAGTCAGATTTACTTTCCTATACTATTCAGGACAAAAAACCCACATGATCCAAGAATATAGTAAAGGCCATATATTAAATAAATGAAAAGATAAATATACAGGAGTAAATCACCTTTTTGCTGTAGCACTTCCCTAAACACTGATTCTTGGGTATTTTTT
Organism: Gnathonemus echidnorhynchus; assembly: GCA_026776725.1. Classification (NCBI taxonomy): domain Eukaryota; kingdom Metazoa; phylum Chordata; class Actinopteri; order Osteoglossiformes; family Mormyridae; genus Gnathonemus; species Gnathonemus echidnorhynchus. The sequence continues at coordinate 359,272 of JAODJU010000027.1, read as the reverse complement.
AAATCGAGAGCTGCCTGTAGATTTTACATCATTTTACATTTTAAATCAAGGTTCTTTGTTAGGGTCAGTATTTAATAAAATGTGCTAGATTACTGCCTTCCTGTCCAGAATGTTCCCTGCTCTGTTACCTGGGACAGGCTGCAGGCCCCTGTACTGCTAAGCATTATGGGTAAATGGATGACAGCAAACATACAACATGACCACTTCTGAAGCTCTGAAGATATAAAGATACAGAGGCTTAATCTGAGCTTTTCCACTTCAGCATTTGGGTTGTTTACAGCCCCCAGATTCCAGTAAAAGATCGTAATTATTTATGAAGTTACCATGAGATAAGCACAAAATCTCACAGATGGTGATGACCTCTGACCTTGCAGTTCTGGCCTGGCTGTGATGCGTAGCTGGCTGATGTTATTCAGCAGTGTCAGGCCCTCGGCCCCGTATCCGTGCCGACGCTGGTTCCCGTCCCTGACAGGGCCCACACCATCTTCTGCCTCTTTCTCCATCACCTCCCCCTCTTCACTGCCAGGACCCGCCCCCTGGAGACCAGGAAACACTGCGGAGTCCCGGCGGTCCGAGGAAGGTCCCGGCGCCTTGCGGAAGGCGTGGAAGAGCGCCTCGATGTGTCTCTCTCGCTCAAGGCGGCCGATTGGCAGAGGCTGGACCGTTACCGCGGACATCGCCTGAAACAGGCAGCATACAGATAGAGAGAGAAGGGAGGCAATTGGGAAACAGAAACAGCTTCATCTTTAGGTGAAAAAGCAAAGGAAAATCCATGGATAAGTTAACATATTAAGCACGTAAAGTAAAACAACACTGGTTAACCCTATTCACAGTGGAGGACTAAAGATCTGTGACATTTATGGAAAAATGAATTATGAGGCTCACCTGTAGATCCGGCGAAGAATGCAGGTTTTTAATAAGTCCTAAGTGTTAAAAAATGCCTGCTCCAAACTGATTTCACTGTTTCAAAATCAATCACACCACACTCATGTAAGCAGCACGCATTTGCATTATGGGTTCTTGCCACTGCAGGTGTGCAGTGACACCCCGATAGTGCCAGCCGCGACTCGGAGAGTAGAGGGCGCACAAATGCCACGGTGTTGTGAAGGTCAGGCCAGGAGACACCTCTCTGAGACTCTACATGGCAGAGAAAGAGGAGGGGGCCCACAGAGGTGGGGCATCCTGCTCCATATCCTTCCCTAACATCCCTCCACCCCCATTTCAAGTTGCCCTCCCTTTCATGTCACTGGTGTCCAACCTGACAGGCCGGGTCTGCCCACCGGATGGGAACAATGGGCTCACTCACCCGTGTAATCGAGGTCCGGGGCGAGCGAGTTGTGTTATAGCCCTTTTGGACTGAAGGGGTCCGCAGTAACTCCTTGGTTACCTCTGCTGTCGTCCGGCAATCCTGGTCCTCCTTCTACAAATTTCTTTAAATGCTAGAAATAATAATCTGCATCCCCCTCAAAGCAGAGCTTATTTGTCACTGACCAAAGCAAGTGTGAATGATTCATAGTCTTAACCTCCCCCCCCCCTTCCAAACCCGTCTTCCCAGCAACAAAATTTAATGACTCCTGATTTGGTTAAAGCTGCACCCCATCGGGGCAATTTCTGTTTCCACCCCTGTCTGCACGGGCAGTGTTTGCTTAGCAAACAGCCCTTGCCAGGGAGGTACGGTAAACACCGGTTGCTTAGCGCCTCCGCAGGCTGTCGCCATTCCTCTTCCAAGTTGCATTCTCCACTCAGACGGATGATTAATTCACTTCTCCAAAAAGGCCACTTCATCTCGGTTTATTGTACGAAGGAGGATAAACAATTTCCAGCCATATTTCAAGCGAACGTACAGCTCGCTCGTGCTCACCGAAAATCGTGGGGCCGTTTAAAAGTTGCATTCACACAGGGATTACACTGCAAGTGGAAAAAAACTAATTCAAGCAGAAAGATATAAAGTTTTGGTATGAATTACAGAGCAGGAATTAGTTCATCATTTCTTTGCTGCCTTATTTCCAGAAAGCACACAAACATTAACCAGCACTAGAGCTCTGTAGAAAGTTACGGCAATTAAACTAAACTAATCTAAACGAAATCTCAGTGTTTGTAAACAACTATCTGGAGGACACCTTGCCCCATAAGTTAACCATGTAAGCAAGGTCTCCAGCCTCTCATCTTGCTCTTCTACACCAGCCAGTCCAGCTCGCTGTACCACCACGTGGAGACTACACCCCTGTGGTCCCCTTGGTGTGGTACGTTCCAGCAGTTTTAGAAACCTGCTCCGGAATCAGCCAGTCATTGTTTGTTTGGTCCTTTTTTATTCGGGTAAATATTTTCTGGGGTCACCGGGGAAGGGCAGGGGAGGGGCCTGGTTGTAGTGTCCCATGAGGAAGATGCTGACAGTCCCGAGGATGAAGAGCAGCGATATGGTGATGAAGCACACCCTGTCGATCACCCGGGCCACCAGAAACCACTCGTTGTTCTCCTGCGGATCACCAGCAGGGGGAGTGAGGAACAGGAAACAGGAAGTGGGGTTAAAGTTATCCCGTGATACGTCTCTGTCGCACTCACGCTCTGGAAGCGGCTCTGCTGGCGGGCGCTCTCGGCGATATGCTTGCAGGAAGCCACACACTGCCGCACCTCTGGCGAGGCCTGGGCCAGGCTGGACCCCAGTTCCTGGGCCATGTCTCCCCCCAGGCCATTCTCTGGGGGGCAGTTGACATCAGATTCACTGGCCAGGTACACCTGCATGCACTAGGGACTTCTCTTGGCAGTATTGGTGCTCACATTCATAGACAACATAGAACAGGGTTCCCCAGTTCTGGTCCTGGTGGGCCAGAATCCAACACAGTTTGCAGATTTGGAGAGATTATATCTCTTGGCTGGCCTGGGAACGCCTTAGGATTCCCCCAGAGGAGCTAGAGGAGGTGGCTGGGGAGAGGGAGGTCTGGACATCCCTGCTTAGAATGCTGCCCCCAGGACCCAACCCCAAATAAGTGGCAGAAAATGTATGAATGGATGGATGGATATACAAAATAGAAATTAAAAAGATAAAAATATGAGCAATAGTGCAAATCAGTACAGATTACATCAGTAATTCGTGCAATGTGTATAAGTCCAGCTAGATGTGCAAGCATAAATACTGCGTACAACGGGGTTCTCAAATATAGGCAAATAAAAAATGATCTCCGTATACAGTTTTGCAAAAGAACACAAGAAACATGCAGGGAGTCTGGGAATGTGCAAAAAGTATGTGGGTGCAGAGATGTACACATTTTATAGGAATTAACTCAAGTCTGATTGGTCAGCATTCCTGCACGTGGGAAGAAGCCATTGAAGAAACATTTTAATTTGGTTTTCCTTGCCCAGAAACATTTGCCAGAAGAACATTTCAGAATAGGTCTCAAGGCAGGACAAGGAAGAAGGGAATGAGGAGGAGAGGGCATGAACCGGGCAGAGAGACAGAATGTCACCACCAATGGGAAGCTGAGGGGTCTGGACTTGTAAGAAGAAGACGGAGAGACTCACGGATCTTCTCGAGCGCCGCCCTGGCCAGGCCGGCCCTCTCCCTCAGCCTGAGGAACATGAGCTCAGAGCGGGCCGTCCACGCGGCGTACTCGTCCGCCTTGGCGATGAGGCCCAGGGAGCTGCACCGGCGGAGGCTGTACGAAGGTTCTGTGGGTGTCCAGCGCTGCATGTTCATGCGCAGAACCCGCGGCAGCAAGTTCAGTAGGATCTGTCGCACACGGGGCACAGGAACCTTCAAAAACCAGCCTAGACATCAGATGACAGGTTTGTGCTTCATCCAAAACATCATGGCCAGTTAGCTTGACACATTTCAAGTTTTTTAAATTTTTTTATTTTTGCTTTATGTTTACCAAAGCCATCTCAGCACTGCTGGCTTTTAATCATCTTTGTCGTTAGTCATTTTGGAATACAGATTCTCTTCAAATTACGATGGGGATATGTTGCGATTAACACATCGTAAGTTGAAAATATCGTAAGCCAAATATGATAAATAAGTAACGATACGATACGTTGTTAAACAATGTATGAGGTGTTTACACTCGGTATTGCTGCAGAGACGTGGCTGTGTGGTTGCCAATGCCAAGGGCGTAATTTTGGGTTGAACATTGGGGGGGTTGAGGGCCTCATCCATTCATCATGACAATATGATTATTAGGGGGAATTACAACACCCCCCCCCATACTCCCCCGTAGTTTACATTCATGACCATCGCCCAGCATCAGTAGAAAGTATCATACAGTATATCACTAGCTCAGGAACAGTTCAAAAATCAAAGTTTGGTCTGATGACTAATGAGTGTGGATCAATAATGCACCATCGTAAGGCGAAGAGCATCTGTATTTAGTTTGGAAAGTATCATCTTCAGAATGGACACAGTACCTTCCGGACTTTGTCTGACATCGAATGCGTGTTTGGAGTCCGCCGAGAAACATTGAGCACGATAACGCAGTTCATCACCACGATGGTGGTCACCGACATGACGAACATCAAGTACCTCCGGAAAGAGACTCAGTCAAACGAAATGTCACAGCGCACTTCTGAATATAAAATTTGTGGGGGAAGACATTATGAATATTTGTGATTTGAAATAACAATTTAAATAGGGGTAATTTTGGATGTTTTTTTTTCTACATCAGCATAACAGAACTCACAGACTACAGCGTGATTCTAGAAGGTCTTACTTTCCAATGAGCGGCATGGCCTGTGAGGTTTCCGGAACTTTCTTGGCAATGAGGAACAGGAACACAGTCTGTGCTAGGAGCGTGGTGATGGACATGGTGCATTTCTGTCCTCCAGCTGGACCAGACATGACCGAACATCTCAGCACCGAAATTAACGGTTCTCATGCAGACAGTCATTTTTTATGATGTAATAACTTTGCCATGTGATCCTGCAGCCCAACGGGACACTGGAGAGGCTAAAACCGTGAAGGCGGTCACACCTTTAGCGGGGAGGAAATAGACGAGGAGGGCTAGCGATGAGATCAGCACGCAGGGCACGATGAGATTGATGATGTAGAACAGCGGCTTCCTCTGGATGATGATGAAGAAGACCAGCTGTTGGTATTCCAGCTCATCCCTGCTGTACTGCTCATGGATGACCTTCTTCGCTGGCCGGTGTTTGATGACCCACTCGCCGTTCTCTGAAAGGGCGAGGTGGGGGGTTTGGGCTGAGCTGCGAAGGAGGGGGACACTCTCTAGGGGGTCTATAGGCCAGTCGGGGGTTACGATCCAGCACCCTACCCGTAAATGCTTCAGGATCAATGACGATCCACTCGATGGTCTGGCCCTCCTCGGACGTGAGAACAAGATCGATCTCGTCTGCGCTGTAGGTCTGCGAGCTGCGGGATGCATGACGGGGAGACAAAACAGATGAAGTAGTTTTCTATTCTCCATTTGCAAGAGACCCTATGAATACATCAATTCTCACATATAACTTTTTGCTTCCTAGAGAGACACACAAGTACAGACACTCCTCACTTAATGAACAGCGGCTTCCTCCGGATGATGATGATGAAGAAGACCGCCCGCCCAGACTTAGGACCAGCTCTCCGCCCAGTCGGTGTTGTACGCTGTACCAGAACTTTGGTCATGGAAATGACACCGCAGCAGCGCAGCGTCAAGAATCTCATCTCTCGTCACCCTTTCTCAGTCTCAGTCTCGTTCCCCCACAGTCTTTTTGCTACATCATTTTTATAATTTTTGCTGATTTTTATATTTTTATGCTCTGTAATATGTAAGAGTTCTGCAAGTAGTTTCCATTAGATCTTTCCATTGTTCAGAATAAATAAAAACAATTACCTGTATTTTCAGTATGCAAACCTAAGTAATTTAGAAAAGAGCTGATTTCCTCAATTCTTATGCTTGAAATATTGGTAAGGGGCAGTTCCTCGCTTATTGACCAATTTGCTTAATGACCTAGTTGCAGGACGGAATCTCAGTCATTCAGTGAGGAGTGTCTGTATAAGAAAGAGCGACGCTTGGGCTCAGAGCCCAGGGCAGCTGTACATCCAGCTCCCCTGGAGCAGTTTTTGGAGTTCAAGGTGTTGCTCGTTGGGCCGACAGTGATACGATTACTCTGCCGATCACAGGACTCGAACCAACAACCATCCGGACACAGTCACGGAGCCAGAAACCGCCCGGTGAGACATTCAGGCATTTGGAAGACCAGTGACCAGTGACATTCACGCGGTGGTTTTCACACGCGGTGGTGAGCTGTCACTGCTCACGCTCACCGGAAGACCATGGAGCAGTTCTGCCAGTCGAAGGGGAAGTAGCTGACGGTGATGGAGCAGGCACTGCGGTAGATGGTGGGCGGGAGCCAGAGGATGCAGCCCGAGGGGCTCACCAGGGCGTTGGTGTACAGTGTGATCTCAAACTTCCCATCCACGCTATGGGGGAGAGAGCAAAAGACATCAGCTCTGATCTAGGGGCGAAGACACTGAACTCATGGTCAAATGGGCAAACTTGGAATGAGGTGGTCAGTGAGGATCCACAGGTCAACACAGGTTGGACACTGCATACACAGATAGGACACTGCATATACAGATAGGGCACTGCATACACAGGTAGGACACTGCATACACAGGTAGGACACTGCATACACGGGTCAGGATGCATAGCAGGGTATAATTATTACATCATTTAATGCTTCTTCCCCTCAGACTTAGACGTCTATACATGGCTGCTGAATCAATCCATCCACCTTCCAGTCTGTCCCAGGCCGCATAGAACATGGGCTGGGGAACATGCCGGAGGGGATACCAGCTCATCACAGGGCACACGCGTGCACACCCACGCACACGCCATGGGCAGTTCAGGGATGCCGATTACACTGACTGCATGACTTTAGACCACGGGACCATACCGGAGTACCTGGAGGATGCATGCTACTGAGGGTGTGTGAGAAAATGCACACAGAAACACACACACACACGACGATCCAGGGGAGACGTTCTCACTTGTTCTCCAGGCCAATGTCAGGAAGCCAGATGTTTTTGGACGGGATGCGGAGGCAGGTGATGTTTCCATATTCTGGCATGTGATCCCACCTCAAGCGGTAGTCACACCATTGCTAAGGAGCGACAAATGCCAGCTCAACAAAGATCAGGTTACTAAAGAAACAAATGTTTGTAAACTTCATTTTATCCCAAAAGTTATTTCTTTTTTGGCCTCAGCAGCTGTACCATGTTAGGGTCTTTATAAAACACCAAACAAGAGTCAAAGAAACATCTACTACCAGATACTAACAACTTCCGCACATCCAGCGTCAGAGTATAAGGTCTTTGTTTTTGCCCTTACCAGTTCAGTCCAAACGTTGGTAGTGAGAGCCTCTTCTCGCTCGTTCTGCAAAAGCAAGACATTCATGAGAGGATGAATGATATTTTCCACTCTGTTCAAAGTTACACATCTGAATCTCGACCACACCCACATACTCCACAAAGACGGACGCGAATCTCACCAGAGAGATGAGGTTGGTGAGGGTCAGCTTGAACTTCACCTCAGTGATGTCGCTGTTCTTCTCTGCGGGACGGATATTCTTGTTGTAGCCTCTCATCAGGTCCCTCAAGAGCAGCCCCTCTAGGTTGAGTCCCAGAATGCCTGAGCGAGATGAGCCGCATTAGATTTTTGACCTCTGACCTCTGACCTTTGACATGGGAGTTGTGCTGCTGAAGCACTGGAAGGTCAGTGTGCCCTCTGTGTTTCAAGTCATCCAAACACTTGGTAGCTTTGGCAAATGCGTTCTCAGCTTCACTGGGAAGACAAAGACTTGCCATTGCAATTGATTGTAGTGCAGAAAACCTCTATCAATTTTTAATGTAGAATTCCCTAATTCATTTTCATCCAGAAAACTGGCATGATATCTAACAAATTTGTCGGCCTATGATTAATGTCATTACTTAAGAGATTTTTTTTACAGACAAGTAACAGTGATTTATTGTAATTTATAAAACCATGAGCCACAAAACAGCACATAACTAGAAAATGAATGATCTAATGCGACATGATCTTAAGACATCAGTGAAATGAATGATCTTTCACTGATGTCTTAAGATAATTGATAATAATTAGATGTAATCGGTAGCAGTGAAGCGACGAGAGAAACCACTTAGGTCACATAACTGTGAATTATGGAAAAATATACATTTTTAATAATCATTTATAAAATACAGAAATGCAGAAGTCAGCAATTAATTGTTGTGACTGAAACACAATAGAAACACAAACAGACCAGCACCAGAACCGCACAGTTCACGGGGCAAATGTACCTGGCAGGCAGACGGTGAGAGTCAGGAGGGCCAGCGATGAGGAGGGAGATGAGTTCAATCCCATCGTCTGAAGAGAAGGCTACGATCTCCCCACAGAGACCCCCGTCTCCCTTTTCCCCTCCGCTCACTGGGTGGAGCCTTTGCTCAGCCGCCTGCTGGGGGGTTATTTTTGGGCAAGCTGCCTTCAAGTGGCCCAGTGCGTTGTCAGCTGTCAGTGTGCACCCCAACAAGATGACCTGTCCCTGCGGTGAGACCTCAGGGAGTGCTGCATGGGGTGCATGTGTATGTGTGTGTTTTTGTGGGGGTGGGGGGGACATTCAC
>JAODJU010000027.1:317284-350511 GCA_026776725.1 Gnathonemus echidnorhynchus | reverse complement strand
CGCAGCTGAAATGCGCTCGCATGTTCTTATCTATAACAAAGGAATCTGGGATGCAGGCGCGCAGCTGAAATGCGCTCACATGTTCTTATCTATAACAAAGGAATCTGGGATGCAGGCGCGCAGCTGAAATGCGCTCGCATGTTTTTATCTGTAACAAAGGCAGCTGCGATGCAGGCGTGCAGATGGCCCCAAAATTTAGCTTCTTTCACTCCTGTATACATAAAGTTACAGCCACTAAATGGTTTAGGAACTCCAAAGCGCATTTTCAGTCTGCCTCAAAACAATCTCTTGCATTGAATAAGCAGCTGTTGTTGCTGGGCAACCAGGTCAAAGGTCACTTTGGTGTCACTGTCCTAAAAGTGCTTGTTTACAGGCAACCAAGTTGGTTTTCAAAAAGCATAACAAGCACAGGAGTGCTGGCAGAGAAGCAAATGTAACTAAAATGGATATAAGAATAAAGCTGAGATACTCTGAATGAAATGGCAAGACAAACCTGGCAACTCTCACATCCTTTGGAAAGCCCAGAATTTTAATATTATGGGAATGATACTCATGGGAATGACAGTTCAATAATAAAGGGTATTACTCCTTGGCTGTACTTCAATATCTAATATATGTTATAAATAAATAGCAGTAATCTATTTTTGTTGTTCCTTACAGAAGAAACAAATAGCTGAATTGTTGAAAGCTGTTGTAGGGCAGCACATACATAAGAACATACAGATATATGATCTTAACAATACAATGCAAAAGGGTTTAATTGAGCCATTTTATTGTGATACTTTCATGACTCATCTAAAAGACCCAACAGTTTCCCGTCACCATCTGTGTCTGCCGGCTCCCCTTGCGGACAAACCATTGGAGAAGCATTTATGAAACCTCACGGATATTCAGGCATTCGGCCACTCGGGACCCGAGCGGACAGCTGACTAGAAAACGATCGCACAAGACCAGGCATGCTGAGAACTTCTGGGACGCGCCCAGCCTTTCACAGAGGATGTGCACATACTGGCAGACAGCTACAGGCTCCTGTTGAAAGAGGTTTCCAAAAAAGACTCCGCTGACATGCCTTCAGGACTACAAAGAAAAAAAACATGTCACCGAGCAAGTGTATATATATTAAAGATTCCGCTAGTTCTTAAATATTTTATCTTATGCTCATTATCCCACCTTGCATGTTCCTGATCTCAGAAGCTGATTTTTTTTGTGATTTCTGTAAATGTTTTTAAACAAGAGGAGGCAACAGACTTCATTAAGGGAGCCGATTTAGCGCATTGATTTTTGGCTGTCCAGTAGGGGGTGCTAAAGTGATGCAGAAAGAACATTCTCCAGAAGGGATGCCAGTTCATCCTAATCTCTGATAAACAATAGCATCAGTATTTTCTTTCTTTCAAGATAGTGAACTTCATGGAAGCTATGGAAGGAGAGCTGAGAAGGTGTGGTCCTTCTCTGCATTGTCCTTTATCGGGCAGCAGAATATCTGTGCGGTTCTGTGAACACAAGCCTTGGAGGGCTTTGGGATAAATTCCTGCTGGTGTCTATCTGCTATGCATAATTATTAAGTCAAACAAGAAATGAAGAACACAGAATATACCCAGAATTTTATTTAAATTGCCACAGCTGGCAGGGTAGCTAAATGATTTAGACAACACTAGGGCCTCTGTGGTAACAATTGAATCCTACCTTTCCATGGCTGCATTTTAATGTCCTTGTGAGGGGCCCGGGGCCCTCATGGCAATTTTTATTATAGGTAGCTTTGGTGCTGCACATATCTGGCCACAGAAGGTTCCGGTTTTGTGCTGCCACAGAATAGGGTGGAAACCAGTAAGGTAAGGAGATGGAGGGCGTGATGAATGTTATTATTTTGTTTAAGCAACGTTTTGTTTCAGAGAAATATTTTTCGAAATGGAATGAGGAAGATGTCCAGGCCTTTGAGGCAGCTGAGGATTCATCAAAAAAGTGCTTAAAAAAGCACCACAAAGAAAACAGAATGGAAACAAAACTCGTCACTTTTTCATCTTCTTTTCTTGGTTTTTCTGCAAAAATACAAAGTATTTGTGTACATGCAAATAAATACCGAAAAAATTGAAAATATGTTAAAGATGTTGTCTGCTTCATACACAAAAGGCTCAATCTCTGTAAACACAGGTTTGTCAAATGTGTGTGTGTGTGTGCGTGTGCGTCCATGCTCTGCCCTCACAGCCACGTGAGAAGGCAGGTCATCCAACGGCATCACATTTAGTCTCCATGCTATGAATCTTGTTTTACAATTACATCCAGATACATGTTTCTACCAGAAGGCCCTAGAATAGCTGCACGTGTGCAGAAGTACAATGATGAATCCTGACAGCTAGGAGCCAGTAGAGAGCCCGCCTCTGTACCCCCCCCCCCCCCCCCCCATCTCTGTCGGCACAGGCACACCTCTGGAGAGCGACAGCAAGTGGAGGCTCAATGATCCCACTATCCATGAGACACCCTGTGTCTAACCATCAAGGCATTTCAGACACTAGCCCCCTGCCCCACCTCCAGGCCACGTCTCTAATACGCTTTCAGCGCTTCCAGAGCCAGGGCAATGACTTGGGGCATGCTGCGATAGAAGGCCTCATTCTCCAAGCCCACCAGGCAGTGGAATGTGATGGTATGACCACCCACTGTGGCCCGGATCCGGGCCTCGTAGAGCCCCTTCTCATTCTTTGTCATCAGGTCCACCAGCACCTGGAAAGGAGTGGAGAATGAGTGTCCAGGAAATGGTTCTAAAAACCCTAACCAGCACATGGTCTATGGTCCATCAAACTTATCTATACCCTCGGGGGAAGGATGTTGTATACCTACTGCTGGAATAAGGTGGCCTCAAGGGACTCAATACATCGAAGTCAAAGCTGGAGAGAAATTTAAGGCTGGAAACGGAACTGACCTCCTGGAAGTTCATGCAGAGGTTCTTGGTAGGGATCCCCAGGACCCAGCGGTACATGTCTCTGATCAGGCTGGTGTTGTGCACCACCTCCAGCACCCCAGGACATGCTAAGACACACACGGCCAACCTTACTGGGCGCCCTGTGACATCTGTCTCCTCTTGGGTTCTCCACGTAATAAACACACTTACAGGTGTAATACTGCTACACAAAACACACCTTTGCCATTTTCTCCAGATGCCCGTCTCTCACGCAGACCTTTCCGTCTCCTGTGAGCTCGAGCTGTATAGAAATGGGTTGAGAGGCTTCAAAGAGTCTATTCATGTTGTGCTCCACTCTACTTGGTCAGAGCCTTTTAAATCTTTCTAATAAGTGGTGGCTTGAGCTGAATTGTAAATGGCTTTGAGTTCAGTGACTTGCAGCTTGCTGTTTTAGTATGGTGTAACTTGTGTGAAAAAGTCCCAGAGGACTCACCTTCTTGCGTCCTGAAGATGGCAGCGTTCGTAAATAACTTCACCATGGGCGGAGTAGCAGGAGTCCAAACAGGATCCGGAACTTTCTCCCCACCAGCTCGAGCGTGATCGGGTGTTGGTGACTGATGGAATGGAGGCTGGGCCGGAAGTCCATTCCCGCTGGCAGCTGTCACACAGGGACAGAGCGGCTTGACAGATTCCTGTGGTCGTGCTGTTGATGGGCCCCCTGAACCGGGGTCAGGCCCCTGACCTCCAAGCTTGTGTGATACTGGGCCTGGATCCCGAGGCACAGACACCGCTGACATGCTCACCGTTGCGGTGGCCAATAATACTCCACCTCTTTCTAACCTGGACCGCAGCCGACCAATCAGCCAGCGGTACTCCCCCAGCAGCTGGGCAACAGCATGGTCTCCCTCCTGCCATTCGACACAAGCTATCATCACACACGATACCTCAGTGTACAGATTACACAGATAACTTAGGATTCATGATGCACCTGTAAGAAGAGGCTTCTCTCCCTGGGTAGAGACTGAACATCTTCAGTAATAGGCTGCTGGTCCCAGTCCTTAGCAATGTCCATCAGGAAGTCTGCCCAGTCGCCTGCCTGGGGTCCCACTTCCTTGAAAAAGGACGGTGGGCGATCACCCATGGCTTCAGGTGACATGGTGACCCCTACCTGTGCTTTTAAAATAATTCTCCTGTTATTCCATTGTAAACACACAATACCAAACTATAAAAACCCACAGGACCTGTTAAACATTGCACTTAATCGTAATATATGTTAAATCACAGAAAAGTATTTTGTGGTCCTCCAGTCCACCAGGGGGCACTTTCAGGAATGGCAGTACCATACCTGGCAGTGTTGGAGCAGTCCTGCGTTTACGTGTGGAGTAGGCAGTGTTGTAGATGTGGTCCACCAGCTGCGGAAGGGTCTGAGTAAAGAAGGTCAGGTCAACTTTGTCCCGAATGTAGTCCTCGGCACGCTGCAGGAGGTCCAGCAAGGTTTGCAGGAATGAGCGCATCTCTGCAAATGCAATAGTCCAACATGTTAAAGAATGCTAGGAATTCCCATATTGAGACCTGGTATAACTTGTTCCCTGTTCACGGAAAAATTTTTACTTTCCTCAAGATGATATACATAGTTCCAGGTATTTATTACTTTGCATCTAGTTCCATTAAATGTAAGCTAGCCAATAAGTCACAAGCTGAAAAAAATAACAGCCAATAAGATGAGTCAACCATGCAAACCACAAAACAGGTAACTGCTGCAGCTGAATATTTGCATCACATCATTTGCAGCCATTTGCAGAAAGGCTTTGGCCTCACTACGCGAATGTTGGGCCACTCACGGCATTTCCTGAGGCGACCTCGACACCTCTCCTCCGCTGCCTGGCTGCAGGCTGCAGCGCCCACTGCAGGGGGGCAGGATCCGGCGTAGAAGCGACACAGGGAGCTGAACTCCGACCTCTGCTGTTCTTCGGGAAGCTCGGACGTCTTCAACAGCTCGGTACACGTGGGCTCTTGGCTTCTGGGAGATTCTGCCCAGCGGGGACACAAATATAAGGAAAGGACAGCATGGACCATGCAAAATGACACTACATTTGGGGCAATTATTGGCCTAAAGTCACAAAAAAGGCTAATTATAACAGGTGTGTGGAACCACATCTACTGGATACTTTGCATTTCCTCCAGGATCCAGTCGGAGAAAGCCGTGACGCGTGTGTACACCCCCGGCTTCCCCTTCGCCCCGCAGCCGTCGCCCCAGGATGTGATGCCATACAGCTGGAAACGGCCAGAGGGCTGGTCCTGGTAGATCAGGGGTCCTCCCGAATCGCCCTGCAACGTGGGCGATAAGAGCTAGAGCTCCAGTCCTTTTCTCTTAGCAGCAGCCAGAGACTGACATTGTCTTGCTATCGGGGTAGATTTCCGTTTACATTTATTTTATTTAGCAGGCACTTTTGTCCAAGGCGACGTTCAAGTGAGGCAAAATAACACGTTACAAAGATGCGACAGTCGAGGGGTCAACTAAGCGTAAATGCAGATAGTCAGAAACCCACCTGGCAAGAGTCGACACCGCCGCTGAGAAAGCCGGCGCAGAACATGGTGTTGGTGAACAGCTCCTTGCCCAGGGCGTTCCTGCACGTGCTCTGGGGCAGAAGTGGCACTTTGGCCTCCATTACTTGCTCAGCTGAAGGCCCATCTTACAGAAAAAGGTGGTCAGGCGAAAACTTCACATCCATGCTGAACATCTGCTGACCGCCTGGGTAAGGCATTAAGAAGAGGACCCCCCCCCATACACACCTTCATACTGGGAGCCCCAGCCAGCCACCAAGCAGGACGCCCCCAGCGGAGGGTCCTGGCCGGACGGCAGGCAGATGGGGCTCACACGGTGTGACATCATCACAGGGGATGCCAGCTCCACCAGAGCGATGTCATTGTTGAAGGTCTTGGGATTAAACTGCAAATGCAGACAGAAGAACAGAAGTTTCCATATGGAAGCATAGCTGTTAGGGAATCCAGTTGTTATGTCCATGAAGAAGGCAGTCAGGTGGAATTTGCTCATGGGAGTTTTATTTACACAAAGCGTCCTGAGGGCAGAACGAAAAATGATTGGTTCAGAGAGATAATGAATGAGATTGTAGAGGATGTGGGTCTAAGCAAGTATAGGAGACAGGACTAGCCAATCAAATGCTTTGGTCCCTCCTCCTCTAGTTGCTTGGACCCACCTCCTTTACAATCTGTTTGGTTATTTCTCTGAACCAATCATTTTTCGTTCTGCCCTTGGAAAAAATTTGTGCAAGTAAAACTCCCACGAGTTTAGAAATTGTTCATTCCTTACATAGATGTACAAAAAAGGGAAATACTGTACCTGTTTATATCTGCCTAGAAGGATTTCATAAGCAGACGAAATGTAGATGGAGCACAAAACTAGAATTTCAGGTGAAACTCATACAAGGAACAGAATCCAAGACAGGAAATATGTAGTGGTACCTTTGGGTGAGTGACGATTCGATTGACCTTCATGACCTGCTCCTCAGGGTCAGTCTTGGTGATGTCATACTCCCCCACTACCACCGTCCAGTGATTCTCACTTCGGCTGCTGTGTGAGCGAGAGCATGGAAACAAGGGAGATGAAACTGCCAATTCTTAGCATCAAAATGTCAGTTTAATGAAGACAAAATGCAAAGTCTATCCTAAATCTGTGACAGGAAGCTTTAGCAACTCAGACCAAGCTTCTAATACAGTACTGACAAAGAACATTGAGTAGACCACGAGTAGGATGATTCTTTCTTCTGCAGTTGACCCATTCTATTGAATATATTTCTGTTGCTTGGTGTGTGGAATTGTTCACTGGTCCAGCTCACCTCGAGAAGCAGTGGGCAGCCGTCATCACCCAGGCACTGTCCACCAACACCCCCCCACACATAAACCCCCCATCCAGCTGCAGGTTCACCAGCCAGGGCCAACTCCCTGGGGTGGCCAGCTTGCCACCCACAATCCTCGAGCGTGGCTGGGTGACGTTTTGGCCCGATGGGACCCGGTGCCCACAGAACTCTAATGGATACATCAAGGGAGGGGTGAACGAGGAGAGGACTGAGAATTGAACAAACCAAATATGCAAATAAGGCGTCATATGACAGGTAGCAGTTGGTCACATGGAGCTGGATGGCAGAAGGGCAAGCAGATGATTGGATGCTCACCTTTCATGCCTGGCTGAGGGCTGGGCAGGAGCTCAAGGCTGCGTATGGCACTCAGGAGGCTACACTGGAGCACGCGTGCGCTGCAGCTCTCCCCCATGACACGTACACAGCACCCCCTGTCCCTCTCAGCCTCCGGGCAGCGCAGGCGATAGAAGCCACATGCCTGGCTCAGCGCCCAGTTCCGTTCCCCCTCGTCCAGCAACTTTTGAGCCTCGCCTATGGTCTCGCAGGTGGGCTCCTCCAATGCCGTGCCTGGGGCTGCTGGAATGTTCCATTGTGTGTGTGATGGGGGGGTGAGGTGGTCCTTAATTTTGGTTTATCAACAAAGCTTGTCACATCAGTAACATGTTGCTTCTTCTAAGGATCAGTTATTTAAGCTCATCTGATGCTTCATGATGTCATGTATGAGCCATGTGACCATCATGTGACGATGGTCACGGTCCTGCAGCCAAACACTAAATCTGTTATATGGCTTCTTACCGCAGGGTCCAGAGCGCCGCCCACAGTCCTGGAACAGGCACGGCACACATCCCCGGCAGCTGGACTCGGCCCAGCTGCGCTCCAACGCCGCCAGCTCCAAGGCTGTCAAGGCGCTGGCCAAGGCCGCCTCCAGAACCATGGTTCCGCGATCAGACAGGGCTGGGGGACGATGTGGACCCACGTGGCGACGGGTCAGCATCGGGACACACGGTACCACTAGGCAGCAGCCCATGTGCTCACAGGACTGGTAGACCTACTGCTTCAAACGCCCCCATCTGACCGGACAAACCCTTGTTCCCAATCACCCATGTTGCCATGACGACACATTGGCACAGGACTTGTTAGCACCTACAGACGCAGCACGTGAGACCACACTCATTCTGGGGGAGTCGCCAAAGAAGCCGGAGGTCGCCCCAGCCCCCCCCCACCCACTGACCTACCCCCAACTCCACCTCCCCACCAAATCTTCTTCAGAGCTCAGCAATTGAGTACCGCTAATGACGGTGTTTCTGATTGAAGATTTAATTAGTGCCTCTCTGATTAGGCGAGGGGAGCAGGCAGGGGGGGGTAAGGACCATGTTTTACACTCTACTACACTTTCCTGCCTTGTTGTTATTTATTACAGTTTTTATGTTTTGTCTGAAGGAGGCAATAATTCCATTGTACCATATATCCCACAATGCATACTAAAAATGCAATATATTGAGGTTATAATATGGAAAAATCTAAGTGCAAATTTTGCACTCGTTCAAACAGAGAGATCGGGTCACCCGCATCCTGGAGCTGAATGAAAGTGAATAAGATAAAGTTGCTCTTGCTAACCAACAAATCTCACTTTGTGATACTGGTCCCAGGTCTGCTAAAGCACAATAATTTGGGAATGATTTGAGTAAATCGGTGTAAAGTTCTATACAACTTTACAGGGTTTAAAGCACAGACTTCTTTTCTGTATCCTAAACAGAAAGGTCAGCAAAAACACTGCATCTAAGGGTCAGCTATTCACCAGGACCGAAACCCTGATGCAGTGACCTTCTGACAGAAGGGTACTAAACCTAAATAACAGAGATTGCTTATTTTCATGGTTTGAGCTGTTGCAGACAGCCTCCCCCGATGAGGCAGATGGTAGGTGTCTAAATGTGATCTCAGGTCCCACAGAACTCATCCCACGGAAAAATGGTGGGGGTGTGTTAACACCTCAGAGGTACATACCTTGCAGTGCACTGGCTGGCATCCTGTATGTTTCTCTGGCTGGGGGAGCAGCAGAAACTTGGCCCAAAATCAGCAGGAAGGCCAGCAGCATAATGAGAGCAGGCGATATATAAACAAAAATCCAGAAATTTCAGAAGCTGTCACCACTTGCAGAAAAAATTTTGACAGCCCCCCCCCCCAACCCCCAGGGCCGTTTGTCTCACAGTTTCTGTAGCAACCGTCTGCCTCCTTCTTACTGGAACAGGCCTCTCCCACAGTCGCATCTGTCTACAAGTTTATGTAAGTAACAATAGCAGCAGTAGCATCCTCTCGTATATATAGAGCCACTTGGGGCACAATGAGGGGGTGGGGGCTGGGATGAGAGGGAAGGGGAGGAGCTATTGTCCTGTGGCCAATGAGCAAACAGGATTCATTAAGATGGTCAGAGCAGAGTGCAACTCGCCAAGACTGGAAAAAGAATTGTGGGCACAATTGTGGAAGGGGGGTGGAATTCATTAGCATTAAACACGAACTTGGGGGTGAAAGATGGACTATATTGAAAATGGTAAGGAGGAGGGAAAAGCTCTGGTGATGGAGATGAGAGAGAAGAGAGAACAGGCGAATGAGAGGGAGAGAGAGAGACTAGCCCGCTCTCAATGGACGCATTGTCCTCAGAGCTGTCTCACTTCAAAGTCGCCCCCCTAACGATCACAGCCCCGCTGCCTCCACTGATCATCCTGATGCTTTTATCTCAGCCATTAAAATATTGCAAGTTCGCATCACTTTCGTCAATCCCAGTTGAACATAAACTCATTACATTAAAAAAGCACATATTCAGCAGCAGCAGCATGTCTTCAGATGGGACAGAATCGCCGATTGCATGTAGAGTGTGAAACACTATGTTCGGTACAGACTTGAGGAAAACGACCTGGTCACGTAAGTGTGTGCGTGCGTGTGGTCAGGGTTAGTAACTTGGCGTCCCTGAGCCCTCCCTGTCCAGGCCTTGTTCTGTGCCAGTCGGAAGATGAAACACCATTGTCACCGATACCCCCCCCCCCCCCCCCAATTTACAAACCTCCCGCCAACAGGACCCAGGTCTCACAGTGGCACTGCGATCTGTGTGCTAACTTGGACAGAGGGAGATGGCATGGCATAAATGGATGGTACCCTTTCATCCCCCCCCTCCCCGCACCACCAACCCCCAGGCTCTGAACTCCTTTGATTACACAGCCCCCTCCCATCCCAGATGGAACAGGCACACATATTCCCCCTTTGGGCCAATTCGCTTTCCTCTATCTCTCTGGCAGCCAGTGAGACCAATCCCCCATCCTATCCCCTCCTGACCCCCACCCCACCTGTCCAGGCTTTGGCCAAGAATCCCCCCCCCCCACACACACACACACAATAAAACGTGTCACAGCACGACAGAAAGTGACATGGGCACAACTTTGCTGTTAAAGCATTTTCATGCACTTTTTAAGAACGCGAGTCACTCACTGGCTCCAAATGCCTGTAGGATCTTCCATTAGTTCTTAAAATGTCGGAAAAATATTAAGTTATGTAAGGATGCAAGGCTTATTACAAGGCTATGGGGGACCTGCACTCAGAAAAAGTACCAATTTGTACCTTTAATTTGGTACTGGGGCTATACCCTCAAGGGTCTGCCAATTGTACCCTAACTTTAAAAGTACCTTTTAGTCTAATTTAGGGTACATAAATGGTCTCCTAGGAACATCTTCATGGTACAAACAGCATTAACGTACCAGTGATACAAAATCTTCACAGTCCATTTCTGTACCTTAAACAGTACAAATTCCTACAGCTAAGAGTACAATTCAGAGACTTTTGAGGGTACAGCCCCAGCGACAAGCAAAGGTACAAATTGCTACTCTTTTTTCTGACAGTGTGGAGTCCATCCTAAGCAGCATAGGGAACAAGGCAGGGTACATTAGTCAGGATGCCAGTCCATTACAGGGCACAGGCCTGTCCGCCCTGCTGCTATACCACCATTCATTCTGCTGCCAGAAGCAGCACCAGCACCTGCCTGCCCTCCACATTTATACAGTCCAAATTTCAAAATTGGAGTCTATGTTAGGATTTTGTCATTTTATTCATTTGACTTCCTGTGCTGGCCCCTAGAGGATGGGCTCCCCCATAGACTCTGGTTCCGCCCAAGGTTTCTTCCTTCTAGAGTTTTTCCTTGTCACTGTCACCTCTGGCTTGCTCTCCGAAGGCTTTGGGTGGGGATAATGTAAAGCTCTTTGGAACAATGTAATGTTGCAAAAACGTGCTATACAAATAAAATTGAAGACATACACATGCAATGGAAAGAGAGCAAACCAACTCCAAACAGGGCTTGCAGGTGGAATTCAAGCCCAGAGCAACAAGGCAAATAAGTGCCACCCAGTGAACCAGCATGCCACCCCCAGCTCTAGATTAGTTTAGGAAGCAGGTTTAGGAAGGACCTGTGAAAAGAGGCATTCCCAACAGAACTTTTAGTTTAATGGGTCCTTTGGGAGAGGGTCAGTGCCCACATTTATCCCCAGCAGCTTCTACCGTTCATTTAGAGGGAACGCAGAACGACTCCACTGAAACCTACCTGAGTGGCACCAGGGTTCCACAAAAGAAGAACAGCAAAGAGGCAGGAACCATCATGGGACAGGAGGATGTTACACAGCCATGTGGAGTGACACCCAAGTATTATGCACAGTTACAAAAAAACCATCGCCATTGTTTTGGGGGTAAACAATCGAGAAGTAGGTCACTGGGATAGAGGAGAAAAAAACCCATAATGCCCCACAAACTGTAGGGAGCTTGTCCCCCCCCTGGGAATACCCAAGCATCAGCAGTGCTCCAGTAAAAAGGCCACACTTTTATTCAAACAAACAATCTTTTTCATATTATAGCCTCATAGAGATAATTGGCCAGTATCATAAACAAAAATGATAACTCATATGTCTGAGGAACAAAAATACATTTAAATCACCCCCCAAAAAAAAGGGTTTCAGTGTTATCTGCCTTTAACTTGATTAAGCAAAGCATTCAGATCACAAATTACATTTTAACTGCAGCAACACAAAAATCAGGAACTTTTGAATGATTAAAAAAACAATACAAGACAACAAAAAGTTTAAGATTAGGCTACTTAATATACAAGTCAAAATAAAGTTTAGCCTCTGCTCATAGCAATAAAATGCAATCTGCATGCAGCTTTGTTAACATACAAATGAACAAACATTACAAAGACTTGCACATTAATTCAATTTCAGATTAGAAAAAAAGACTCACCAATCAAATGGTCAAACCTATTTCATAACTAAAATAAAATTATATTCTGATTGAACCTGCCGATATAAAATGTAGTTTGATCATTATGGCCATAGAAAAAACAGTTTATGAAATACAACTCTCTGCACCCCCACAGTGAAGTACTTAAAGATCCAGTACAACAGTCCCCCACTAGAGGGCCAATTAGTTATTGTTGTAGATGTGTCTGCGTCTTCTCTTTGGATGCCTTCCTTAATGGTGATCAGCAGTCTGTGCTGCTCCTGGCAACCTCCTGTTCCACAGAGCAGTCCATATTCTGGGGAATTACTACGGGTGTGGTTATCAGCAACTTCTGGATGTCAGAAACCTGGAGAGCCAGCCAGAAACCAGGCAGACACCACACAAATCAGTCACCATCGTCATTTCCTACTTACTACTAATAATTTGAACATTTGGCAGAATAACATAAAGGTTGGCACCCTTGGCCCCCACTCCATGACGCGCCCCCACTTCAGCCTTCATGAGCTACTGAACTCTGGAGACGCCTTGCTCGAAGCTGGCCGACCCTGTCGACCTGCAATTCCACGGCGCTCATTACAGACCAGCAGCTGCTACACCTGCAGAGACACCATGGGTCGAGCATGTTTTGAACAGTCCACCAGATTCAGCCATGCATTAGTGATGGACAAAGTGCCGCTTCATGAACCATTTGCTGTATTTTTTGACCCCACTAGATGGTGCTCTTGATTTGCTTTGGGGCATATTTTGTGCCCTTTTTTGAACAGAAAGCACACACATACATTGTGAGCAATTTAGGGAGATGTCAATTAGCCCAACCCAAAGGACTACAGCAGTATTTTCCAATCCAGTCCTAGGGGACCTGCAGACAGACCACATTTTTGCTCTACCGGGAACTAGTATGGAGCAAAAAATGTGGACCATATGTGGATCCTCGAGGACCAGACTGGGAAACATTGGGCTACATGAAGAAACTTGCATGACACAGGGAGCTCATGTACCTTCCACAAACACACAGAAAGAAGGCAAAATGTAAAACCTCAACCTCAAGTGTGAAGTGAGAGTGCCCCCCATCCACCAACTCCAGCTAATATCCTAGAGCCAAACCTACTTAAAAACATCATTAGGAGGACTAGACAGCAGAGTAAAGCCATTATTTGTCTCCAGGTTCCCCTGAACTGTTCTCTTCCTGATCAATCCTGCATACCACTCCTGCAGGGTGCGGGCGATGTGACCCATCTCCCTGGGTCGGACATCCCGACCAATGCAGGCTTCCAACTCCAGCAGCTGCCTGCGCTGGTCCAGCTTCCCACGGATTACGTCAGCATAGACGGCGTCAATGAACAGGTCCTCCAGCTGTCGCAGGCTTCTCAGCTCGAGGTCCTGAAGCAGCATGGAGTATGGGATACACTGTGGGGGGGGGTCACATGGGCCTCTTTACTGGCTCGGTTATCTGCATCATTCATATACCCCCCAAAATTTGCCAGAATCTTCATAAAAAAGGTACATGAAGAAGTGCCCCACCTCCAAAATAAAACACTTCCAAGGAAAATAGTGGAATTTTATTTGATTTAACAGACAAAAATCTTTCCCAGGGAGCTTCTCACTATATGGCACTGCATTGTCTAGTGATGGACATAATTACATTTCATGAACCATTTGCTGTATTTTTTGACCCCACTAGATGGTGCTCTCTGTTCAAATAAAGGGCACAAAGCATGCCCCAAAGCAAACCAAGAGCACCATTTATTGGGGTCACTTTTCCATCACTTTTGTCAACCATATCATAAGCTACAGTGTACCTGCATAGAACCAGCCAGACTGACAAAGGTTAGCTGCCTCAGTTTGTTCTTCTGGAGATCTGTTAGTGGAGGAAGGTTGACTTCATTTTCTGAAAAAATAAGATTGTTTAATAAAAAAGACCCATATATAATACATTAATATGACACATAACATAATTTTATGTAAAGCTTCATTCAAAACACTCAAAACAAAATAAACAAAATGCACCTTACTTTTGTAGTCGAGATAAGTTCCATAAGCAAATATATTTAATAACTGGGAATATTCCTTGTAAGGACCCTTGGAAACCTGTGCCAAAAGAAAACCTCTGCTTTAACCAGAGATGTATTCATGAAGCCTTGTAGTGATCTAGGTAGTGTTACCAGACACCTTACTTAAACAAGTGCCGTTGTATTCAGCTTGGAAATAGTGACATCGTGTGGAGGAATTCTACATTTCTATTAATATCAGATTAATTGAACTGGATCACAAGCTTGGAGGTGCTAGATGGACGGTATGGGCTGTCAATCACAAAGGCGATGAGATTGTGTCTGGTTTACCTCCTGGACGTGAGGCAGATCCAGAAACTCTCCATAGACGTAGACCCCTGGGGCCTCCAGCAGCTGATTAATAAGGGCTATTAGCGCTGCCCCCTTCGTGTTTTTGGCCAGCAGAATAAACGGTTCAATAGGGCTGTTATGTTTCTGCTCCCCTGCCATTGCAGTGAAATCTATAATAAGGAAAAAATGCATAAATGATCGGTAGAAATCATTCCGGAAAATAATCTAGGTAGGCAATAAGTTGAAACTGAAGCAACAATCTAACAAAGTTGTCAATAGTCAAAGGCACTTAACTACTACTTAAGGCTTGTGACAAAAAGTTGCACTTAACACCACAATTAACTGGCTTAATATACTCAAGTAAACGTGCGATTATTAAAAATAATTTTTATACGATGTGGCTGGTTAGAAGACTACCAGATTTAACATCATTAGGGCAGCAAAAACACTAAACGCTGACTTGGTTATACAAAGACTGGCGCATTTACAATAATAATAAAAAAGCAACAAAACAGGAGAGTCCTAATAATTCCTGTAATGACTTTTCCTATCATTCAGCCAGCCAGTTCCCTAACCTTTCCGTGCTTGTTTTAAAGCTATTCGGCTGTGTAAAATGCACACGCAGACAGCGGCTTCGGCCGTCATTTACTAATAAAATGATTGGAAGCTGCAGACGAAGAGCGGGCATCTACTCACGCGCGCTACTTCTATCACCGCCTGACTTCGAGTTCACGGTTATAATTGGCTTAATGCTTATATCTAAATATAATTGGCGTGTAACTCTACTATTCTACTGTTGCAAATGCAGTTTTAGTTTAAGGGTTGCCTGTGCTCGAGGGCATAACTTTGGGCATGAGGGGCTGAGGTCTCCTCCCATTTAATGCGGTCCGGATGGGTTACAACCCCACACCCCCCAAAATTTATGCTCATGCATGGTCGCTAATTTAATATCTTAAAATCTTTGAGTTGCCCAGTGGCTCGGTACGTAAAAACAAGTTGTGGCCGCCCACGTTTATTAAAGTATTCGTGTGCACATTTACACACATGATAGCTCCCGCTACGTGCTGTTTACTAAAGGCAAACATCGTCTCCATGGGCGCACCAGTGATCCCCGGGAACGTCGGCTTCCTGATTCAATTTAGGCCACCGAAACTCACCTGCTAAACTTTACTGCAGTCATCAGAAGCATGATTTTAAAGTAACAGTGTAAAAATAACGGCGGTATTACGTTGTCATTACGGTAATGTTAATGACGTTCCTCCCAGTAACATTATCATTGTGTCTCTGTGTTAATTACAAATAAAAATGCAAAATTGCATAAAATGACAGGAAAACTTTCAAGTTCAGGATTAAAGATTATAAATCTAAATGTATTTCTTAAAGTCTTTGCCAGCTATTAGGGATGTCATTTTTCAAAACAAATGGCCATAATGGTAAAGAAATGTTTTCCTGTGTGTTTGACAGAACTGCAGTAGCCTGTTTTTTTACCATTTAAAGAAATTTGGTTCACAATATATACAATATATAATAGTTTGCTGCTGTGGTACAAGGTGGTGGTCCATAACAGTTGTAATTCTCCAACAACATGCATTATGGATGCATGCTTTTAAAGCCAGCATTGGTTGGCTTGTGTTCATCCTAGGCTTAAGAAGGGATAGAATGGACAAAGTAAATAACAAAGGCGACACATTTTAGTTATCGGATCAAAAAAACACAGTTAAATGGAATTAGCATGCAGTGTGAAACATAGCACATGTTGCCCTGAAGATGATGTAGACATTTCACCCAGTAAAGAATGAAATTAAACAGGAGTTGCAAATATTTGGACGTCAAATTGAGGCTTGGTGGATTTCATTGCCATTTAGTTCCTTATCTGTGTCTTCTCGAAGTTGTCAGATATGACAAGATTTTGATGTACATTTATTCATTTTACACAATGTCACATTCTCAGGATTGTATTTGCTGACACACACCAGTGAAGATAAAAATGAATTAATTATTGGTATATGTATACATAACCCAGTCAAATACATTTCACAATATGTGATGCAAATGTTCGGACTAAGTAAGAGACATTACTTATGAACCAATTAATTACCTCAATTATTTTAAAAAGGGAAAGACTTTGCAAATTAACAATGCAAATTTAACAATGCCTGTCAGTTTCCTAATGTATTGATTTTCAGATTAGATGTTGCATCTGATCCTTTTCAGGCTTTTTGGAATTGTTAATACATCTGGACTGACACCGCCACCTCTAGTCTCGGAGGTCTCAAAAATCAGTGCTCCAGCAGTTAGGCCAGAATAAACCAAGGGACAGTGACCACCACTGCAGTGTGACAGAGGCTCTACTATCCAACTCAACCTTTTTGGTTGCTTCTCATGTTCCGTGGTAAGATGGCAGCTTAAGTACCCATCACCTTAGTGGAGATGCCCAGCCACTACGATGCAGCCGGAAGGTGGGGGGGCACCACTCATTTCACATGCTCCTCTTAACAAAGAACAACATTCTACCCTCCATCTGGTAGTTCAGCGTAGGAGAATATCATAGATCAGTCAACAATCCCATAGTGTAGGATCTTCAAGATGTTAATGACACTTGCGCTCAGGGGGTTCTTTTTTTAGGTGATGTAATATTGTGGACTGAAGTGTGCTGATTAAGTTCTTGTGAAACTTCTTTGCAATACGGATATGTGCTGTGCAGTTTTAAATATGCATGAAAATAGATATTCGTTTCTGCCGCCTACTATGGTATGTAGCCAGAAGTAGCCGACAGATGGCGCCACAAGACAAATGTAACAGTTGTGGTGTCTCGCTCTGTAATTAAGGGTAGATAGATTTTGATTGGAAGCGATTCAGCTGAATAATCCAATAACTGAATACATTGAGTCGCATTTAATTATTCAGTACCAAATATTACTGGGGTAAATAATGTTAATTAACAACGGGGAGATTTTAGCTTGGTATTTGGCCAAAGGCATATTGCAATTAGTTTAAAGACATTGATTTAGAAGATAACTAATAATAATCGGAATACGGTGATGGGGTAAAATGAAGAGTGTAATTTAACCTCATAGGCTACCTAAAGAGAATACTGAGGGGCAGTGGTAAGAATAGTAGACTAAATCGAAAATTCTAATTAAAATCGTATAAAAGCAGCGAAAAATTCAATTAAATTTTAATGTCAAAAAACAATGTGGCATATAAAGTTACGCAAATAGTTAACATATAGAAATAATATGTAGGCCTATACATGGTTTGAAATCAACATCGACTTGACGTTGCCGCGACATAATCATGATCAAGAACATACTGTTGATAAGTCAAAAGTCTCTAACAGAAACGAATTATTACCAGTAAATTACTTTGACAGCGAAATGAACTATGGAGCCAACCGCGAAACACATCACTAATGGTTTTTTTCGTGCTCTTTCTGGGAACGTTTCCATGGTTTCTGGCGATGTCCTGACCCGTTAGTGTTCATTAAGATGCGTCGGATCAAATTATATCTAGTTTCTATGTCAGCTCGACTAGAGGATTAAGTGCTCCTGTGAAAGCGGACACCTCGTTACGCTTGTTATCCGAAAATGAAAAGAGAACACCTCGAATGCGACCTTCCAGCTACTTGCATAGGCAACCATGCATGTACCTACGCCTGTAGAAATATACAACACAAGTTTACGGGGGACCGTGTTTTTTTATTTTGCATCGAACGCGAAACTTAATATCTCAACTAACTTATTTGCAGTGAGATTTCAAAATGCTATGTACTGTTATGGAACCCCGTTAACCCTTATGTCCATATTTACATAAAATGAACGTATGAAACTCCGTTCCAATTAAGGATGTAACACGTGCAGCTGCGACCGACGCACGGAAGTTACGCTACTACACCAAACTGTTTCGAACCAGCTAAGTGCGTTCAAAAACTTAAGACCATTTCTCGATCTTAAGTTCCTAATCTCGATTTTAATGCTCAGCAAAAGCTAGATATGCAGGCTGTTTTGCGTTTCACGGTAGGCCTAGATCAAACGCCACTGTAATGGCGTGATTTTCATTACCGATGAGTTACTATCTATAGTCAAAACCATTAGCTTGGACAAGCCGCAGTTTTCTCGTTTGCCGTTCTCCTCAAACTTAATTTTTGCAACAAAATCCTCTTAAAGTCATTATAATATATTTTTTGCGTTAAGTTCTGACTTTACAGGAACATAGCCACGCTGTAAATCAGTTTGCAAACATTCCTTGTTGTTATGCTATGGATTCATGCCGCGAAAATGTTGCGGCAATTTTTAATATATATTAATTGCATGCATATTGCATACATGCAATGTAACTGAAATTGTTTTTTTAGGATCGGCAGTGCAGCGTAAAAAAAAAGTTTGGGTACCATTCGGATGTCTCAGGATGCTTTTTATACCAAGCCAGAATACATCGAAATATGTTTTCTTTTATTGCTGTTATTTCTAATGATATGAATAGAGAGTCAAACGCTGAACAATCACTGCGGAGCTAAATGGGGCGTGACTCCATGCTTTCCCATGCCTTGGAGGTCTGCCGGAGAGGACGCGTCTCGATCTGTCGCCAGTGTGCGCCCCTCCTGCGTCCCTGGAGAGCTCGCAGAACGCGGAGCCGAGGTGCTCTGTCCACAGTCCCCCAGCGTCCATCGCCCGTCCCCGGCACAAGTGGACGGGGATGAGGGAAAAGAAAGCGCCCGAACGCTGAAAAACAACGTTTATTCCCCCCGGCGCAAGATACAATACAGTAAGTGTATACTGAAAAGCTCCAATAACCTGCCGTTTTATCTTATTTATATTATTTCCTTTGGAAACTAATGCATATATACTTTCATTTTTTTAATGTTATTCTAACTTAATTGAATAGCATGGCTGCTATAGCCTAGACACACTGCAGCTCGTCTCCATCTGATAAGAAACTTTCGCTTTAGTACCATTGTAGTCTAGGAAATTAATTGTATTTTTGTGCCTTGTTCAATTATATTGAATGAAATTATACGTATATGTGTTTCTGGGCGATCTTACATGCCCAACAAATATATAGTCCCATTAAAACCACTTCATCAAATAACCGCTACAGGCAAGGATGGACTGGGAACAAAAATCAGCCCCAGAATTTACAGCCTTTTTAATTTTTTTCCCCACTCCCGTGGGGTTGTTTTTCGTTTAGTCAACGGATGCAGCGGCCGACCAGTCAGTACATTACTGACTATAGGCGTAACACATCACCTCACAGATATCGGAGTGGTATCGATCAAACATTATCCATTTTCGAACCTGTAAATGTGCATAAGATAAAAACATCACGGTATATTTCATTCCATATAATGTCTCGGGTGGTAAAGAGTTTGCATCACCTGAGGTACCAATTTCACGCGCAACGTTGGCGAATTAGATGGAAAAAATAACGGAACTGGTTTGTAGCCTGAGTGTTTTAGAATAACTTCATAGAGATTTTTTTTGAGGTGAAAATGTAAGTTGTTCCGTGGGCAGTGAGCGACTCTGTTGGGTACGAGCTTGTTTGTAGACACATTGGGATGTGCTGCTCAAACTTCCCTAATAGTTAAAATGCCTGAATGATTGTATGTCAACATCTTATAATAATCCGCGTGCTTTCGTTGCATGGATTTCAGGTAGTTGTATAAAAAAAAATTATTAGCCCTTTTAACATTATTGTCGTTGGAAGGGCAACGACTTGCGCATTATCCCCTGATCTGTACACAGCGCCCGGTTGATCCAGCGTGATGGTTATTTAGTGAGGTCCCTGGGCAGATGGCCGGTGTTGATTTTTGACTTGAGAATGAATGTAAAATGACCATCACCTGGGCAAAAATAAACAGTAACCGGTCACTACCTGCAATCAGCCTTAGTGAGCTGCAGGCGCTGCTGCTAGTCCCCGTGGCCTCACCTTCTCGAGCAGAACGTTCTCTCGGTTTGTTTATAATTTTAGCAAAAGCTTGAACAGTTTGTTGGTTAAATATTTCATTTTATTAAGTTGTTGTACAGTGTAGTAGAAAAGGGTGAGCTCTTCCAATGAGGATGGGTTAAACTTATGAGTGTAAGAAAAGGAAGAATTAATTCTTCGTTAAGAGTGAACTGGCTGCTTACAAAGGAAAGTGCACTTTAAAATCTTAGCTGTGCATCTTATCTAAACGTCCAGGGGGGTTGGTGGCAGGGGTGTTGGGGAGAGTTTGGTATTGGGGGGCACAAGCTAACAATTTAAATGTAAAGGTCTATTTTTTCAGTTCATACACCCCTGGTTGGATGAATGTTAAGTAACATCTGTGCAATTTAATCCAGAATTTTCAGCATTTAACAAGTCACCTTAAATTCCCCTTCCCCATCAAATATTGAGTTCAGATATCAGTCATGGTTTGTAATAATGGTGAATAGGAAGGAGGGTTTTTTTTTTTTTTGGACTTCTTGAATTGTTATACCAAAATTCCCCCTGCCCCCCTGTGCTGTTGCCCCACCCATTTGAAGCTAGTGATTGGGCCTCACCTCTGGCTAACTACATACGCAGGTAACAAACTCCAGCTTGGAAACCCTGAGTCTGCATGGTGAGCGTGCACAGATCTCCCGGTGAGCGTGCAGCGACTGGAGGTCAGTACACCGTTGACTGAGCGGTTAATGATTGAGCTGCACCTTAAGGGAATCGCTCGCCTGTCTCCCTCGTTGCCACGCAGCTGTGGACACGGAACAGCCCAGGAGCTGTTCTGGCCTGTAGTTTGAGGGCCGACTTGTAAATATCACGCAGGAATAGGAGCTAACATACTAATGTTTTTTTTTTTTTTTTTTAAACTGCACCCATATCAGAGGAAGATTGTTCTCATGGTAACTGCAGACTGGTGCTTCGGCATACAGGAAATGTAGCTGCTGTTCATTAGCCTAAGACCGCATAGTTTGGTGGCTCCATATAGCTAACCATTTAGGGTACATATCAAAGAAGTGAATGTTTTTTCCATTTATCTGTTTCCTGATTCATACACTGAAAAAACTTACATTCCCCTTCCAACAACTCGCCATGGACCCAATTCAAGGCTTCGCAGGCAGGCGGGGAGGAACCGCTGACCTCACTTCCTGCTGACTTTCCACCCTTTCTCGCACCGCCCACCACAACCACAATGCCGGGCCTTCGGAACCGCTCCACCTGGGAGCCGCTGCTGCTCAAGGCGTCCTGCATCAAGTCATGTGCCATCGGCTGCTCGCTGGGCATCACCACCCGGCTCACCTATGCCAACACGGAGATGGAATCGGTGGAAGGTGAGAGGAGGAGCGCTGTGGGTCCCATTCCCTGCCCCACATCATCATGGGGCACTGGATTTCTTAATAAATATCCAGTCTACTGACTCTTGGTTTCGGTTAAATCATCTTTGTTTGACTTCAGATCACTGAACGTTGTTTACTGTGTTATCAACTGGCTTAAGTTATTTTTAGTTATTTTACTTCTGAAATTACTCACCTAGGACTGAAACCACAAGTCTATTTCTTCCTGTCCAGTTCAATATGCATAAGAGGTCTTGAGGTGGGGTCTAGTTTCCTAGCAACACCCATCCATGTCTCTGATGGCCGTCGCTGATCTCTTGGCTCCCCAAGGTGTGTTTGTGTACCCCCTGGGGGAGAAGGAGGTGGTGGTGGGGTTCGAGGCAGCCGTGGCCAGTCGTGCAGTGGGCGTGCAGATGCAGAGCCGCACCAAGCTGGAAGAGTGCTGCCTGGACTGCTGTCCCAGCAACCATCTGGATGCACAGTCTGGGAGCGGCAAGGACTGTGGGTGCTGCGGCACCTTTGGTCGGGACGTGCAGTGCACCAATGGTGAGCCCCTGCATCTACACAGCTTTAGTCCCACAGATTTCTGGAGACTGAGCTGCTGGACACCTACGAATCTGCAGCATCAAGCAGGGAAAGAAGTAATCAGCCAGCAAAATAAACAATATTATAAAATCTCTGGTTACCCATAAACTTTGTTTTTACCACTGAACAGATTATTAGCCCAGTGCATTGTGGTACAGCAGGATGTGTGCTGTCACATGACAGCCAGGGAACCTTCCCCTCAAGCAGCAAATGCCTTTATTAATCTTTCGTAATCAAATTGCTCTGCGGTCTGCAGTGGGCACTTAAAGGTAAATGGATTAATTTTTGGCTCACACAAATCACCTCCGCTTCAAAACAAACGTTCTTTACAAAATGGTCAAGGAATCTGCAAAGCATTTTATTTTGCTTCTTCCAAATGGGAATGATTTCCATAACGTAGTGATTTGTTTATGCAAAGATCATACCATAGAATTATAGTGTGTTGTGCTGGTTTTAATGTCTAACATCATTTGGATGTTGCAACAAACGGTGTGAATGAATGATTTGTTATAACCAGGGCTAGTAAAGCCAAAGTTTTTGACCCCGTTGCAGTTTCTGCATGGATGAGTTTGATTGCCAGCTGTGTTGGGAAGTGCCTTGTATTTGATGACTGGGGGGTCCACTGCAGGGCATCTCGTCCTGGACGAGGATCTGGAGAGGACCACATTCATTGTCAGTACCGGAGTCATCGCCCCGCTGGACCTGGTGACAGTCATCTTGAGTACAACCATGGAGCTGCCCACACTCGAGAATGGTGCAATCCACATGGTTTACCCTTTGGTGCTGAGCCCTGTGGTCAGGGGAAAGATGGTTCCAAACAGGAATGAGCACAGCGGGCGGTGGGATGAAAATGGGTATGCAATTATTTCCTCAAAGAACTGCGTGTCTGTATTTCATCTGATGATATGTGCATGCACCAATCGCCCTTCCCCCCATCCTCCAGACCTACCAGCTGCTTTGGGGGTGCCCCAGGGAAACAGGACCGCCCCCCAGGCTCTCACCGGCAGTGTGCCCATGCCATCTTCACTAGCACCGCCACCAACTACCTGCCCTATGAGTTCAGTTTCCAGCTGCTTGTGCGGGGAGCCTGTCTCCTCGCAGGTATGCCTGACTTCCACCAACTAGACCTCCTCCTTGCATGACTTCACACTTTTCCAATATCTTCAGATACACCTCAACATCAGTCCCTGCTCCCGAGAATGGCCTGCAAGAATAGGCTAGCCAATATGCCTTTTGGTCTCCTTATTCTCCATCGGTGTGTAGAATAGCATTTAGTGATGAAGGGCTGGCAGGTATCCCAGGAGAGAAGCCCATAGTATTGCTGTACCTTCCCCCATTATGCATTTCTGTCATTGTGCAGGACCTGGACTGTCACGAGCAAATTGGACCATCTGCATTGAGGGCAGAACAGCTGATGTTTTAAACTTTCACAGAAAATCAAACAAGCCCAACATAAATGTTGGCAAAATGCTCTGACTGGAGTATCAAAAGGTAGAAAATACAAGGCACGTGTAGATGTTAGAAGCAGCACCTATGAATGCAAGGACTTTGACGGTACAAATGTCCTTGGAGGTTCCAAAGGACAACTAATCTCATAACGCATAAGGAATTGGCAGGTGACGGGGCACTTAGTGAATCGGATGTCATACAGGGAATTACTGAAGCTGAACTCATGTCACCCTGTTGAAATGAACTCAAAAGATATCAGGGGTGATTCTCAAACCTTTAAGGAACTGAATGAGTAGTAAGGACACTCTGGGTATTGACCAGTGCGTGACCCCCAACCAGGCCTGGAGAGCCCCACCCACGCCCTGCGGGCTGACGCAGACCCAGGCGCCCAGTCGGCCTCTGCTACCTACATCACCCTGGCAGAGGAGCACCCCTACGACCGGCCTGTGGAGATCATACTGCACTTGAGCGGTAAGCTAGGGGCCTTAAGGATGACTGAAGCTCAAAATGCAAACTTTTCTTAACCGTGGGTATTAATGAAATTCAGCATGCCGACAGCACCGCTTGTTTCCATCTGGAAAGATTCCAGGACCCAGTGTTCCTTTAAGAGCTTATGTGAAGGAGCCGTTTATCAACAAGATCAGTCTGGTGAAGTGTCCCAGTACTACATAAACCCCTCGGTGATTGGGGATGGAGCAGACCCCAGTTGTCCTGTCCTCCACAGAACCACACTGTCCCCAGGTCATCTTGGAGAGGGGCCGTCTCACCTTCCAGGAGTATGAACAGCAGATCTGCACACGCCGTGATTTCATTCGATATGCCAGGAAGGAGGCGGAGCCTGAAAAGAAGGTGAGGCTGAGCTATGATCCTGGCACTCTATACTGTATTGTTTGTTTTGTGTTGCTTGTTGGGATGTGGGTCACTGCCAGTTTTTCCCTCAGCTGGAGTTTGTGAGGAAGAGATTCCACAAGGACATCTTGTCCAACCCAGTTCTGATGCTTAACTTCTGCCCTGACCTGCTGAATGAACCAATGGAGCTGCACCGGGCCACCCGTGAGATATTCTTCCTTCTGGACCGCAATAGTAGCATGAGTGGATCGAACATGGAACGGCTCAAGGTGCACTTTTAGCAACATCTACCTAAGAAAGGCCATGTTTGTAGTCCTATGTCTGTGGCTTATCAAAGAGAGCCAATGTACACCTGTCGTTTAATCTTGTTCTACGTTAGCACATGATTGTTTAAGAATAGATTCTGATGGCCTGTTGTCTCTTCCAGGAAGGAATGGTGGTAGCCATAAAGAGCTTGCCACCAGGCACGTTGTTAAACATAGTGGGATTCGGCTCCCTGATCAAGACCCTGTTCCTCACCAGCAAGCTGTGCACCAATGTAAGCACCCAGTGGGCACAACTGCCACGGCAGCACAGAGCGTCGTGGCAATGCTGGGACAGGGCTACGTCAAGCTGGCCAGAAGACGTGTGCTTCACGGGCTTTACCAGCCATAAATACTGAAAATGTGCTGAGTAAGATGAGACTAGTTAAATTTGAGTGACACACCTTCCTTCATGTTGGTCTGAAAGAAACCCAGACCTGTTGTTCCATGTGATTTTTGTTGCACAAAAGTAACAGATTTTAACTGCGAGATATACCTTGACCTGAAACCTCTAAAGTCAGTTGGTCCCTTGTAAATAAATCAAGTTGTGTGCTACTCTGCCGGAGAACAATCAATGTATCTCGCATGGTTGCTATGGTCGCGGAGTATCACATTCTCGAGGAACCCGCGCCTGGAGGTGCAGGCGGGTGTTGAACAAACAAAAGGCCATATGGTGACCTCATTCGTTTACGGTGTGCAGTAATTGGCTTTCTCATCGCCCTCCATACCTAAAATGTCATCCGTAATCGTGACAGTGATTGATTGACATCCGCAGTTTTACATTACGTTGTGTTTAAGGATTAACAGGCCACTTGCGCCTAAATGTCTTCCCACCCACCCCCTTGGCCCAGGAGACAGTGACAGCAGCTTACGAATACACCCAGAAGATGAAGGCGGACCTGGGGGGCGCCAATCTGCTGGGGGCGCTGTCCTGGGTGTACCAGCAGCCGGGACGCCGTGGCTATCCTCGGCAAGTGTTCCTCATCACGGACGGCACGGTCGGCAACGTGGGGCGTGTGCTAGAGCTGGTGCGGAGGAACGCTGGCACGGACAGGTATGGGCGAGTAGGGCCCAAAAACCACACCACTCCAACTCCTTGGTCATTCCTGATTTGGGTTATGATGTGTCTGCAAAGGTCTTTAGCCAGTAAGTCTTCATCCCGGTGAGGACTGGTCTAGAAAATCAGCCAGCAGTAGGTAGACTGCTGCCCCCTTCCCCCAACCATAAAAATACAGTAATAAATAATCCCTTCAGGTCTGTGACTATCGGTCCAGGAACTGGTGCACGTGTCTAGAATTGTAGCGATGATGGGGGGGGGGGGGACATTGTGTGAGTTTTGGTCTTAGGCAGTAATCAGGCTAAGTGCTTGCCACTGCAGTCCCACCATCCCCCCCCCCACCCCGGACTGCCCCTCCTCCCAGTGACACAGCACGCCACTTGGGCTAATTCCATTTGTCCTGCCCCCACGCCCCCCCACCACGGCAATTCCTTTTAGCCACTCTGACCAAACCCAGCCGCCTCACACATCAACACATCTCTTAAAAAAAACGTGAAAGACATGGCAAGTTGCCTGGACATTCAATTAACCAATTGATTCAAATATTAGTTAGTTTTCAGTTCAACCCCACACTCCATGTCAGTGGCCAGTGCTTCATTGGCTGAGTGAGGTGAAGAAAGTAAATCACTCAAATCATTAAGGTAAAGAGAACTCTGTAAATAAAGCTGTCCAGCAAGGCAGACAGATGAGGCTGTAACAGGATAAATAAGGAGGCTGGGTGATGCAGCCCTAGGTGGGGTAACTGCTCTTCTCGCCTTCCGCACCACTATCTCTGCATTAGATCAACAAGGGCGGACATGATCCAGGTACATAAGATTCTAACAGGTGTGGATGTTGTTCAACCAAATAGTTACTTCAATATTAGTTCAAATACAAGAACTCGTGGCCATAGGTGGAAAGAGGGAGAACCATTTTAAAATGGATTTGAGGAAGCACTTCTTTACACAGCATGTAGTTAGAGTATGGAATAATCTTCCTGTTAGTGTAGCGCAACCTAAAACCTTGGGTTTCTTTAAGTCAACGCTAGATAAGATTTTAATAACTTTAAGATATTAGTTGAATTCTCCCCAAATGAGCTTGACGGGCTGAATGTTTGTAAATTCATGTTCTTAAGCCATGATACTCTTGGTGTCAGAAAGCTGTATGCCAGAAATGGCTGGAAATAATATTAAAAACTGTTGGCTGCCAGGTGCTTTGGCCTTGGACTGGGGCCCTCAGCTTGCCGGCGGCTGCTGCAGGGGGTTGCCAAGGTTACAGGTGGAAATGCCGAGTTCCTTGGCACGGAAGAGAGGATGCAGCCTAAGGTGAGAATGGGATACTACTGCCCCCTGCTGTGGAGGTATTGGGGGGGAAAAAATGGAAGATGAACACTGACTAGAAAAGAATCTTTTCAGAAAAACAGCTGTTTCCCCCTCAGCTGATCAGACTGCTGAAGAAGGCTTTTGAGCCCGTGGTCACTGATGTCCATATCGACTGGTACGTGCCCGACAACATGGAGGCTCTACTCTCGCCCAGTGAGATTCCTCCACTCTACCCAGGGAACTGCCTGATGGGATACTGTACCCTTTACGACATGTCCGGCTTCCAAACCAAGAAGAACGACGTGAGTTTTGAGTGAACTGTCTTTCACGGGGCTTGTTCAGTGTAATATTTTCTCCATCCATCTCCCAGCTACTTATCCAGGTCAGGTTCAGAGGGGCCAATCGCAGGCAGCATAGGGCAGAAGGCTGGGGCACCCTGAATGAGATGCCAATGTAAACTTCTTTTTGTATAAAAAATATTAATTGCCCAACCTCCTAATAGTGTCATAAATGCCCTTTGGTTTATCCAAGCTGCTTATTTGCAGGATAGTCATTGTAAGAGGAATTGGGCCCAATGACAATTGTTTTCTCCTGTCCTGCTTTAAAAAAAAAAACTCCCACCTCTCTGATGGCAGGTGAGTGGTCGTGTCTCTAGGGGCTCACGTCGCTCCATGTCAGTGCACTCGCAGGATGAACTGTGCCCCCCACGTTCCATGGAGCTGTTCGAGCTACAGGCCGCATCCTCGGAGCACGGAGACATCGAAGAGGCTCTCCGAGAGATCTCCCGGGAGATCTCATCCGAGTTCTCCTGTGCCCGGCCCCTGGATGCCAGTGCTGGAAATGGTGAGGCCCTTGTACCCATGAGACTAACCCTCACCCACGATGACCAATTCAAAACGGCTGAATCGGGAAGTAGCTGAAGTGGACAGCCAGCCCCAGTAACAATGGCATATGTGTTTTGTGGCTGCAGGCATGGAGTCCGATTCGTCCAACGATGTGCGCAGACGGATCGCGCGGGCCTCATATGTGCAAGACCAGTACACACTGACCCACTGCTCCATCAGCAGCGACAGGGGCCCACTCCATAGCTCCTCCCCCTCACACTCTACAGCACCCCATCATGACACCGGCTCTCTACCTCACGGCCTAGAGAGGATGCCCCCCCTAGAGCCCAGGGCCCTGTCTCGCTGGGAGTCACCATGGACTCACGCCAGCTCCTCAGATGGCACGGATGCTGGGACTGGAAGGGTAGGAGGGAGTATACACAAAGTGGCGGACCTCAGAACCAAGAGTGGGTGGGAGTTTTTCTGTGTGATCAATAATTGCAGCATTTTACCCAGTGGGAATCAGAAATGTGACCAATGACAGAACCCATTGTGCTTCCTGAAGGCACCTCCCCCCCCTAATGCTGGAGGTGGAGTAGGAGCAGTTCACGTATAGGTTACGAAGGAGCCAGTAAGGGAAAATACACATTTTATTCAGGGAAGTAGATCTATACAATTAAATGGGCAAAGGACCTCTGAGTTTTCTGGAGTTTTGAGCAAGTGTGGTCTGACTCGGACCACTGTGTCCCCCTGGTGTTACAGGAGGAATGCCAGCGTAGACGGATGGCGCTGGCCCGATCTGCTTTGTCGGGTCGCAGCTTCTCTTCTCCTCAGGGCGACCTGGACCTCTACCGCCTGCGGCGCGCTCTTGAGAAGGTCTCCTTTCAGCAGACCCTGGGCGGCCGGCTGGATGAGGGTGACGGCAGGGTGCTGCCGAACCAGCGCGAGGTTCTGTCCCATAGGAGCCTCACTGATTCCAGTGAGTGGGAGCCCACAGGAACCAGCCACTGCAGCCAATACCTCCAGTACTGCTCATCTTTTATCGGTTTGTATACCTTCCCAAAATCCAGACAGCCTCGTGTTCCCCGCCTCCCCCCTGGATTGGGACAACTTCACGGACCCCGAGTGCCTGTTCGCCGCTGCTTCACCCGAGGAAGCCGCAGAGCCCCGCACCCAGTGTCGCTCTGTCATCCATGGTCTCGTGGGGGACAAGCCCGTGTCCTGGGAGGTTGTTGTTGATCTCTCCCCGCTGTGGAGGCCTAAGGACCCGGGCCCAATGGCTGGTGACTGGAAGGAAATCATGCATCAGCTGACTGCACGGTCTGTCATCAGAGACTTTGAGAACATGGCGGAGAGGGCTCCTGAGGCGGAGCATGGTGAGAGCTAGACCACAGGCACGCCCCGGAAGGTCGGCGGAGCAAATAGAAACGATGCATTTCTTTTCATTCCAGGTCCAGCAAAGAGGTACCGTGTGAAAGCCATCCAGACAAGCAAGGCCTGCAACACCACCTGCATGTACACGAGCTTTGTCGCCATTGACACCAATACCAACGAGGGCCCCGTGGGCTCTGTAGAAGTGCGCAAGAGGGGTATGCCAGACAGGGACAGTCATAAGTCTCAGGCTATTGACAAAACGTTCTACTTTGGGAGCTCATATTAAGAATGCTTAAAATGTTTGTGCTTTTCACTCAAATGGGGGGAAATGTTTCAAAACAAACTGCAGCTATGGACTTTCACACAAGCCCTAAGTCGCCTGTGACCACTGTCCTTGGGTAGGGTCACGGTCTACCACACGGCAAAGAGGCAGGGCTTACTCCGTGGGCCTGGACCGCAGACCCTCTACCAGGGACTCTGAAGACCTCGAGGACACCTCTGTGTGCACAGGTAAGCAGCTGGACAAAGCCTCACCCCTGCAAAGCCACCATGTCAATTTTCTATGACGTCCTGTTTTGAGACAGGAACCCAGAACCTCATGGTTTTGGCTCAGTTCTTGAGCCAAATCATACATGATGGAAAGCTGAGGCTGGATTGAGATCCTCTCATAGGGAGGGGCATCAGATCAGGCTCATCCATATGGTGAGCCAACTAGGGTTTGAACACGACCCTCAAGCCTGTCCTCCTTCCAGACAGGGACGACACACCTGCCTCCCCCTGCAGCCTGACATCCTGGGACAGCAGTGAGTAATGACCAGCCATCTTTCTTGTGTTTCCTGCTGGTCCTCTCTTTGGGGCATCTTCCCGCATTCCTATGGTGACCCCAGACGACTTCAAGATCAAAACAAAACTGAAACCAGATCATAAGCCAAACAGACCCGCACGTCAGGGGGCTGCTTTGCTTTTCTTTGGCTTACCCGTGTCCCCCTCCTTCCCCAGGTACCGGGGGTACCTGGAATCCTGCCAGCCCCTCGGCTGTGTCCACACGTTCTCAGCGCTCGATGGAGAGTTGGTCCGTTGAGAGCTTCTTCGGGTCCAGGTGAGGAAGGTTGCCAGTCCAAACCTTGTCCTGTCACTTAATAGTAAAGCACAAACCACAGGGTCCAGATCTACTGTCCCAGAGAGTGTAATTGTTCCGTAGATTCACCTTGGGTCGGCTCCGGACCACCGAATCAATGAGCAGACAGATGCAGAGCAAGCCCCACTGCCTGTCTGCGGAGACGGAGAACCAGCTGGATTCGGACAACAGGGATTACATGTCGCTGGTAAACCTGGCCATGCCAAACCCTGCCCGTCAGTGAAAGCTCACCTGAATCCTTCCAATACTCATTATACAATGCCCATGGGGTAGATGGGGCAGGAGTGCTCATGACCCAAATGTACCCCACACACAGATTTGGCTGCAGCTAGCTTCTGGGGCCTTCCTGCTGACGGAGCAGTACTCCGAGTGTGTCCAGATCCCCCTGGATCGCTTGAAGAGGGCCTCACCTTACACCTGCCACCGAAGCAGCCTGAGTCCCCCGTTCCGCTGCTCGTTCCCCACCACCAGCACTACCACCAGCTCCAAGCCCCTCCGTGGCCTCAGCCATGCAGTCAGTGCCGACGCAAGCATTCCAGCTCCGCGACCGAGGGCCAGGCGCTACCGCAGCAGCGAGCCAACAAACCTGACCTTGGATCCGAAGAACTTGGGAGAGGCTTCCCCAGACCCATTTGGGGGTGTGATGCAGGCAGACAGTGGAAGGGGCTCGGAGACTGATGTATGTGAGGGGTTCCTGCTAGAGCCCCCGGACCAGTCTGATGACCAGCAGGACCTCGAGGGCTCAAGCTGGGCCACAGCTGTGGCCCTGGCCTGGCTGGAGCACCGCTGCGCCGGCTTCTTCGTGGAGTGGGAACTGGTGGCCGCAAAAGCAGACTTCTGGCTGAGGAGTCAGCGGCTGCCTGAGGGTGTGGACCTGGCTGGCCTGAAGGGGGCAGCGCGCCAGCTCTTCCTGCTCATCCGCCACTGGGACGAGAATATAAAGCTCAACATGCTGTGCTACAACCCCGACAACATGTGAAAAGTCATGTGTGCGGTGACACCTGTATGGTCGCCTGTGAGATTGGTGTCTTCACATTGCTGCTTGCCCCCATTCACATGAATAAAAAATTTAAATTAAAAAAGAATCCTTATTTTTCAGGCATGTTTAGAGGTTAAAACCTCTAAAACCTAGTTTTACCCACTTGGTAATATGCAATCTCAGGTCATTCAACAGATAGTGCATTTTCTGAAGTCCCTTTCTTTGCACACACACACACACACACTTGGGTAACCTTACCATGTTTTTGGACTGCGCACACCACCACAGTGAGACCATACAAGCTCCACACACACAACCCCAGCGGAGACTTGAACCCTGGTCCCAGACGTGAGAGACACCAGTGCTAACCATTGTGCCACCGGGCCGTCGTTTAAATAAACCTAAGTAAAACTCGGCAATGAAAAATGCTATTCAAAAAAAGTCAAATAACAACCATGCAATAAGAACTTTTTAAAGTAACACCTTTTAACTTTTGTCACAAATTCAAGTTTCACATAATTTACATTTTTTTGTGTGTTTCATCTGGTCAAATGAGTCTAAAAAAAAAAAAAAAAAAACCTGTAGAAAACCTCATGAAATCGATGACATCACAGGGAAAGACGCAAACTCCACACCCATAGAACCCTAGCAGAACCCTGATCCCAGACGTCTGAGGCTACGGTGCTCACTGCTGGCAACCATATTTGGTTCATTTAAATTAAAAATATGCCAAATAAAAAAAAAATATATGATTCACACGTCTTTCTGATCAAGCGAATGAAACACCCAAGAGCTTAAGTATGCGGCGCATGACTAAACTATTTGACCATAATCTCAGACCTTTTGGGTCACATCCAGCTGTACATACGCACGCTTCAGGTAAAACAGCACAATCCCATTCCATCACGGCATAACCTGCATTTATTTACATTACGGAGAATGTCAGAGGAACATTAAGAACATCAGACTCACCTGCATACGGAGGATGGCTTATGAACATATTATGGCTGCAGATGAAAAATAAAATGCCAGATTCAGCAACAGACAGATTGTTTCTCCATTTTCACACCAACCACACACTCCACCAGACTGCTGAATGCCGATTTTATTATATTTACAGCAATGATTCTCAAAACTGCATAGATTCATTTAAAAACGCATCACTTAAACTTCCATATGATTGTGTATTGGCAATTCACAGTCTATTACCATCAGTGCCATTTTTGTTCAGGAATGTCCTGCTCTGAGCATTACTGTCTCACAGTTCCCTGTCCCCCGACGATGCGAGTGCAGCACTATAAGCTCACAAAAAGCAAATCCGTTAAGCCACTGACCTGCACCTCACAGAAGCCGCAAAAATGACAAGGTACCCATTACCCAGCGCAGATGGCTAACACGATTCATGAAAAACTAAGAGGACCAGTATTGTATTACTATTGTACCAACTTAACCAAACAGACAAACCATGTAAACATCCAAATAAAATGACACACTCATTCTTAAACCACCACGCAAAATACTTCCTGGTTTTATTGGCCGGCTTCAAGAGTCAGTTTGTAAAACCTGAGAACTTCCTGTCATCCTGTTTCCTTGTCTGTGTGAACAGTGGTTCCCTGGGTACCAGTATGACTATCGGCAGGAAGTGGAAGAGGACGCCGTTTACGCCAGCCCCCATAAGATCCATGGGGGGGGGGGGGGGGGGGAG
>JAODJU010000027.1:297627-317276 GCA_026776725.1 Gnathonemus echidnorhynchus | reverse complement strand
CAGAGGTGGACACGCCTCATTGATGCTTAAGAATGACACCCACACCACCAGTCAACCCATATCTCACCACGCAGGATGAGCAAGGGGCAGGTCCCTGCTCAGGGCCGTTTGGGCTTGGCCCCACCCTCCTGAGGTGCCAACCACAGGGACAGCAGGATGACAAGGTGACACACGTGGAGGGCAGCTGAGCTATACACCGTGGACGGATATGTGTTCCAGCATAGCTCGATCAGCCCCAGGATCAGGACCCTGGCAAGACAGAGGTAACAGTCAGGACAAGGCGACCTTGAGCTCCCCCTGAATGGAAACCAGTGTTGACGGGCGGGGCTACCTAAGCAAGTGGGCCAGCTTCTTCACCCCCCCACTCCACAGCAGGTAGGGCAGGGTGTGGAAATACCACACGTAGAACTGATAGTGCAGCGAGCGGCTGAAGCACATGCCGATGAAGTTGGATGTGAACAGGATGCTGATGATCTGTGATTGGCTGTTAAGGTCACATGGTATTCTATGCATCCAGTTATGCAGCTAGAAAATCAACCACAAGACTGCAGAGAATGAGGCACTCTACCACAAGGGTCAAGAAACAGGATATGGTCAGGACTCAGCTTCTGAGGCTGTGTCCTCTTGGACGGGTCCTTCAGCAGCGCCATGATGCTCTCTCCAGGCCTGAAAGAGCAATGGATGGATTCGTTTTACCATTTTCAAGGGTTTAAGGCTGTTTAGGTTTAGGGGGTTGCCTTTACATTTCCAGCCGCAGTACCTTTTCCACCTGAGGAGTGCAAACAGCACCAGGGTCAGCAGGTGCGCCCCCAGCAGGCTGAGGTGGAAATAGCGGCTCAGGAAGATCTCCTCTGGGAGGAAGCGCCAGTTGACGGTCCACCTAAAGAGGAACTGGCGTCCCAAGTCGAAGGCGCGGCTGATGTAGCCCACGGGGTTCGCAAGGAGGAACGGCAGGCCGAGCAGCAACTGTGGGACACAAAAGTCACCTTCAGCCCAGGCTCCTCACACTCCTAACCCTAAGACACTGAGTCATTGTCTGAAAGCTGCCAGATCCCTGAAGGGTCTGCTTTTGTACCTTTGTATCAACCCGAACTGCTCCAATACGTTGCTTTACTTTTATAAATGAGGAACTGTTGCTTTTGGACAAGTTCCAGCTACAAAACAGTACTATAAACACACAATAAACCACCAACAGTAGTATTAAAAGGTGTGTTTTTAGATTATGATTCACTTAAGCACTAAGGAAACAAAAGTCTATTGGTCCATCTAGTTCCTGGACGCAACAATGTGCAATATATTTCTAATGAAAATGCTTAAGAAGTTAACACGTGGTGGATGTAAGGTCACGAGTAGGTCACCTGTATAGTGGCACAGAGGCTCAGTCGGGGAAGGGTCCCCTGCCAGCCAAACTCCCAGAGGAGAAGGAAGAGGAGCCCCGGAGCGAAGAGAAGCACGTTCATCTTCACCGACACGGCCAGACTGCAGGTGGGGCCAAGAGGGAGGTCATGTGACCTGACCAAGGCAACAAAAAGGCAAGGAG
This sequence comes from Gnathonemus echidnorhynchus, assembly GCA_026776725.1. Classification (NCBI taxonomy): domain Eukaryota; kingdom Metazoa; phylum Chordata; class Actinopteri; order Osteoglossiformes; family Mormyridae; genus Gnathonemus; species Gnathonemus echidnorhynchus. The sequence goes on along the minus strand of JAODJU010000027.1, from coordinate 315,736 downwards.
CGGGACCGTGGTGCCATTAACACCCAGACTCGCCTGTAGAAAGCGCAGCCCATGGTCCAGTGGCCTTCCAGGAAGAGGTTGGTGGCACCAAACAGCAGCATCATGGCCACCGGGTCGTTGAAGAGCCGCAAAACGTAGATGGAGTGAATGCGGTAGGAGGCACAGCACACGAAGAAGAAGACGTAGGGAGGCACCTGGATTCAGCCACCAAAGACCTGTCACTAAAGCACAGCCACCAAAATGCACGACACCACTATCCAAGGCTTAATCAGAATACACTTTGGATTAAAAGGCAGCTGCTTTGCTGGATAAAAGCGTATATTTCTCTGGCAGCCATGGTGCCATGCTCACCCTCTGGGTTCGGTGGTAGATACGGAAGACCAGCAGCAAAGTGACTAAGTAAAAAGCAGCAAACAGGTACTGCCCCATCCGGATATTCAGCCCGTGGCCAGTTATGTAGTACAGAGCCATGAAGATGTATACAAAACCAGCTGGATACCTGTGCGCAAAAAGACAAATGGGAGATCTTAGGCAAACAGCCTCCAGCGGTCGACCACCATTTAAGACTGGTCAGAGGTACAATGCTCTTCGGCTGGCACTCACACCAAAGGGCCGGTGCCTCCTTTAAGTAGGGTATAGTCGTAGGTGCCATTGATGACTCCTTCCACCTCTTCCATGTACGCTTTCCAGTCGATCTCTGTGTCTGACAGAAGATACGCGAATGAATGACTTCATTAGCTCAGAGCCGTTATCGATCGCTCCAAAAAACGCATTTACATAATTACTTATCTTACGTTCAACAACCGAACTACAAACGCACACAGGACTAGAGATAAAATGGCAAAACACAGACCAGTTTCCTGACTTGAAAGCGCGGCTCTTTACATCAATAATACCTCTGAAAAATAGGTCCGAGAGACCACACGTAACTCTTATTAAATTGAGGTGCAGACAGTTATCTTTTAATTTGCCTCAATTTTAAACAAAGTAGCAGAGGACCGACAACCCGCAGCAAACAAGCCTGTCATTAAAATGCACACAGCTAGAAAATCCGTTTCACCTATCACCAATTAATAATATTGATGTTATCTCCGTTAACTTACACGCGACTTTTCGAATCACCCATATGTTGATGCCGATTTCGAAAAGCCAAAGCACCGCAGTCACCAGAAACGTATACTCCGCTTTGAATAAGACCATATGCTTCTCCTGCCAAAGGCTGCGGAGCGTGCCCCACACCCGAGACGGCGGACCGACAGACTTCTTTCTCCCACCCGATACCATTGCTACCCAGGTACACAGGCCGTGACACGTGTGACTAACAAACCGGTCACATGACCAGGGATAACCGCCGAATGACCTTTCATCTTCCGGCCGAGAGCAGCACTTCCGGGGGAGGGAATGTCACCCGAAGCTTGTTAAAGAAGTAAATACCAAGAAACACACAGATAATGTACATTTAAACCATCGGCATTAGCGATATAAATTAAGATTTAGATTTTTAAAATGCGTTCTAAAATTGTCCTAGATATTTTAGTCTGAAGAACCAAAAACCTTAATATCGAGTAGCCGAACTAGCCAGCTAGCGTGTTACATTCCTAGGAAATGTCATTTGTAAGGAAACCTTAACAAAATGCTGCATGAATACTAATCTGTTGCTTTTTTGGCTGTTATTGGTTTATATAGAATCTAGATATCTCCAACCAAGTTAAAATTTATAATTATTACATATTTTGAAATCTACCCAACTGTAACTGCTCTCGTTTATGTTCAATTTGCATACAAAATCTTAGCTAAGCAACGTAAAATAACACAATGTAACGTAATCCATTTCCATTGCATTGGCACATATGACAGTAATATTCGTGACAGTGTAATGTTCGATTATCTGATATAGAAGACAACAAAAGTAAAACCGAAATGTACCTTCACTGCCCAAGTTTCATGGTTTATAATTGTGTTACGTTTGAAGATTACGAACGTCCAACTTTCTACAATAAAGCAGGCATTTTGTATGTCATTCACAGTTTAATTTAAATCCACGAGTCCTACATGTCGCCGTTTTAAATGACTTTACACACGCGCTCCTAAATGTAAATGATAAAAAACAAGTACATTTGCAGCTTTAATAAAATAAAATAAATCACCATTACAGATCATCCACTATAGCATTCCTGTAAGTCAGAAATGCAAAACTAACTCTGTCTTGCCCGTTTCCAAGACCGCGGTGTGTGAAGATGAATGACTTTCCGCTGAAGACGGTGGAAGTGGTGTGCCTTGGGACCAGCGTAGCTTTGTCTGGACTCTTCTATTTCCTGTACAGGAAGAAACGGAAAACGGTGAACAGACTCAAGGTTTGTGTTCTGCTTTAGACGGACTTGAAATCTGCGTAAGAATGAAAACATCATACATTCTTACATATTGTATTGTATTTATTTATTCGCAGACTCATGGTCCATTATTCACAGAAAAACAGACAAAAAATAAAAAACAAATCGTATGGATGTTAAGGAGTATATGTGTTCCTGTGTGTGAAAAATTCTGGTTGCTTTTCTGCACTGAGAGCATGTTGCCATGAAACCGATTTGAAGCAAACATAGATGGCAGAGATGAGGCCGAATGGTTTAAACTGTGATTCTGTCTGCATGGCTCCCAGGAAGCACCGCGACTATCTCTGGACAAAAGTCTCGCTAGCATTTTAAATGCCACCCCTGGGAAATGTCTCCAGTATGTAATCATCCAAGGTGAGCAGCCTCCTCCGTGCTCCTGGCCGGCCGCCTCACTGGTCTCTATCCGGCTTCCATAAACAGTGGCGTGGAGCGCCATGTTTAGAATTAACCTCCCTGACCTGCCTCTCTCCTTAACGCCCTTCCACTGTGGTGCCCAGGGAGGGTGCAGCCAGTGGGGGAGCCGCTCCGCAGTCAGTTCCAGGAGGGCAGCATTGGCGTGGTACAGAAGCTGGTTCTCAGGGAGCACAAACTGGTGTGGAACAGCCTGGCCCGTACATGGTATGGACCGGGACCGGGCCAAGTCCAGTTCTGTCATGCTGATGTTGCTGGCGGTATGCAAATTCACATTCACACATTTAAGAGACACTTTCGCCCCAAAGCGACTTACAGTGAGGCAAATAGAACACTGTAAACATTCATACTGTCAAAGAGTCAACAAGGCATAAGTGCAGCAAGGCTGAGCTTCCAGTGAATATCCAGGTACAACTGTAAGCAGCACTGGAGCAAGAGCTGCCCAGCAAACACACAACTGCACATAAAACTGTTAAAGTGAGAATCTAATAAGACGACTCAACAGCCAGTAAGTGCAAAAGCATTCAAAGAATAATCAGGTTAGTGTAGGGATTCATGGAACAGATGGATCTTAAGTTGATTCATGAAAGTAGAGAGGAAGTCGGATGAGTGGACATTGTTCAGTAGCTCATTCCACCATCGGGGAGCCACACAAAAGAAGGACTGTTGGTTTGCCGACCGAAGGGGGCGAGATGAGACAGACCTTGAGGAGCCTTTTGACAGAGATGCCTGTCCTTTGATGGACCTGTAAGCCAGCACCATGCTGAACTTGAACTTGATGTGAGCAGCATTAGGGTGCCATTGAAGAGAGACGAGAAGGGGTATAACATGAGGAGGTTTAGGCTGACAAAATATCAGAAACGCTGGGTGGATCGTCTCAGTGTATGTTCAGTGTATTTGCTATCTATTCCTTCTAGGTGTTATTGCTGGAGACCTCCTGCAGGATGGTTCTTGTCTCTTACATACACCTCTTTTTGGCCCATAGGACAGATAGCGAGCGGATCCTGCATCAGCGTGTCAACACGGTGCCCTTTAACCTCGTGGGCTCGGACGAGGCGGCCGTCCGTGTGCTCTGTCCCCTGGAGGCCTCGGGCCTGGACATGGAAATCGTCCACGAGAAGTTCCACCAGGCCAGCTACGGCTTCACGGACATCATCGGCCAGTACCTGAGTGGGGAGAAGCCCAAGGGCCAGCTGGAGATGGAGGAGATGGTGAAAGTAGGGGCCACGCTGACGGGCGTGGGCGAGCTCTTCCTCGACACGGACTGCACGCTTAAGCTGCGGCCACCTGCGGATGGCTCCGAGTTCTTCCTCACACCGGTCGACTTCGAGACGATGCAGGCAGCGCAGGCGGGCCAGGCGTGGATGTGGCGGGCACTGGGTCTCGCGTGCCTCCTGGCTGGCTTCGCGGTACTCCTCTGGGCCGCCCGGCGCCACTACCGCCACCTACAGGCCCGGCGGGAGCAGGAGCGTCTGCGGCGGGAGTTTGACGAGCTGGGCGAGGGCGACGAGCTGCCCGACAACGCCTGCGTGATCTGCATGAGCAGGCCGCGCAGCTGCGTGCTGCTGGACTGCGGACATGTCTGCTGCTGTTTCCAGTGCTCCCAGGTCCTGCTGCAGCCCATCTGTCCCATCTGCAGGCAGCACATCAAGAGGGTGGTTCCCCTCTACCAGGCCTGACCTCCTGAGAGCTCCTACACCACCTATACATAAGAATGTTAAAGTCTAACATTAAAGAGCTTCCGCTTAACCCAGCTTCTGGATGCCTCTCTACCTGACTGGGGCTCTAAACTTGCAGCCATAGTCCAAGCCCCCTCCCCCCCCCCCCCAACCCCAACAACTGAGCTCAGTTATACACTAAGCTAGAATCCCATTCTCCTCTACAGGCCTCTTGCCCTCCCCATCACGATGCCCATCAGGGTGCCCGCCAGCCCCCTGCTGGTGAGCCCCATACTCCAGTCTGGTTTGGGCTGATATCCAGCCTGGCGTCTGAAGCGTAAATGGAGCCTTTCTGTTTGTTGCGGTGTGATTATATTCACAGAGGAAATGCGTATCGTCACTGTGACTGTGTGTATTTTCTTAATGCTGCTAATTAGCACCTTAATTTCATCAGCTGCTGGTTCATAAATGCAGTGTAAATATACTGGCTTCAAACTGTGTGGTCCCCACCCCCATATTACTTTGTGATTTTTAATGTCCTTTAGGTGTGTGTGTTGGGGGGGGGTACTCTGTTTGTTCGCTGCACTGGCCACTGATGTAGCAGCAGATCCTGTGGGATTGTACACAGGCCATTAGCAGAGATACACATGCAAGCCAGGAGAATTTAAAACGCACAAAAGCAGTTATCTGCTTCCAAACAGGAAGTGGTACTGTCAGAATCCTTCTCTGCTTCCAAACAGGAAGTGGTACCGTCAGAATCCTTCTCTGCATCCAAACAGGAAGTGGTACTGTCAGAATCCTTCTCTGCTTCCAAACAGGAAGTGGTACCGTCAGAATCCTTCTCTGCATCCAAATAGGAAGTGGTACTGTCAGCTGTCAGAATCCTTCTCTGTTTCCAAACAGGAAGTGGTACTGTCAGAATCCTTCTCTGCTTCCAAACAGGAAGTGGTACTATCAGAATCCTTCTCTGCATCCAAACAGGAAGTGGTACCGTCAGAATCCTTCTCTGCATCCAAACAGGAAGTGGTACTGTCAAAAAATAAGTAAAGGTGATTACATACGAAGGCACAGAGATCTCCGTTATTCTTTTGTTTAAAGAATTTTACAATCAGGAAGGTCCGTGTTTTCAGTGAGAGATAAACAGTATTCTGTTTCAGTGTGTGACAGCAGACACTGTAATGGAATGGAAAAAAAATGGCAGTGCGGGGGGGGGGGGGGCAGCACAGCAGGTGGGACTCTCGGTGCTATAAATCCTCAGGGGGTGGGGTCGGCATGACAGAATCCTTCAGGCATTTCAGAAACAGCTGCGAGGTTCAGGGAGGACTTTGCATGACAGCTGCTTTCCTGTGTCATGAGGGGGCGCTCAGACAGAGCAGTCCCACTATCCAATATGCTGACATGCAGCTCAGAACCTCAGGCATGGCTCTGCAGTAGGCCAGGGTTCCCAGGCTTTGGTCCTGCAGGGCCAGTCTCCAACACGTCTGCTCAACCTGCCAGTAAGCACAGTATGCACTGTGGTACAGCTGCATGAGGTGTGCTTAAGCTGAGAGAGCTGCTGGCCATCTGGGTGAGCCATTACATCACAAGCCTAGTGGCCAGGGCTAATATCAGGAAATTCCTAACGTGATTACTTGTGAATTTTTCCCTAAATCAACTGCTGAGATATGCTAGCATGAGGAAAACATGCATGTGTTACATCACCGGACAGTGCTAGAATTTGTCCACCAGGTGGCAGAGTGGAACCAAGGAAGGCTGCAGTTTCTCTACAGGGTTTGTTAAAATAGCTTGAAATGTTGAAGGAACTTGGGGACTGCGTGCCTGTCTTCCTCCCAACACGGTTTTCAGCTCTAACAAAAATCAGCAAATCTTCACAGGCAAATGCAAACTGAAGCTGCTTCACCCACCTGGACTGGACAGGAGATCAGTAGCTCAGCACACATGATTCCTCCTGGACCCAGATCGGGCCTCAGATCTTGATTGTTCTTCCATTTAAAGCAATTCATAAGAAACAAAATTTATACAGATGGTTATTTTAAAGGGAAAAAAATCAGGTTAAGGACCTCGCTGAAGTATATCACAGCAAGACTTAATGATCTGAGACAGAAACCTTCTGGTAGCACAACCATTTCTTTAACTCATTCTGGACTGTTGGGATCCTGTAGATCAGCCTGTTCTGCTTGACCTGTGTCTGGTTACAAAAATAAAAGTCCTGCGAAGCAGAGATCAGAAGCACGCATGTTTAAATATGTGCAGCTCGCCGGAGGTGACGGAAAGCAAAAATCACGTCAACCTCCACTAATTATCACCGTCACCTAGGTGGGATGGAGGAGGGTGTACCTGCGTGACCCAGTTACCATGGGAACATGACTGCAGCCCCTGCCTCACAAGCCGAATCTGTTGCGCGAGGTTCCAACCCAGCTGATAATGAGAGGATGCAGCCCCTGACAAGAAAAGCAGGAAAAGCATCGTTCTTCCAGACATCCACACCTACCAGCACTCTGTCCCCTGGTCAACATTAAAACACGCAACTTGTTGATCTGGTTTATGGGACACTAAGCTTTGTTGCTATGGGAACCAATCTCTCCCCACTCCTCTGTAAAGGCTGTAGGTTTCTGGGCTTGAATTGTTTTAAAATAACGTGAATTTCCTATACAAACTGGCTTGCTGTGGTTAAACTGAAGCAACTGGCCAGTTGCAGGCATGGTTAACGTTGCTGTTTAATATATCAAAGTCTATATTTTGCGGTGGTTATATGCACTCAGTAGCTAGATTATTAGGTAATGCGAACAGCCAATCATGAAGCTGCAAACTGTATACATGCAAAACACAAAGCAGGATTTTTTTATTAGCTAGATAAGCCAAATTTAAGGATTGTCCAATATCACTGTCACTCACCTCTCCTCCTATTGGACAGTTTTCACGTTTGTCTTAAGTTATCCAGCTAATTGGGAATCACTGCTTTGTGAAATAGCCCCCCCCCCCCCCCCCCCCCCCCCCCCCCCCCCCCAGGTCTGTTTGACTCAGCATTAGAATGGCTAACAATGTAAGCAGGTTTTAATGTGGTGTGATAAACTCTTTGCGTTATGCATACTGCATCGCAGAAAGAGCCACCACCTTCCACGGTGTCTAGAGTTTACAGAGAATGGTGTAATTAACGAAAAAAAAAAAATCCTGTCAGCAGAATATCTGTGAGCAAAAACTCCTTGTTAAGGTCAGAAGAGATACGGCCAAATTTATTAAAGAAAACAGGATAGTCTCGAGCCAAACAAGAACCCAGTATAACAGTGGTTCTGGAAACAAAAGGGGCATGATAGGTGTTCTTAATGAAGTGGCCACAGAGGGTATGTTAGCATATTGTGATAGATTAGGTCAGTGTTTCCCAATCTGGTCTTTGTGGACCTGCAGACAGTCCACGTTTTTGTTCCCTCCCAGCTCCCAGGAGGGAGCACAAATGCAGACTGTCTGCCAGGGAGCCGGGAAAGAGTAAAAACATGGACCATCTCCGAGGACCAGATTGGGAAACACTGGATTAGATAAACAGAATAAGCCCCTCCCCAGTCGACCAACCAGTCAGCATTTATCTGATGGTTGCTTTTTATTTTTCAAGATGCGTTGATGATTTTGGTTTGGGGGGGAAAAAAACATGAAATGTACAGTGAATTGATTCTGGGAAACTATATTCATGGTAAGAGAACCAATGAACCAGATAAAGGGTCCTAATGAGCAGGGAGAGGGGCATGCTGGGAAGAGAGAGCACCTGCCACTCTGAGGGGCCCTGTGAGCTGTGAGCAGATAGGCGGAATGTTCCAGAACACAGCTGTACCGCCACACCAGAGAGCCTGGGCAGCCTGGACGCAATATTATTCCATGTGCAGTCTGCTTGCTTCTCTGTTAAGTAACACTGCGTCCCTAAAAGGATTTTTTTCCCTTTTTCAAAATAAAGAGGATTATGGGCATTCGGTACAAGATTACTGAAACTGCCGTACCACAGAAAGCCCACAGACACGGCCTTAAAGATGATGAATCTCACACAGTAAAATGAAAAAGATTCTGTCAAAAATAAATACATTAATAAATTCTCTAATTATTTGGATTATCAGCTCCCATATTTATAAAATAGAGCGATGGGTTTAAGAGTCACTATTTTACATTTAAAATGCAGATTGCTTTATAAATTCCACGCCAACATTTGGTTGCTTTGCTGAAAATTTTATCCAAGGCATCTTAAATGCATACTGTGGGATGTTTTAATGATGAAAATCAGCTTCACCTCACCTGCTGTGCACTAATTTAATGTATAGATACGACCATACAAAGGCAAAAGGCACATATTTACGTGCTTATTCACTACGCCTGTTGGGCAAAATGTCTATGAAAATATGCCTCTGAAACTGAATTTAAACCCTGTAATAACAGAACAGGAGGACTGTACTTTTGCTTATATCTACGCTGTCAGTCGGGCTCACAGGATGCCCTGCTCAGGATCTCGCCACGTGCTCAGATTGACAAATGACAGAATGCTGCCAGTCTAGTTTAATTTGGGAGAATGGGGGCACCGCTGTCCTGAAACACACCCCCACCCCCACCCCGGCTACACAAATGCATCACTGCCTACTTCTCTTCCACCTCCACAGCAGATCTTCCTTCTCGGATAGCAGGTGACTTACACGCATACGTAGGCAGTTTGTCTGTATGATAAAAAGAAATAAAAAACAACCGGGGACAAAAACCGGCCTCGTTTGTGAGTGAATCTATTCCCGTCCCACATTTAATTGGCTCGGGATGTCTGCCATTACATGCCTTAAGGATGGGGGGCTTCAAATGAAGTTCACCTGGCTTCCACGGCGTCCCTGAGTGATTATGTTACCTGCGGAGGCACGGCCTGCGCCGTAAATCAGACGCGAGCGGCCTGTCGTGGGCCTCCGAGTCCCCCTCGCCCGCCGCCAGCTGGGGTGATGTCGGCCGCCTTGTTAGCGGCCTACAGGCACCGCGGTAAGAGGCCTGCCGCTTCCTGCCCATGTTTGGTTACCGCATTGACGACTTTATCTGGAGGATACAAAAGCTGCAGAAGCCCCTGCTGGGAATCGAACCTAAAACCTTCTGTGTCTAGGTCTCTTAGTCCCCACAATACATGAAACCCGAAAAGGAAACCAGACTTTTTATTCTGTACTAAATTTGCAGCAATCGCACAGCGAAATGTATTTCTTGGTCTATGTCCATGTCTTTACTTACATTCTCACTGGCACTATGACCAACAAGAGTGACATTTCACCTCCATGCATCATATATCTGAAGCTGACAGTAAAAAATACTTTGACTTAATTGGAAAATCTCCCCCTGTTAAAGACCCCTTGATTGAAAGATTAGGATGGACCATGACTCAAAATGTCTGGCTTACAGAAACGGCTACAGTCTACATTGGGGTGGCCAATCTCATTCATAAAGGACCAGTGTGTATACAGGTTTTTGGGATAACCTTTAGGTCAGCTGTTCAAACCCAGGTGTGAGGACTCTCCAGCCAACCAGTCCTCTAATTAGTAATATAATTAAGGAGCTACAGCAGAAACCCGCTCACACAGCAGCCCTTTTTAGAGCAGACTGGTCACCCCTGATCTAAATGATCCCAAGTAAGGCCACTACTTAGCCTGTTTATGCTGTTTGCGTGCTGCTGACTGTATACAGATCCGCAGTGACCTTGGTGAAAGAAGCACAGCTTTCCTTCACGGTTTCATTAAACCCCATCCCACCATCCACTGCATCCCAACCTTGCCCCATAATGCAATCTGCCTAGACATGAATTCCACATCAGTCAGCAGCTGTCCTCAGTCTGCCCTGGCCTGCAATCCCATGAGAGGAAGAAGTCTGGCAGATTGTGGTCATTATATAACATCACTAATCAAGTTGTGGCACAGTTACTCCCTGGATCTGTACACAGAAACAGTGAGAACGGCTTTACTTAGATATGTCTGCCATCCCAGACTGACACATTAAGATGAATAGCAGCAAGGAGTAACATTAGTGTAGCAATGTACTGACATACATTCATGAGCATAAATTACTGGTGGGGGGGAGGGAAGAGTTGTACCCCCCCCCCCCCCACCGCACCAAATCCGGCTAATACAACCCCTCCCAATAATCATCATGTCTCCCCCTAAATGGATGGAGACCTCCTCCCCCCCCCCAACGTTCAAACCAAAGTTACGCCCTTGCCTACATTCTATCTCTGTAAAAAGGCCTCTTGCATAACAGGCACCTAGCAGATATACGCGTATATATCTACCGTTTGCAGCAAGTTTGTAGCTATATTGAAATACCTTATGTAAAGGGGACGAAATCTTTAACGTTTGCCTCTGAATAGCGGGACATAATATGCATGTTCATAAGTAGACGATGAGTAGAAAACAGAGCTGGGCCTTTGATTATCAGTAAAGAAACTGAACAACGATATAGATTCAACAACCAATACAGGCGCATGCTTGAACGCTAGCCTTGGTGCTGAATATGAACATACTATATTTTACATAATGTTGACGTTATAAGTAGGTTTACATATTTAATGATAATCAACCCTTTTTTTTTGCAAAACTGCCCTTATATTGGACATCATTATGAACAGATAAACCGATCTCGTCCCCAGGGTGAATTATTACAGCTAGCACAGTTTATGAAAATTGTAATTATACTGCTTGGGAATTAATACGAAAACAAATTGACCAGCGCACTTGTGTTTGTACACTTTCAAGGTTAACAGGCGCCAGTTCCGCATGAAACGTATAATAAAAAGCCCCTCGGGGGAAAAAAGCGATGCGGAAAATAATCGACGTCTCATACGCAGTGATATATACAGCTGAAATGCGCCGTTAATCGCGGCGCGGCGCGGTAGCGAAGGAACGGGCGCACCGGGGAGACTGCGGCAGCCGGGTGTTTCTCACACCGGCTCGCTATTAGGATGCAGCGACCGTCCTCTGCTGACGACTGCATCAGCAGTACCGCCGATCTGCTCAAAAGCCTCCGCAAACACACTGTATGGAAATCTTGTAACACGGGAAAAACTGCAGAATCCGGCCTGTTAATACTAGACTGTATTGCAGAAAACGGGTGCCGGTTCGTTGTGCTTATATAAGCATTACGAATATATTACTGCGAGTAACGTTCATGTGCCCTTCATGCACAGGTTGCTCTGGCGACTTGCTGTTAAATAAAGTAAAAGTAGCTGTTGCAAAGTATTACAATTAATTAAACTGACTTTCAGGAATCACCAAACGTTAACGGAGTATAGTGCTGCTAAGAGATGCATTTTCCAAATTGGAGAACTCGGCAATCTAATATGATTGCTCTGTTGTAGATGGTTGTTTTCAATGTTGTTCATTTTCTTTGAAAAAAAATTGAATCAGGGACATATAGGAATCAACCCTGGATCGAAGTGAAAGAAGCAGTCATATACATTGGTTTTTTATGGTTTTGTCTTTCTGTTGCCCTTTTACCGTTTTTATCATCTAATAGTGGACGCGACGGGGAAAAAAACAGTTCAGACAGCAAACAGATACTTTCGACCCGTTTTCAGAGCAAGATTATTAAGTTAATGAATCTAATATTCGTACTCTGTTGTATGCGCCAATGCCAGATTCGTCATCCCACAAACTTTGCAGATGCTTTACTAAGCATAACATTTCCTTGCAATTTGTGCATGGCAATATCCTGTTTATATTAGTTTTATATCTGAAACTGGCTGTCTGACTTCGTATGGCATCTAAAACGATACGTATCCTCCTGATTCCCAGCCTAAGTATGGATTGGTACTGTACTTGTTTTTGTATACTGGAGTTAATAACACAGTTCGCCTGTTGATGTCACTCTTTCTACTCTCCTAAGGTTCTCTCATCCCCTACTTCCAGTCTCCCTCACACACACGCACGCACACACACACAAACTCCAATACATACTCGCACCCAGACACACAAACATACACACGCACGCACACACATCACTTTAAACCCGGATGGATGACTTCACTGTTCCGCCTGGGTTTCCTTTATGATCCCGGGATCTCCCATTTTTCTCATCAGACCTCTCTGAACACGCACACGAACGCAACACCCATAAACACGGCTCTCCGCGACGTTGTCAAATTGGGTCGTGCGCTCCGGCTGTGCGAAAGAGGTGCTACATTTGCGCTTGAGATCACTTCAAGAGGATCGTCTGAGAAGTGCAATTATTCGCGGAAGTCCATCTACCATTGACCATCGGCACCGATTTCATCCGTTTTTCACCTTTTCGGAAGAGGCTCCCTGTCAGTGCCATAATGTCCGAGGTCCTGCCATACAACGAGGGGAAAATGAGCGGATACGGAGCAGATAGCGAAGTCAGTCAAATGTCTTTCAGCTGCGGACTGCAAGACACCAACTCTTTTTTCGGGGCATCGCAGGGGAAAAGACCCCCCAAACTGGGACAGATTGGCAGAGCTAAACGAGGTAAGCAATAGGGTATCAAACTCTCGTAGTTGCAAAAGACCTCTAGACAAAGGTTGCGCACGTGTTAATAGGTGACAACAACGATGATCCCGCCAAATACATGCTGCAAGGTGCGTAAATATGAAAACAAGAACGAATAGTGCGTGTGACATATAGACCTTATGTCTCTTGAATACTGAGTGTCAACACATACTGCAATGCAAGATATGAACCTCCTATTTTTGGACTTGTAGCAGATCCAGTCAAGATAAAATAGACAGATATATAAAGAAGAAAAAATGAAATTGTGCATAACTGAATAACAGGTCGCAGTAAGCGCGTTAAGATGATTTACGCGTTCTTCGTATATGACATTGTTTGGGTTAACGCTTCGGAAATCCAGTTTTAATATTTTAGACATATTGGAAGAAATACCAGCCCCTTCTTAGTATATCGTCGGAACATTGTTCACTAAACTGAACTTACATTTCGACTATTAAACTAAAGCACCAAATAGTTACCTGCTAATTAGATACGCATAAAAATATAATTTTCTCAGACATAATCCACACGCTTTCGCATATCCGAATTATCACTTGCTTAATTTCAAAAGATGCCAGATGTTAAAACACGATCTTGTGAAATGTGCTGTTTCAATTGTCTTCGGCAACATGCATCAGAGACGTGTGCATCATTTCACTTAAAGCGAATGCATTTAGAACAGCTGTTTGTCGTAGAAAAAAACGGTGAGGAAAAACAGCAGACATGCGGAATATATGCTGTTATTTGTGTTAAGTTAGAAATTATTGCATGTCAGAAAATAAAACCATATTTCCCCCTTTCTTCCTCTATAGTGGTTATTGAAGACGACCGAATAGACGAGGTTCTGAAGGGAATGACAGACAAATCATCACCCGGCGTTTAAACGGGAACGATGCCTTGCAGACTTTTTATTTTAATCACCGATTTGAAGCACCTGTCGGACGTGCATGTGTTCAAGGATTGTATAGGAGAAACGAAGGCACGAAGCGATGACGATGACGGGGAAATGAAGGAGAAAGGGAAAGATGACAACGGAAGACCGAGATTTATTTTGGGGTTGCTGGCAATTCTCCAAACGAAACCCGATTTAAACCACTGCTGAGCAGCACGATACCATGACGGCATCACCGCAGCTCCGTTTCTCCACCTTAGCCGATTTCTACGATGGATGATGAACTTGCCATTATTTCATGACCACCGTCTGCCAAAACGCGCTGTAAGCAACAAAAACGGAAGAAAACAACAAAAAACAACAACAGCAGCAACATCTGGAAGCGAAATGTCGCCCGAAGCTCTATTTCTATATCTGTACAGAACTTCAGTTTGAAGACCATCTTCTCCCGAGATAAAGCTTTATGTTGAAAACACAGTCGGCAAAACAGCATTCAAAAGAGCTGTTTCATTCAATACTATCCACACGTAGAATGCATTCCGATTGCTTGCTAGAGAGGTCTTTAAAATAGCCTAGACCAACCGGACAATGAAGACCCAAACGATGAAACCTGGTGTATGTATTAATGGGGTAATCAACACAAGGGTATTTCATTGTATTAGCCCACCCCTTTCTTTTCAATTTTGCCCGTCACAAACATGCTGAGAAATATATATACGTAGAAAAAGATTGTACTATTTAGTCCCCCCAGACACTATGATGATGCAGGTCGGCTCTTAATTTACTGACACCTTCGCTTATCAGTTTCACACCTCGCGTTCAAAAATATCGAAAGATTTCTGGACGCCAGCAGGGATGGTTAAACACAAATACATGAAAACATTAAAAAAAGACTGACGGGAATAATTTGAATTACTATTATTATTTATTTCGATTTTGCGATTATGTTTTTGTCTTACATAAATAAAAGTCGACTTTTTTTTTCCCCCTCCATCCTTTTTTTTGCATGAACTTTCTCTCAGGTGCCAACACAGGCACCAGCACCATTCTTACCCTGGCACGATTCTTTTTAACAAAATTCATATTTGTATTTTTATATCTAACTATTTGTTATTTAAACTGATACGCTCGTCTAACGTCTTACAGTTCATCAACAAAAAAGTTTGTACTTTGGAGAGGATATTCTGAGACTACCGAAGAATCTATGAGGTTTTGTCTGTCTCAATCAATATCCAGTGTGGGACGCTGTTTTTTAAAGAAAAAAGACTTACTGAATGTGTTTCGGGTTTTGCACACATCAATGTTTAACTATTATTGATAAATCGTATAACTGTGACTTGAGCTTCGTTGACGGATTCGTTAGAATTGGCGATTTTAGAGTCTGTTGCGCTGTTTACGAGTATACTCAAATAACGCGCTGTTATTTGACAGATTTTTGGACATTACCGTTACGTTTTTTAATTTAAAATCTTTTGTAACATTCTTTTACAGAAATTGAATATGGTTTGTTGTGCATGAAACCTTAATATTTTCAATAATGAAACGTCATTTTATGAAGCAAAAAAGCGACGAAAACGTCATGACATTCTAAGAATGATTCATTGTATATGATGATGCCATTTTCACTGTATTTGGTGAACTAATAAATGGTGAAATAACAGTTTGTGGGGCGTACTCTTGTATTTATTTATAAACGGCAGTAATAAAAATAAAATCCCAGCAGAGCCAACATATAGACTACATGGGTCACGCAAAGAAGACTACTGCGGTTTTCCTGTCACCGTGGTGCCGTGCAAACAAACAAACCAGAAAAAACACAATAATGAGAAACAGCACTAACGGTGGCCACAAAAGACCTCGCAATAACGCATTATTATTATCTAATCAAGCCATTCATATGTTCCTGCTGTGTTAAGTCCGCTATATTTGTCGATTAAACCCAAAATAAATGCTTCTGAGAGGCTGAGCGCCGAGCCAGCATTTGCAGCTGGGCTTCGCCATCAAACAAAGCCGTTTTTATTAAGAGGCCCATCTGCTCAAGCTTTGCTCCGGCGTCTTCCGCAGAAACAAACACTCAGATGGGTTTTTTTTTGCGCGGAAATGTCGGTGACCGAAGGCGAGGGCTCGTTTCTAGTGGGCGAACATGGTTGCTGGGGAGGATCGAATAACGATTCCTGCAAACTGGTAGACAAACCCAAGCGAGTTGCCATTTGCAATGTTGATATTCCCATAACCTCGTTATAAAGGCTCGATGCAGAATAACGAGGCAATGATTTCAAGTAGCCTATCTGTGCTTAATATACGTCTAATTTCAGAAACGCAGTTTTACTCTGGATCCCCGCACCTGAGCAAAGACCCCTGGGAGAATATGAAGTGCATTCACAGCTCGAGTTAAACACTTTCATCGCTACTTCGACACACAGTATAAAGCGCTGAGTTTTAGCACACCGAGCTCGGCATTCTTCACAGGCTGTTTCCTGGCTGAAAAGACGGGATGACTCGCCTCATTTTGCTGTGAGATTCCAGTTTGCTCTCTGGTGCAGACGCGGACCGTGCAGAAATGCGAGCACATAGGAAAGATGATGTGCTGGGTGGCATGAAAGCAGATAAGCAGACTCGCTTAGACGACAAATTTGAAAATAACCGTGAAGCATTTTAATACTTGCCCGGAACTACTGGTTTTGTTAGGTATGAAGAAGTACAGCTTCCTTGAAATATATGTAGACAGACAGACAGACAGACAGACATGATAGATAGATAGATAGATAGATAGATAGATAGATAGATAATTTAATATTATCTCAGAAAGTTATGACAAAACACTGGAATCAGATGGCAGTGAATGTGCTCATCATGTATTCATTGGGTTGAGAAGTTGCAGTAAGTGCAGTAGTGTGTCAGAACTCCATCACCCATCCTTTCATTATGACGCTACGAGCATCATATACTTACCTGGGGTTTAATTTAGCCAACTGTCCTTGGACAGAAGAAAAGGTGTGTGCGTGTGCTCTGGAGTGCCAGTGGCAGGGCCTGACGCAGGAAGACAGACAAGGTCCACAGCAGAGACCATGAGCAGTCGCTTCACAGCGAGACGTGCTCAAAAAGCAAATAAAAAAGGAAGAAAATAAAGCCACATATTACATAAACAGCACAAAAAGCGAGCAGAGAGAGGGAGAGATAATACCAGAAACTCTTTCAGAGGAATGGGCAAATTCTTGCTTAGGGTTAACTTTAACCCTCTAAAGACCAAGCTGACATCATACCTCCTACAGTCAATGTCCTGAAGTTTAATTATGGGGGGTAAGTGAGGGAGTTTGGTTCCAAGCTTTGAACCTGCCCTTGGTATTGGAAGGGGGGGGATGAGTTTGTGACGGGTGAGTCTGACTGCCGGCTGATTGGCTGCAGAGGGCCGTGTGTAAAGCTGACTCAGTCCAAGGTCGTGACATTCCAGCCCGCGGAGAACCTAAAGGTCATGACCTCGGGCGCTCTGTCCCATCGCACCCATGGCCTCAGAAGGTTACCCCCCCCCCCCCCCCCCCCGTGACGTCAGGCCTCCATCCCATCCCGGGCAGCGTGGCAGGCCGCCAGAACTGAGACAGCTGCTGCTGCTCGCCGATCTGCCAGTGCCCGGGGTTGCATAACATCCGACGGCCATCCATGTGCCCCCCCTCCCATCCTGCACAGGCCGAACAAACGCCAATCTCTTCCCCGTCGGCATGTCGATAAACCCTGCGTGAGCCGCGGTCGTCTGTCGTCCCCTGGGGGGCTCCTGATGACAGAGAATCCGGCCATAGGCTGGGAGGGGGGAGGACGGGACGGGCGACGGACGGGCGTTAATCCAGGGACGTCAAGTGGAGGGGCACTTAAAACCACATGCACGCCTTTGATGCCACAGCCTAAAGAGGTATCACGTGACGGCGCCGGGGTTCAAAGGTCAAGTGGTTTCAGCCAACGAGGACGCAGACACTCCCAGACGCTGACGGCCTGCTGACAGAGCCAGCAGCTGCGTTTCTCCAAGACAAAGCGGAAAATCGAACCTCCCGTCATGTCCACAGCAAAGGAGCGGTCCTTAAAACAGCTCCACTGGCAAAGGGTCCGACAAATTTATATATAGTACTTTCTTTAATCATTCGGAAAGTGGACGTCTTTAAGTTAAAGCACAGAAAGAAGTGAGAATAAGTAGTCAGTGAAGTTCTTTCATTTGCATTGACGGGGGGGGGGGGGGGGGGGGGGGGCTGAACTTTATGAAACCCCCCTGGCAAATTT
>JAODJU010000027.1:248227-261215 GCA_026776725.1 Gnathonemus echidnorhynchus | reverse complement strand
AACACTCCAGCCAAAGTTATACGCCCTTGGCTTTTGTCGTTTCTTTCAGAAAACAGTGAGATCTTCGAGTATGCTTAATTTTTTCTCTCCATAGCTTTTATTTACAAATCGAAGAGAAATTTATTATTTCGCGCGTTTCTATTTTTTAACATACGACTAGGCCAAGTTATATGGAATTAATTCTATGCTCGATGAGATATTGATAGGCCTACAATATGAATTGCATTTTTGGTAGAATACATCTTTAATAAAACACCACCTGCGAAAAGTCGGAGAAAAGCAGTGTTCTGTTTTACCTCTCTACGGATTTGAAGCAAATGCTGTAAGATTTGAAGTTTTGACCTAGTTCTGGTCAGAACGTTTTTGGCCCCGATCCCTTTGAACTCATAATTAAAATGTTTCGCAACTGCTTTAATGATATTTTCTGGTCACGTCATGGCTGTTTCGCATATAATTTTATTTCGATTATTTTCCCTTTATCATTAGCGGTCGAAAATAACAAGATGTATCACTTTTCCCTTTATGATTACAATATTCACATGGAAAGTGAATGGGCCGTTACTTTTACGACAGTAGTTAATTGCCCACTGTGTTTAATTTTCTGTTTTGTACCAAAGGAGTATTCTAATAACTTTTTTTTGCCATACGGAAAACTTGGAGTGGAGCGGCGTCTTGTTCAGGAGGGTATACAATGGGGGCGCTGAATAACATTTTAACATATCAAAAAAGTTCAGGTCTGAAAAAGCTATTTTCTACACTTATAAACGTGCATCTGAACTGTTATGCTGCTAATGCGTCTGCATGCCCCCAGATATTTTTGCACACGTAATGTTTAATGTTGACACTCCGATCGCGGTGTAGTTCGCTCCGCCTGGAGAGGGTCTGCATCGGGTTGAATCCTCTGTACCACGTGGGGTAGATGTGTAATGACAAAGTCCCGGCGGACCCTGGCATTCCGGCGCACGGGCATGGGGATGGCGCGCCGGCTCCGCTTCACACTAATCGCCATGCGTCGCTATTTTTGCATGTAACGCCTTTAAAATCGCCCATTTGCTTTCTTTTTTCTTTTTCTTTTCTTTTCGTTGATTTTTAACTAAAAAATGGCTTGGCCGTGCATCAGTAGGGTGTGCTGCCTGGCTCGGTTCTGGAACCAGTTCGACAAATCCGATCTCTCGGTGCCGCTGACTATCCAGAACTACTCCGAGATCGGGGAGCAGGAGGTGAGATCAGTAGCTAAGCACGTACCGGCGGGCAGGACGCAGAAAGCCGAACCGTCCGCCCAGGACCAGAGAGCATCGCTTACAGCAGCGGAGGCGGGGAGCAGGAGATCATTGCGGGGACGGAAGGAACCGAGCTACAAGCCCCGAGAGGACTACCGTCCCCCCGACGTGCCTTTTCAGAGTGTCACTCAGTACAAACAAGATTTCAAGCCCTGGCCCATTCCTAAAAGGGAGAGTTTCCCTTGGATTACCAATGGTAATAAGGAAGACTCCCTTTTGGATAGTCCAAAAAATGCGAACCAGCACAAAAGTGAGAACGAGGATCGAAGTAGGCAGAAGCGGGGCGATCAGTCGCTGGGGACGGCCAAAGGAAGCTCATACAGGTACGTGGCACCGGAGCTGTTCCTTCAGCACCGAAACCAGGGCGCATCTGTGCACCGGTACTAGCGACAGGAGCGCGCCGCTGTTTTAACTTTCTCCCTAGCAGTATGTTTAACCTTTAGTGTACTTTTGATAATAGTGAAATTTACAGATTATAACATTTAATAACTAAATTCTGTTCTCTTTTAGTGTATACAGTACTTGTATTTTCATTATCGCAGGCTATTTACTACATACTTTTATCTTTAATGAAACAATTTCACTTGGATACACGATGCATAAATATTTTCTTCTGTGCGTACCCTCTTTTCGGACTTGGTACATTTTAACACCGCAAATGAATCCGCTCAGTCGCTTGCTGGGGCTCAGGGAAGCCAGAAAGGAAGATGCAACAAGCTGCTACGGTTCTGAGGACCGGTTTTAAAATATCGCAGAAATTTAACGTATAACCCAGATTTTCAACGAATAGTATATTTAGTTGGTCGCTGGAAGCAGATTTTTTAATATTAGTAAGCAGGGGAGAATCTGCACGAGTTATAAATAGTCTGTCACCTAATATAACCCATTGCGCTCAGTTTTCCAGCACTCTCCCCAAACGCGGTCGCGCTGAATTTTCTCCCAACTCGACTCATCGCGAACCGCGGCAGCCCCGATGGACTTCATTACCCCGCTGAATAATTTGTGCCAGATCGTTACTAATTATCTTTTCAATGATTGGCTTTTCTGCCCGGAGAAATTTATTTCCGCCTGTTTTTTTTTTTTTTTTTCCTAAGTCCGCAGCGCCTGGTACTGCTGTCTTGCAGTAATAAATGATTTTTTGTTTGAGACCCTTTTTTTCGTCCCCTCCCTTTTACAAGGAAGGCAACGAGCCTCCATCTCTTATGGTAAGACATCAAATAGGGAGGATATGCGCATCGACGTCACGGATGGGGTGACCTGATTGATGACAACTTTTGAAAAATGGAAATAGGGACAGCAGTATAATTTTAGTTTTGTATCACACCTTTTGTGACCGTGCGGAGATTAATCTACCTTAGCTGTTTGCTGGCCATAAGAACCGGTTCTTTATATATACTGCTGTGTGTGTGCCTGTATATATATAACCAGCAGGTAGTTTGATAGTCATGTAACTGTGCCAGAGAGATTGCATCAAACCCCAAGTGGCTATTCTGTTGTACCTTTGAAGAGAAACTGCCTCATCATCTTATGGCTATTTTCTATTTCATCATCCTCCCCCAAGGCATGAATATCGGCCCTGGTCTGGAGTGAAATCATCCAAACAGGTCCGTAAGAAGCCCCCCCTCAGCACAGCCGACCCCCCACCTGAGACCAGCTATCGGGCAGCCTTCAGCGGGGACTCCTTCAGGCAGATGGAGGTGCTCCATGTGGATACCACCGGAGCCTCAGCAGGCGACCTGCCTGACGGGCCGGACCTCATCCTCGGGACCAGGACAGAGGTGAGCCCCCCCTGGGTACCTCCATCGCGGTCTGATTCAGCGTTACCAGTGTCACATGATTTATTATTTTCGGCAGAAATATATATAATTATACACGTAATACATTAACTTTTAAAAGCATATTACTGAGATGTTTAAGATACATTTGCTATGAACATTAGTGAATCCATCCATCCATTGACTACTTATCCAGTACAGGACCGTGGAGTGCAATTCGTTGTTTTTTTAAATTTTGCAAATAATGTCTGCAGCTTGGCACCACAGCCCTGTGACACGGCTGTGATGCAGGCAGGTGGTGGGGGGGGGGGGATTAAGAGACGGGGGGTCAAATGGTGACTTCCCTTGAGGTGTCGTCTTGCCTTCCAGCTTGCGCCAGCTCCAGCTAACCTGGAACAAGCCCCACAGCACCTGACAGATGTCAGTGCATCCCTCAGAAAAAGGGCTCTGGGCAATCTGCTAATTCAACGTTCATCTTATAACCATTCAAAGGCATTTCCTCTACAAACGGTGTAACAGTCCACCAGTTATTCTGATTCATTAGTCCTATGACGCTTTTAGACCAATCATCCTGGGATTAATAGTTTCAGCACTCCTGGACGGACGCAGCTGTCAGCGAGCAAAAGCACAGCAAGAGTTGGTTTGATGAATGCACCACAATGTACGGGCCTAACATGAGAATGATCCTAAAAGTATAGACGCTGTGAGAAATATTGCTGAGGCACATTTAAAGTCAAAAAAAACACAGCGGTAGTAGTCCCAGCTTCTGGCAAATTAGAGTTTTAAAGGATTTACGGCTGGGAGTCTCTTTTTCGTGAAAAGGGTGGCTGGAGAAGATTGAGAAGGTTCTGTGCTGTCAGTTAGTCAATCAGTAAGTTAGGGCAGCCAGAAACATGAAGTCTGGAGGGTGACGGAAGCACCAAACCCGGGGCCAGGTTTGATTTAGCATTTTCAGACTGATCACGGAGCTCATCGGATGTCAGATGAGAAGGGACATGAAGACGCACTACGTCATTTTCATTTGGTGCTTCTTGACACACTCCGGTCCGCACGAATCGAGAGCGCAGGAGTAGCCACGGCTCTCGCCGGAACTGCGTCATCCACGCGCTAAAGGACGAGTGCAGCTTAGGTGAATCGCACCCTACAGAGGGCAAATTGATAAGTAGGGCACCCCAAGCCCTCGGGGCCCAAATTAATGTGGAATGCGGCACCTGAAATCCGCCGAGCTCGATGTACATTTTAAGTTACTTCAACGTGCATTTAGCTTGGCACTAGGGTGGTGGCCAATTACTCATACAGGACCAGTTGAAGGTAGCTAAACTGCCCCACTGCTGGTGGGTGTGACGGCACCAGGGAAGCTCAGAAAAACGCTCCGCTCACTTCCGATCCCAAGAGGTAACCCTCCCTCCCTGCAGAACCATCTTCACACTTCCTGAGACCAAAACAGCGCTTATGTAAAACAGATGGAGGGTTTACTGTTCTCCGATTTTACTGTCTAAGCTCATTCACTCACACAGTGTCCTAGTTCTGCTCCCCGTTCTCCCAAAACCCTGTACTTGAACAAAAGACGGCATCTACGCTCCACAGAGGTTGAGGCAAGATCAGACGGTTCAGTTTTTCTAGAGGGGTCATTGAGTTGGGGGGGAAAGGCGCCGTTTGTGACCCATAAAACTCAGACTCTAGCAATTCTCTTACTTTCGGTCTTGCTCCAGAGGACGCTTTGCCCAGGGAACGGCTCCCGGTGCACCAGAGCTTTCAAATGATGGATTATTTTCCATTCCGTCTAAGTGCAAAATCACTGCAGGCTTTTCAGCAGAAATCATCATGAACCGAGAGTGGAGATGTTAGCGAGTGTACATTTGAGGTGGGGGGGCGTTGCTTTTCTGGAGTCTGACTCACTCATTTTAAAGCAGTTTTTACCGACTGCGCCAAAGCTAAAACATAACCCCTCTGACACCCACGGCAAACACTGTACCTTTTATATCTGATCATAAGGTAAGGACTTGAATTTCACCATCCATCCATCTGCGCGGGTCAGGGTGAGGCTAGACCTGACCCTATGCCGGTAAGCACGGTCAGGACCCAATGCTGGGCTACTCTTTGGATGGGAAACCATCCACCCCAGAGGTGAGAAACAACAGTACTAATCACAGGGCGACGAAGCTGCACCACACAGCACCAGAACCTGCAGAACTCATTTTGGAGGGGAACCAGCAACACTGATTGCCGGAAACCATATTCTATCCAACCATAACCCAGTACAGCCCCATATCCTACACTCTCAGAAAAAAGCGTAAACATTTTTACCTTTTTTTGTCACTGGGCTGTACCCTTATAATTGTACCTTTTAAGGTACAGAAATGTTCCTCAGAGTCCATTTCTGTACCATTGCCTGCAGCTAAGGGTACAATTGGGAGACCCTTGAGGGTACAGCCCCAGTGGGAATCAGAGGTACACATTTTTACCCTTTTTTTCTGAGAGTGTATCCAACCATATCCGTACCCCGTTCCATATCCTAACCTCACTGCTCTCTGTGCTTCAAATTAATTCATTTCCTTTTTTCTTTCAGGAGCAGCTGGTTAAGACAAAGCTTTCCCCAAACCCCTCTGCTGTGTTTCAGAGTGGATCCCGAATCTTCAATATATGACCAGGTCCCTCAAACATTCTGTTGTCTGTAGAGAGGACAGTGGGCTTAGTTAACCCCATATAAGACAACTATGCAAGAGATCCCAGAATGCAATGTCTGTGTACAGTTTGCTGTTCATTAAATTCAAAGTTTAAAAGCTTAGAAACTGAAACTGGTGGAGTCAGTAAGCATGTCACAAATTAAACTGTCACCTTTTTCTCCCAGTTTGTTAAAATGTTTTAACTACAGCCCTGTGAATGCGTTACATGTTGGTGAGCATGAAACTGCTCACCCGATTAACCGGAATGACTTTTTTCCCTGGTTTGCATCTTTGATTAATGAAAGTTATTTTTTTAGTGTATGTGAAACGCAGTTTGATATCCAGTGAAGTACCCCTTTTATGTCTGCTAGATTTTTATTAATGGGAAAGCAAGCCTACCCAGCCCTATTTATTTCATTTTTAATGACTTAGGGACAAAAAAACTACAGATACACTATAAATACCTTTTTCTCTTTTTTAAGGTATGTTTATGAGATGTGATTAAAAGGTATGGAGTAAATAACTACATTCTAAGTTCAAATAAAAAAGTAAGTTTTAGATGTTTCCTTTTGAATTTATATGATGTATGGTTGAAAGTAAATGGCTGCTTTTTCTTTCGGCGGTCCAGAAAAATGGGGAAGATTATTTACAGTGCTGTGTTCAGCAGGGCTGGGGACCTCGCTTTGACAAACGGGGACTCGGGGCTGCTCTGCGTGCCAGAGCAAAAAACACACACTTCATTATTTTTATTATTTTATAGCAAAGCCGTTAGAAAAAGCAGCACTAAGCTCCGCCCACTGGACTCGCTGCACCATCCGACCCCGATATTCTAAAGCTGCTGCATTCTAATCTCTATAAATCCGCCCTGAAAAGAGTGAATTTTCAATTATTAAAAAGACAGCTGTCCATGACAGCGAGTCCCAAAAACCCTCCATGCAGCTGGTTGGTAAAGAGCACAGTCTGACATACCGACCCCCCCCCCCCCCCCCCCCCGGCCAGCAGCAGCAGCAGCAGCAGCGCCAGGGAGGCTTCTGGGAAAAGCTTGTCCTCTTACTGTCCGTCACCCAGCCCTCCCCGTGCATTTACCTCATACGCCAGAATAAATCACAGAGGCTCCTCCACCCCCTTATGGGAACAAAATCCACCTAGGAAACGCCAAGCAACTTCTGCTCCATTTCTCCCTTCAGGATGACAGATAAGGCTGTCAGGCTTTTTGGGGGGAAAAAAAAACCTAATTCGCTTACCAACTTGTAAAATGATTATTTGCCATCCCAGTGAGAGCAGGCAGGGATGTGCTGAAAAATACTGGTGCTCTATGGGCTTTTAGGTATGGGGGGGGGCATGAGTAATAAGGCTTTAAAAGCCACAGAGGGCAGGAACGTCGCATGCCGTCAATCACCAACATGTGTAAGCCATGGGGCGGAATCAGGCAGTGAAAATACACAAGATCCCACCCACTGCAGCTTTCAAAACCAATTCCCTCGTCACTTGGAAAAAGATTTCATTACTAATTATGATTGATTAAAAAAGCCCTGCCCTCAAAACTGGCCTTCCAAGCCGAGGGTGCTTTCATATTTGGAAGATAACATCGTCATGTAACAGCCATCTGCATGGAGAGCAACACGCAAATCACACAAGCCAGACTCAAAAAAGCACTTTAAATAACTTTTTCATTTTTAATACAAGAATATTAATTCAGTTTTCATGTGTGCAGGGAATATGGGGAGAGGTCAGGACCATAACCCAGCTTACCACAGAACCAACAGACTCGCATGCATTCCATCTGGAAGCTTCTCTACTCTCTGTTCTATAAAGGCAGGACATAAAATGACGGGAACCGTAACAACAGTGCTGCAGTTCGTCTCCTGCATACATCGAGTGTCATATTTTAGCCAACAACATATTACAGGAACGCCTGTGCTAAAAACAATACTTCCAATATGTTCTCTAGTTGTTGTGAAACTAAAAGTTATAACTAGTTAGGTCACTAGTTAACTCTCCTATTAGATTTAATTCATTCTACAGGAATACTGATCATAAAATATGAGGAAAGTAATCTGATTGTGTAGATAACACGCTTTGATGAGACAGTATGTCACTGCTGTAAAATGCCAGTGAGCACCGAGGTCTGCCACACGCCATTCTTACAGCGTTTTTGCAGAATTCCAACACACCAGGAAACACTGGGACGATACTGTCGTCGGCAACCTCTGGACCAGACAGAAGATATGAGTGTTTATCACGACGGCTGACTGAAACCAGAGACCCTACACAAATACTTTTAAAACATTGATTCCGTTATGTCACAATGCTATAGTGATAAAACACTGATAAAAGGGGGGGGGGTGGTAATTGTAGGTGGGGGGAATGAAGGAGCATAGGTAACCTCATTCACGCACTGACAGGAACCACAGAAGTTCAAGGTTGAAGAAGCTACCCTACTTAGCTTAGCGACCACTGAATGTCAGTCATCCTTTGATTCTCACCTGTCCTCACCTACACAGTCAGCATGTTCTGATATACCTTTTTGTGCGTGTTAGATTTGACCACAAGGGGTCAGTCAATGAGAAATGGCAGAATTCCTGTAGCGCTCAACATGGAAACCGTACTGGCCCGGGCACGAGATGGGCAGCGGCCAGGAGCTCCGTTCAGCCACAGCTCTGCACGCCAGAAGAGACGGGACCCAAGTGGCTGGCACTAAAACCAGCAGGGGTTTTGTCTGCGGCCCTTTAGGTCAACCAGTGATGACCCTATAACCATTCTTACTGCTAGGATCCTGTTGTGGTGAGCGCCGATCTCGGTCTGAGACCACAGCAGAAGTCCTCATGCTCTGGGATTAAACCGAATCATGTCGGCCACCTTGACAGGGGCTGTGTGGGGACACGCCCCCGCACGCCCCACCCCCTGGCCATTGGGCATGCTCAGTCTGTGTGGGCCTCATCCTTCACCAGGCAGCCCATGTACTTGTTGGTCAGGAAGTCGCAGGCGGAGATGCCAGCTACTGCCTGGTGGACATCTATGGCCGTGATCTCCCTGGGAGCCCTGGGGGGGGGCAAACCTTAATCACACAATGCAGTGCGCACAGTCCTTTACCCTCAAAGCAGTAAAGAGACTGCTGACTAGGGAGGGTCATGCAGGCATTGCCAACACAACCCAATGGAAAACAAATTTAATAGACTGAGGTTCAGAAATGGCTATGAGAATGCATGCTGCAGTATTAAGTGTGGGTGGGTGGGGGGGGCTCTGACCTGTTTTGTGGAGCTTTGAGGTACGCCCCAGCGAGAGACTCCCTCAGGACGTCACTGGCAAATTGCTCCACCGCCTGAACCCCCCAGGGAAAGCAAGAGAGATCATTAAAAAAGTCACAACAATGATGCCCAAGCAAATGTTTACGTTCCGATTTTCACGTGTACACACACACACACACACAGATATACACACACACACGCACACAGACACAGAGATATACACACACACACACACAGACACAGAGATATACACACACACAGATACACACACATACAGATACACACACAGATATACACACACACAGACACATACACAGACAGAGACACAAACACACATAGACACGGACACGCACACACACACAGATACACACAGATACACACACACACACACACTCACACACTCTGGAGGTGCCCCCAGGCCTGTTGCCACGGTGATGCCAGGCAAGCTACAGGCACTTGTCCTACGTACCTTCAGGATCATTTCCTCGACCACTGGGGCGTAAACGTTCTTCTCCACCTCTACCGGCTGGAAGGAAACTCCGATCTGGAAGAGAGGACAGCCAGTGAGCGTCCGGCACACGGAGCCGGGCCGGGGCTCAGCGATACCCCTGCTAACCCGTGGGGGGGCCCACCTGCTGGGCGGCGTCTCTGACGAAACGCGAGGGGGCCGACGGGCCCAGGTAAAAGTGGGCCTCCTGCTCCTCGCCCAGCTCTTCCTGCTTGACCCGCAGCTGGCAGGCTGGCTCTGCCACGCCCACGATGTCCAGCGGCTCATCCTCCGGCTCCGCCTCCGTCTTCAGCAGCGCCTGCAGCTCCTCCAGCCGCTGGCACAGCTCCTCCGCGTCCAGCAGCGTCGAAGGGCATTCTGGGAAATGTAGGCAGCTGGTGTCACCAACATCCACATCTCTGCTTTCCATTCAAGCACTTTAATAAAGTGTCTGTTTCTAACAGCAATTTTTAAATGGATCCGATACTGCCTGTAATATTAACGCGCATCACCATGGCAACGCTGTCTTAGTACACAGGACAAATACTTATAATTATTACTAGCAAATATCAGTAACGCTGACATTTGCTTGCCTGCCTATACGATTCCCACATTCTGATTTTTACAGTTGTAGCTCAAGACTTATATAGCAATATATGTTGCCTCTGAAAAACTTGAGTTGGTCCCTAAAAAAACAAAAAGAATAAACAAACCTAGAGATTTTTAAACACCCAAAGGACAAACTCTAACTGCGTGATTCTGAAGGCCTCGGGACGGCAGGAATCACAGGCCCATCCCCCTCCCCACAAGTGCCCAGGGCAGCTCACACGATTCATTCACAGAGTGCTGATTACAGGACAAAGCCCCCGCAATACCGGGAGACATTACGCAATGCCGCGAGCTTGGCGACGCGCAACAGCAGCCAGAATGTATTCAGGACAAATGGTCCCATCTGAAACGGACCTCAGCGCCGGCGTTGCGGGGCCCGGGGACAAAAGAAAACCACACTGCAGAGCCAAATAAAGGGAACAGATGGGCTTACAGTACAGCCAGCGGGTCTGTTAGGAACACAATAAAAAGGCTCTTTATTCATTTTCATAACAGTGGCTCTGGGATTTGACATGTGACAGACTGTATTCTCATATCCCACCCAGAATACTCTAAGAAGGGATTCAAACCTATGACCAGCCCTTGGTGTCGGGAGAAATTAGGCTCCAAACCTGACAAAGGGTGGGATTACAGTCTTTACCTGCCTGATTTTCAGCGCTAATACCCCTATTCCTGATCATTTTTCCCCACCCCTTCATACACTGTGTTTACGTTTCGACCCCATAACCTCCTGGCGCCGATGACGCACTCTCACCAGGCTCACTGTCGATCTGGGTGAGGATGTCCTCGATAGAGTCCTCCTCTCTGCGCTGGGGCTCTGGGTCGGGGGGGGTGTAGCCCCTCTGCCTACACCACTGCACCACCTCCCTGGTCTTAGGGAGGGCACTGGCCTGCAGGCCCGGGGATTTCTCCAGCACGTCCTGGACGAGCCTCTTCACAGCCACGGCTCGCTGGAGCTGGGAAAGCAATGTCACCAGGCATCATGCTTCTAGACCTAGTTCTGCTTTCGCTGGCCTAATTGCAGCCATTACTTGGGCAGTAAGGTGAAGTGTAGGTGAGTTACAGGACATATACACAGTAAAAGGAGATTCCATCATGCACGGTCTCAAACCCTTTGGCAAGCAGCGAGCAGTAGGGGGCGCTGTACAGCGATACCTCAGCAGCGCGGCGCTTCCCAATGTTCCAAGAGTAGTACTGCTCCAGTGAGTCAGCGCAGAAGGGGGGCGAGTCCTCGGCTGCGGGGGACACAGGAGCCGCGCATCAGTGATAACCTCAGCTGAGCTCCCTTGGGTACCTGCACTTGCGTGATGGGGCTTCGGATAGAGGAATTATCCCTGTAGGCGGGGGGGGGGGGGGAGCCCCCCAAAGGCTGCACACGGAACAGCATGCATGTGGATCTTACTCTTCTCAGGGACGATCAGAGGAAACTTCTTCACGGCAGCTGTCAGCAGCTGTGGCAGATTCTCTATGTGCTCCGTGCTAATTGGAGGAAAAACAAAATGGGGGCGGGGCCTCAGCAAACAAATTATAAAGCTCGGACGAGCCAGCCAATAAGAGAAGCGAGCGGAGGACTCGGCACAGTACTCGATGAGGTCGTGTCCCGACTCCGCTCCCTGCTCCTGCTTGACGGGCCCGGGGGTGGTGATGGGGGCGGAGCCTTCTGCACCCGGAGGCGGGGCAGCACCACCGGGGGCTGCAGTCACGCCGGGCTCCGTCTTCACTGAGGGCAGAGATAGAACAGAACGGGGAAGGATCAGCTCCCATCCGCAGTCATGCGAGGAAGCAGATGCTCATTTGCACACCGCCGCTAACCTTGAGTGGTGGGGGGTACGGACGCGGCGGTGGGCAGGGCTGGGGGCGTGGCCGAGCGCCCGCCTGGAGCGGTGGTGCCAGACGATGCCGCGGTGGCGGGGGGAGCAGCGGCGGCCGCAACGGGGGTGGAGCTGGCCAAAGCTTTCACGGCCGAGCCTGACGGTACCACTGCAGGGAGCACAGAACCAAGAGGCAGCTCTGATTACCCATCATCCTCGTCGTTAGGCCGTCATGAACCCGGCAGAGTGGGGTTAGAGTGAAGGACCCCACAACACGCAGCCCCTCACCTTTGCTGACAGGCATCAGGATGGTCTGCAGACCCCCCCCAGAGGAGCTGCTCACCCCCAGCTGCTTCAGCTGGTTGGCAGGGATGGTTAGCACAGTCTGCTGGGCACTGGCTTGGCCAGAGTGGATCTTCAGCATACCTTTGGGGGGGGTGGAGGAACTTCAAATCAATGGGCACCACACGCTGAAAACTCTACACAGCGCCACGCCGTCGCCCAGCTCTCACCTGACAGAGCGGCAGCTTTCCCACTCACAGCGCCCCCTGCTGATGGGACCAGGGAAGCGGTCGCCGCGACGAGGGAGGGGCCGGCGGTCTTGGGCGTACCCACCAGGGATGCGGCTGCCCCCTTGGACAGGCTGATGACCGGCATGTTCACACTCTTGGCGACGGTCACCACGGCGGCAGGGCCGCCTCCCTTCGCCATGACAACAGCGCCCTTGGGGGTGCCGCTGGATGGCCCGGCTGACCCGGAAGACGGCCCGGACCCCTCGGCAGGCTTGAGGAGAGTTCAAAAGGTACAAGAGGATGTGAAAAAGGAACTGGGGGGGGGGGTACTGCAGATCCCCATCTAACTAGTGAATCTCACTGTGACATTTATCGTTTTGACTTTATTGACATAAAATTATTGACTTTTTAAACCGATATTGATATATCCCTCAAACCACCCCAGACATCCCGCGTTCCTCAGGACGGCTAAGGCAGGCTGCAGCTTAATTCGCTTATTGAAAACGACCCGACGTCACTGCCGTGGTAACGCCCCGACGTCACTGCCTTGGTAACGCCCCGACGTCACTGCCTTGGTAACGCCCCGACGTCACTGCCTTG